>CM060965.1:185830901-185920901 GCA_030765045.1 Tenodera sinensis | reverse complement strand
GGGGGCAGTTACCCCATAAAGCAAATACGAGCAGAAGTAATGGTAGAGGAACCAACTTGGTCAGATAACTTAGTTTGTTCATTTGGTCCTACTGTGAGCAGGACTCAGGGACGTTGAACATGTAATACATGCATCATGACTAGTACAACACCCAGAAAGAGGGGGAATAAGAGAATTTTTAGTCACCACCCTTACAAGAGTAAACAACACAACAAGCTATGAATCAACACATTTAATATTTACCTCTTGATGAGATATTAATGAATTCCTCAACAGTGTATGGGCAGTGAGTATTTAAGAATGACTTTATATTTTTCTTGAAGATTTTTGTTGACTATGACTGTCTAATAGCTTTAGGTAACTTGGAAGGTTGTATTGCAGAGTAATATCATCCTTTTTGAAATATTTTTAAGTTAATTACAGGTCAATGAAAATCACTTGCATGCCTTGTACTGTGATCATAAATAGCAAGGTTTGCTGTCAAGTTATATTTATCTGTAAGAGAATATATGTATTCATCAGCAAGAGTATGAATTTGTTGGGTTCTAAATAATGGCCTACAAGAATGCCGGGATGCAATCCCGCAAATAAGATGTATGGCTCTTTTTTACTTTCTCTACTGGTAAGTAGGGGAAGTATTGTATTCCACCCAAAAATTTGATTTGAAGATTTCACCGGAAATGTATGTTTTGAGGCCCCCTGAATACAAAAAAAAACATTTTTAGAAAAAGGTCCATGTGTGTCAGTCTGTGTGTCTGTCTGTCAGTCTGTGGACAGCATAACTCAAAAACGAAAAGTCGGTTAAAAACCAAAGTTGGTATTTAAGTTTAATGTCTTTCAAGGATGTGACACGAAGATTTTGAAGAAAATAGTCCCACCCTAAACTACCCTTTACATAGAAGATTTTTCAAAAATTTTGATTTTCTTGAAAATGGCTCTAACGATTTTGATTAAAATGCCATATGTTTGAGATGTTTTTATGACAAATGAAATGTATATCTTGAATTTTCTGGCTATAGCCCCTGTAGTCGTATTTACTCTGGACGACTTTTGCATAACTGGTAAACCGTTAGAGATAGACCAAATCATACTATACAAAAAATATGGTGCTCTCTAAAAAGCGGTTACTATTACTGCTATTGCTCTCTTCAATATCATCAGTGAAAAACATTGGAGAGCAAGAGGATTAATGACTTCATTGTCAGAAATCCAGCATTAGCTAACAACATACTATACAAAAAATGTAGATCTTGCTAAAATACACAATTTATAAATTTTCTTGTAGGGTGAACCATTTCAGAGATAGTCCTTGTTACATGTGTGAGTTTCGGAAAACTTAGAACTTTCGTGAAATGGATCATCGCTGTTCATTTTTTTATATGTTAAGTGTGCAAAGACAACAGAATCTCAAAGCTTTAAAACATTTGACTATCACACAAAGCCTACTGTATTCCCTCTTGCACCTACAAGGAAATTAGCAATAAGATAATTTGTACAAATGTTTATCTTAACTAACACGAAGAAGATATAGGAATATGAGTTTGTAAGAATGGTTAGTACAAGAGTAGAGAAAGTCATGTGAGTGCAACACATCAGATTTTTTTGTAATATAAACGCTTGCTGTGTGCTGAATTGCCCCAGAAAATAATTTCATATCTCAACAGCGAGTGGAAGTAGGCAAAATATATTGCTCTTAAGGTGTTTTTTGTTAAACAGGTTCTTTAAATTTCTTAATGAAAAGCATGCACTGCCAAGTTTTGGTTGTTATTTTGATTTGATTTCTCCAGTTGAGCTCTTAATCTATTTGGAGCCCTAGAAATTTTGTACCTGATAGAGAAGTAGAATCGGAACTGAAAAATTCAATGGTTAATGGTCATTAACAGTTAGAGCAACTGCACAAAAAGTGGAAGGTCTGTGGTTCAAACCCCAGCTGTGGCATTGAATTTTTCAGTTCCAATTCTACATCTCAAACATTGCCCACCGACGGCTTGTGTGTTTAAAAACACCAACAGTAAGTTTGTTGGTATAAATAATTAATAACATAAAAGCATATTTTCACCTTAAAAAGAAAACCAGCCAGTAACATGCAGCAAGCCACAATGAAACCATTATAATCTTCACAAAAGTTAACGGCATATGGAGGCGGGCCGTATTGCAGAATCCAGCAAAACCTAAGCTTGCCCCTCCTACCAGCGCTGCCGAATGTGGTGCATGCATCTCACGCGGTCTTATGCACAGAACCTCTGCCAGTACACGCACTACACTCTGCTTGAGCATTGGCCAGCGTTCACATGCCTTTAACTTTTGCAAGCGGTGTAGTTTTAACACAATGTGGGAAGAGGTGGCTGGATGTATGAATTGTTCACATTTATCCCTAAAAACACCTTTTATTGCCTTACTATTTGGAAAAATCCTTTGGTTACTTATTTTCCTTTCTGTCGTGAGCTATAAAATTATTCTCTGGGGTAATTCAGTACACAATAAGGGGATCTTCGTCTTACAAAAGTGAATTGCACAAGCCATGTACATTTATCCACCATACAAGAATATAATGGTCTTCATTCAGTTTTGAAATTACTGTGTAACTCTGAAAACTGTTTAAGATTTAAAAAAGAATTGAGAAAGTTCTTGCCCATGCATTCTATTTACAGCATCAAAGAGTACTATAATATAGCTTCTTTATCACCCTACTATTAACCTTCCTCTATTATAATGATTGTGCTTAGCTGTCGAGGAAAAAAAAATATTGCAAGCTTTTATGACGTGTTGTGTATCCTTGAACCTAGATCATTCCAGAATCAAAAGAACAATACAATACTAGTAAATATAGAAATTTGGCCTATTTGTTAATAATGTCACGGCAGACATAAAGCTGATAGCTGGGGGAGTGGAGATTGGCACGCGGAGGTCGAGCCCTTACTTGTATTAGTGACCTGTCCCCCGAACAGCACAATGGTCATAAGGAAACAACACTATAGTATTTATTATTTATTTATGCCAACAAACTTACTGTTGGTGTTTTTAAACACACAAGCCGTATGTGGGCAAAGTTTGAGAGGTAGAACTGGAACTTAAAAATTCAATGCCACAACTGGGATTTGAACCACAGACCTTCCGCTTACCGGGCGTACGTTCTAACCACTGAGCTATTGTGACAAACTGCCAGAATGGCATTAAATTCTCAAACCAGTTCGTATTTCTCCTGGTAAACCACAAAGGCAGTCTCACATCAGAGACAAATTACCCCAATGGTGACTTACTATTGTAAGTACTTTATATCCCGGTAAGTCAAACTCAGGACACTGATATGTTAGTGTATTTTCTTTTTAAGAAAAAAGTAAATGGAAGCAATAGTGGGAGAGAGCAGGGAGTAATGGTGGGGGAACCAACTTGCTTGAGGGGAAGTGAAACTTTAGTTAAGAATGGGTGTTTCCCATACGGTCCTAGCTAAGTTAGAATTGCCCAATCAATGTCTACTTTTGATTCCTTAACTCTTGTCAGAATTCTAATCTGATTTCCATTCATTTTTGTATACTAAATTTTACTACTCTTTTAATAACCTAGCTACTGTTTCCATCAGCTACTATTAAACACTGATGTTTTGCTGTGACAAACTATTTATGACAGGTAAATGTATATTAGCTAGTGAACCTACCCAGGGTGGGAGGGGCTCTACCGAATTAGATGTATAGTCAATAAATAACCTAAACAGTATTCAAAGGTGCATTTAACAGTTTTTGTTCTAAACAATTCAGAAGCTTACCATTTCTAACCACCTGTGATGAGAACTTCACTTTCACCATTTGTATTGGCATTGTGTCATTGCATTTTAACTTCATCCACTTATCCTCATTATGAACGTTAGGTTTATTTGTAGCTTCATCAGATCCATTTGCTGACCAAGTGTGCGTTAACAACATAAGAAGCACTGGTATACATCTGAAATGTCTCTGTCTTAACCTCACTTTTAGCTTCATATTTTCCATAAAATCTGTATCTATAGTTACAGCACCCTTCTGTTGTACATTATACCCTCTTTTATTCCACTAAGCAACTCCGCGAAAAGATGCGTCTTACTAATTCTGCGGACTTTTCCATTCAAAATTTTTATGGACATATGTATTTGATGGAAACATTTAGGTTTGGACACTTCTCAGCACGCTCATTTCCATTGCGGACGCAAGTTACTTCTTTCGAATTCATTGTGAGCTTCAAACCATTTTGATTTATTCTCTTGTAGCGTTATTCATGATGATATAAAAAAGGTAATAGAAGCAAAACACGCCTATATAAACATTTAGTCACATAATCCACCATTTTTATTTTCGCAAGTGTTGGTGTTGCCATCTGCCATGTGATGTGCCATCGCTCGATCATGGGTGCATGATATCATATTCCAAAAAAAACTTCAATTAACTGATGTCACTTGAACGTGACGGGACTACTCTTAAAAACTACAGGAGTGTTTACATTCGTAGCCATAACTCTATGATCAGCTTTCCTGCACTAACTTGAATTTGAACTCTGCAAAAAGAGATGATGTGATTCTAAACTCAGTAGATGATGTAGTTTTGACCATCAGCGACCTCAAAGCCATTAGGGTGAGTGGCATTTGAAATATATGAATTTACCGTAAGAATCACAGAACATCTAAGAGGTAACAATCTTGTACGTTCTGTAGTAAGAATATTAGAACCCAGGGGCGGTTTCTCTACACGTGCTACCGTGTTGCAGCACGCCACATGATTTCAGAAATTCCCAATACTTTACAACACTTAAGTTGTAAACGAGCTTCATAATAAATAATGAGTTATTTATTACTATAGTAGTGGGCTGGACAGACGCAGCGTTAAGCCGCGCAGAACATCTAAGAGAGTGCGTCGTCCACAGCAGCAGCACGTAAGAACGTTGTGGTTATATGATATTTTGGGTATATGCCTTTTATCGTGCCCAGGCTTAGACACAGGGCTTAGATGGCTTAGATGTTCTGTGAGATCATCTGTGTGTGGGACACAGCTTCAGTTCAATACGGCCGACCGACATTATACCAAACCACAGACGAAAGTATCCCAAAAGCAGTTCTGCCAACGTACATAATAAAGGCGTTTCTAACCTCAAATATTACAGGGTTAAAGTAACATGCTTTCAAACGATAAATACTTGAACATCTTTTCCACACTACACAAGAACGTACTCATCTTCGGTAAATCTTGTTCTGCAATAACACTTTTGGATAAAATCCCTTCCGAACGCTAAATATCGTAATATATATTTAATGTACTACTGTGTAGCGAACATATCAGTAACTATAACTGCATACACTGCCCTAAAAGAATTCAAGACAAAATCATGCAAACACGAGCAGTATCCACAAATTAATCAAAACGGCGTCTAAACAGAATCTTGTTTTAAAATCTATGTTGGCCTCTCTGCAATGCGTTCCTAAACAAGGGCTTCTGTGGCAACATAACAGACGCAATAACACCAGCTATGGCCGTAGCTTTACGATGGTTAACAGTTAGCAGCAGTAATGCGAGCTAACAGATGGAATATCACCAAATATAACCAGACTGTACCATAATGGGGAGAACATGTCAAGGCTTTATGGAGTATCTCAATAAAGGTTATAGGTTCACATCACCCCTCCTCACCATCTCACCGCTTACTCCGCATTCGCCTGTACCGTGCTGTAGTTAGTGACGCACGTTCAGTTGGTTAGCTTGTTTGCACGTGTGCAGTGTATAATTATCCTCTCAAGCACTTGTGTTCAAATAAAACTAGCGGAAATGAATTCAGTGGACTCTCTGTTAACGAATCCATTCTCTACTCGATCCTTTGAAGAAAAAATTCACGTTAAAACACTTGGAAGACCTACTCCTGATATCAGTATTGTTCAGACGGCCAAAGGAAGGAACTCTACTGGTACTTACACAAGACGTTTTCATAAAGACATTTATGCGAAATATTCATGGATGTGCGGTTGTGAAATTAGAAATGCGCTTTTTTGCTTTCCCTGCCTGTTGTTTGGAAGTAATGATTCCTGGTCAAAAAGTGGCATAAAGGACCTAGGTCATTTAAATGAATATGCAAATAAGCATATATCGAGTAGGAAACATTTGAGTAACGTTCTGGATCTCACTACTCTTGGTGTAGTAAACATCGGTGTACAGCTCAGTTCTGCATATAAAGAGTCTCTTAAACTAAAAAAGGAGGAAATCGAAAGAAATAGGTATATTTTATCGAAAATAATAGACTGTATTAAGTTGTGTGGTGCATTTGAATTGGCATTGGGGGGACACGACGGGACACAAGAATCTGAAAACTCTGGAATACTATTAGGACTTATTAACTTACTAGGCAGTGTTGACAGTGCTGTAAAAAATCACATGGAGACAAGTACCGTTACTAAATGGACGTCAAAAACAACACAAAATGAACTGTTACAATGTATGCTGGACGTCTGCCACAACGAAATAAAAGAAGAACTGAAGGAGACAAAATTTGTAGCCTTAATGGCAGATGAGACTACAGATGTGTCAGAGCATCAGCAGTTGATTCTCGTATATCGATACGAGATTAACGGTGATATCTACGAAAGATTTTGGGGTTTTTTTGAGCCTAATGGACAGACTGCCATAGAAATATCCGAGTGTCTGCTTACAGAGTTAAATAGTAATTTCAAGTCAACGCCGAACAAAATCATTGCACAAACATTTGATGGCGATGCTGTCATGAGGGGAATAATAAATGGTGTGCAATCTAAAATAAGAGAATATTATCCTCTGGCACACTATGTACCCTGTTATGCCCATCAATTAAATCTCTTCATGGAGAAAGTTGCTTCGCAAAACAAATCAGCAAGAGTGTTTTTCTCAACCCTGTCAGGATTTCCTGCTTTCTTCTTACGCTCACCCCAGCGTATGTCAGTTCTCGAAAAAATCTGTGAACGTCGTATTGCTGCCGGTTCTGCCACTAGACGAAATTTTGTGTCCCGGACAGTGAGTTGTGTTTTTGAAAACAGGGAAGCGCTTATTGAATGTTTTCTTGAACTAGAGGGCTCATTTTCAAAAGACACGGGAAGAGAAGCAAGAGGGCTGAGACATAACTTGCAAGACAGCGAATTTCTGTTCTGGTTAGAGTTCTTTTACCGTTTAATGCCCCATGTTAATATCCTGTACAACCAACTGCAGATGAACACTGATTGCACTCAAGTTAGTCATTCGGTGAAAAACTTCGTGAAGGTGGTCGATGGACTACGC
This sequence comes from Tenodera sinensis, assembly GCA_030765045.1. Classification (NCBI taxonomy): domain Eukaryota; kingdom Metazoa; phylum Arthropoda; class Insecta; order Mantodea; family Mantidae; genus Tenodera; species Tenodera sinensis. Next base: position 185,913,642 of record CM060965.1, on the reverse strand, counting down.
AAGAACCTGGATACTGCCTCTACCGAAGATCGACATGGGAAAGAGCAGAAGCGATGGGACTGCAACAAGGTCGCTGACGCTGGAGAGGTGTGCGATCGCATCACAACAGAGATGGAATGTCGGTTTGAGTCAATATCTCATCTTAATATTTGTAAGCTCTTAGACACAGGACATTTTGAAGAATATTCGAGAAATTTTCCAGAGCATATTCTAGACTTAACCGTAATCACGTATCCCATGCTAAACAGGAACAAATTGAAATCAGAACTTTCACTTATTTATGAAAGGCCAGAATTTAATAATGGGAGTGGGGCATTACCACTACTTCAGATGCTGTATTCAAACAATCTGGTTGAAGCTTTTGATGAAATAGCAAATCTCCTGAGGATTATCGTCACGATTCCTATGACTACGGCAGAACCGGAGCGTTGTTTCTTTTCACTAAGGCGGATCAAGTACTTCCTAAGGAACACAATGAAGCAGGACCGACTCTCGGCACTCGCCATGCTCTCTGTTGAAAAGAATCTAGTTTCGAGCATCAAAGACTTCAACACCAAGGTTATCGACATGTTTGCCGATATGAAAAATCATCGAGCCGATTTACTACAATAATCAGAATCAAGTGAGTACATTTACATTGCCACTGTATGCTGCATGTTATCCTTTATATCCACGAGCCGCCATTGTTAGAACCCTATATTCAGCGGCGGTATTTTATAATGCTAGGCAACCTTCTGTTCATAGTGACATGCAAGATGGTTAGATTGCCCAAATATGGGTTTTAATTACTGAACCTCCTTCCCGAAATACATGTTTCTGTGCCCTAGGAGGCATTCTATCATTCTTCCAGCGGAAAACAGTCACATGTTCATCATCATCATCATCATCATCTTCTTCTTCTTCTTCTTCTTCTTCTTCTTCTTCTTCTTCTTCTTCTTCTTCTTCTTCTTCTTCTTCTTCTTCTTCCTCCTCCTCCTCCTCCTCCTCCGTCTTCTTCAACAATGCACATGAAATTTCTTTGAAGTTCAGAGACTGTTGTAGTTTAAAATTAGGACTAATGCTTAGCTAACTGCTTTTTTAATCATTTTAAACCTAATTTCCATTTTATATTTTCTGAAATGTTGCAGAACTGTTGTATAATTTTATTGGTGAGATAATTAAAAGATTTTACAATTTAGTCAGCCCGGGGAAACCTGACTTTTACAAATCAATAACTTCATTGTATCTATGTTCCATTTTGAATATTAGTTATGTGCTTTTCAATGGGAAGAGTTCTGATCTGCAGCCAATGAGATACGTTTTCATGCACAACGTTGCAAGCTCATTACCCACACTCTTCATATTTTTGGCGTGCGTCAAGCCCCACTTAAGGGGAAAGCAATATGACAGCACAGCAGGACTGCGATTGGTTACCAGCCTGGAGATGCTCAAGGACAAACTCCTTCCCATTTGAAAAGTGCAGTAGGTACCACCTCATAGTTTCTTTATTTGGAATACAAGTATGATAATTTGGTCTCTGATATCTTGCCCATTTTGCTACTTGGTCAGTTATTTCATTTCCTTTTATACCAGAATGACCTGGGAGCCAAACTAATTTTCCTCATTTCTTTGTAGAGCATTATATAAAAAGAATGTTACTCCAGTAATCCATTTCTGTTGTATATTCCTTGTTTATGAATGTTCATAAGAGAACTTTTTAACTGAGAATTTATTTTTTAAAAAGAAATTAAAGGCTACTTTTATAACTATAGGCTTAGCTGAGTAGATTGACAAGTTACTATTAAATGTAAAAGAATATCCTTTGTGGAATTTACATGATAAATTGTTGCACCTACTTCATTAGTTTTATCATTACAGCCATCAGTGAAGAATACTTGCCAATTTTTATAACTGGAAATGAACTCCACAAATTTTATTTTATTTGCATGTTATTTTTCTTTTTTCAAAAATGCCTAATTCAATGTCAATACCAATAAAATGTACATCCTGAGTCAACACAGTGACTGAGATGTCTAGGACATAATATAGTGCCAGAAATTTCTGTAAATAGCTTCCAACAGTTTATTAGAGGGAAACTCCATTATTTGTTGCCTTGAAAAATTTGATGCTGATGCTCCATAAAGCAATATAATTAAGTGACTCATTTGTCATCAGTGTGATGTCTCATTTTGTTTATGAATCTGTTAGGTCTCAAGGACTCCATTCATTTTCACTAAGTGCAGCTTTCATGCTGTGAAACCCTTTTACTCCCAGTGTCAATTTTCCTATTTTGTGTACATTACAGTATAATTCCTTCAGTGATTTTGTAAGACTCTAATTTATTACATTGCTTCCATATTCTGCTTGAGCTTTCACTACATTATTAACAACTATTAACAGAGCTGGGGTGAACACATTGTTTTCCCACAAGATATCTAAAAATGTTGCGTGTACTTTTAATTTTATTGACTGTTTTAAAAGTGATCTTTCCCAGATAATCCTTACTCAATTGTAATTCCTAGTAATTTAATGAAATTTTTGTGTTTCAGTACACAATTGTTCAAGTTAAAGTAACATTTTCTGCTTTCTTTTCTTTTTTAAAAATTATTCAGTTACTTTTTGAGTAATTTATTTTAACTGACTTAGCATGTTTTCTACCTTTTTGTGTTATTGGTGAATTCATTATTTCTTTCATTAACTTCTTATAACTTATTGATGCATATAAAAATATGTCATCTGCAAATGCTAAACATTTAAAATTCCCAGAAACATTACTGGATAAATTTGAAATATAAATGGCATACAATATAGGAATAATGGTAGATCTTTGTAGCAATTAATTACTCTACCCACCAGCCACACATTGGTGCAACATTTGTAGCAATTAATATTTCTTGTTATAACTTGGTGTTGTAATATAATGCAATTGTTTTCCCTAGCCTAGCTGCAATCGGTGAGGTGTAGAATCTTTTTAAATTCTTGTTGTTGTTAGCTCATGCTGGATTTCTGACAATGAAGTCATTAATCCTCTTGCTCTTCAATATTTTTCACTGATGATATTGAAGAGAGCAATAGCAGTAATAGTAACCACTTTTTAGAGAGCACCATATTTTTATGTTTTGGCGGTCACATCGCTCTCTCACAACCCCCAGAATGTCTGGGGGACCACACCTGTCGTTGGTTTACGGGTCTCACCGACCTGATCGGGAGAATTATCAAGATAAATTCACCGACCATATCCTCTGATTACCAATCAGAGGACGTATTACATGCCATGACAGGTCAGCATGTTAGGGGTAGAGAAATTAGAGAAATGGAGAGGTTGAAAAAATAAAGACTCCCTAGCCCTCGGGAACCCTAATAGCATCGGGGTCTGAAGAGAACAAGAGATGACCAAGGTAAGGTCAGATAGAAAAGTTACAGTGAGGAGCAAAACACCAGTAAGTGGAAGTAATGTTCTGCTCAGCTAGGGTACCTTGTGGTCGCCATCCACATATCCCCTAGACACCAGTAAGTGGAAGTAATGTTCTGCTCAGCTTGGGTACCTTGTGGTCACTATCCACATATCCCCTAGACACCAGTAAGTGGAAGTAATGTTCTACTCAGCTTGGGTACCTTGTGGTCGCTATTCACATATCCCCTAGACACCAGTAAGTGGAAGTAATGTTCTGCTCAGCTTGGGTACCTTGTGGTCGCTATTCACATATCCCCTAGACACCAGTAAGTGGAAGTAATGTTCTGCTCAGCTTGGGTACCTTGTGGTCGCTATTCACATATCCTCTAGACACCAGTAAGTGGAAGTAATGTTCTGCTCAGCTTGGGTACCTTGTGGTCACTATCCACATATCCCCTAGACACCAGTAAGTGGAAGTAATGTTCTACTCAGCTTGGGTACCTTGTGGTCGCTATTCACATATCCCCTAGACACCAGTAAGTGGAAGTAATGTTCTGCTCAGCTTGGGTACCTTGTGGTCGCTATTCACATATCCCCTAGACACCAGTAAGTGGAAGTAATGTTCTGCTCAGCTTGGGTACCTTGTGGTCACTATCCACATATCCCCTAGACACCAGTAAGTGGAAGTAATGTTCTACTCAGCTTGGGTACCTTGTGGTCGCTATTCACATATCCTCTAGACACCAGTAAGTGGAAGTAATGTTCTGCTCAGCTTGGGTACCTTGTGGTCGCTATTCACATATCCCCTAGACGTAGACCTCTGAGTCTATAGAGAAATGTAAAGGTTGGAAAAATAAAGACTCCGTAGCCCTCGGGTACCCTAACAGCATCGGGTATATGATATGTATTATGTTTAAAACATTGAAATACGGTTTCAGTTTTATTTTCATGCAACATCTTTGTTACACCACTATTCTGTTCAAATATTACCTTTACATCTGTTATGGGCGATAGCTGTTACTTTTGGCAATACTAGAAGCAAGTAATGCACCGGGTGTTAAAACTTTCTGCTAGCACCAATCAGCGATCTCACAGCTAGGCATGGCTTCCAAATGAAGCACGGAGTTGCCTACTCCATTTTACAAGGACCATGTGGTTTCAATTGCTTTGGTGTTTGTGCTGGCTCTTTAGTGAAATGCACAAATGAGAAAACAAGAGATCATTTGCACGTTTCATTAACAGCATTCATTCTGAACAGTTGTAAGCACAAGATTCATAACATACTCAATAAACATGCATATACCTATTTAATTTATTGAAAGAATACATTTTGAAACTTATCAACACACCATCAATAATTTCTGTTGTAATGATGTCTGTGTCAATCAAGTACGTATCATTTTAAGTTTGTTATTTGTTTTCTAGTACTCATCAAACATTGGCGGAGTAATGATATGACAATGTACGGACCAATGTTAATTCTGCACTTCAAATGAAATGTCATGTTTCTACAAACCATGTAATATGTTATGAGGCATGGTGCTAAATATAAATAAACAGAAATACATTCACACTTTCTGGCTACAGAGTATACTGTAATCCTTGGAGAAAAATTTCCCCACAAGACAAGAATCAATTCCAGAACATCTGCGCGAGAAGTAACCGTATTGAGAACTTGATCACAGAGTTAGTCATTTAGATATTGCAAGCTTATTGTTTGCTTCTATAAATGACTTACATAGCCGTATTATCATTTGTTAATTCTATCTATCCCAGATGAACTACTTTTATATAAAGTCCGTTGTCGACGGGTTGTTAAACCCTACACACTCACTCACACAGTAGTCTTCACACTTTTCACATTGCTAAATAATCTGCTGAATTATGGCAGATTTGTCGTTCTTATACAAATCAATTTACATCTGATCAATCCTTCCGATTAATGTTCAAATACTATGCAGAATGTTCATAGTGCAGTTCAAACATAACGCATATAATTTAATTTGTCAATAATCACACTTTTAAATATACTTATTCGTATTTAAAGACAACAGTCAATTCCAAACACTTCTTTCCTCCATTAATTAATTGCAAGAAGACAAAAGAAAATCAATATAGGCCAGCCATATAATAAATTATTACAGGAGGCTGCCTATGCTTCCTATATTATATATTCTAGATACAGAGGACTTATAAAGAACTGAGAAATACTACCTAATCCTTGAGGTAGATACGTTGATGTTCCTCTTTTTCCAATACAACACAAATTAGGGTGAAGCACAATTATTCTTATATAACAGTTTGTAAATAATACTTATAATTTGTTTTTGGAATTTCTAAACTGATTAATTTTCCTATTAAAATGGATAATTCTAGAGTTGCAAGCTTGTGTAATATCTAGACCCATTCCTTGAATCACTTCATTCTTCTTAACTGCGGTTTGAGCTTTAGTAGAAATAACTGCTAGATTATTTGTTGCACTAATACTGGACGAAAACAATCAGGACGCCATTATTCATTTCTTTCTAGGAAGAAAGATAACCTGTTTGCTAGGATTTTTTTCCAGAGTCTTCCTAGAAACTGATGTCTAAGCTCCAAGTCTGTGGCTGTTCTCACTACTAGGGTCCTTTCCTGCTTTCATGATCTGCATGATGTTTTATGAGTATAGTATCCCTAAGTATTTGATTGTATCCTTTGGTTAAGAACTATAAAACAGGTTTTTAAATATCTTGTAAGTAATTTTATCTGGTCTTGGGGGCTGAGTCTCTATGACTTGACAATAAATTATTTAATTAGAGACTGGCTAGTATTTTTTGTTACTCCTGGTTTTTTCTTGTAAACTTCACTGACTCTTAAGTTGTTGTTAACAGTAATCAGGGGATAATTTTCTGAAGAGTACTATTGTAATAAATAGAAGCATACAATTAAAAGGCATCCGTAAATAATAATTAACAAATAGTTATGGGAAGCTTAAGCGATATACCAATCAATGTGCTAGTACTGAAATTCCATAACACCGTGAGAAACAACTCAATAGTGACAATGCTTCATTGAGCCCTGCATTACCTTTTGTTAGATGTATTTATAGATGATGTTTTAGAGAGATTGAAGGAAGTTAATAATCACATGCCAACAATTAAAAATAAAAGAGACCCCAGGGCTGTTATATGCAGATAATCTGCTTATAAGTTCATATACAGTGATAGGTTTAAGAAAGTCAGTAAATTAAATTGAAAAGTACTGTGATGAGTGGGACTTAAAGTAAACATTAATAAAGCTAAGATTATTGTTCATATTTAAACCAGGTAGCAAATTAATAAAAAATCAGCAGTGGTTATTTAAAGGTAATGAAAATCAAATTGTGAAGGATTTTATTTATTTGGATATAAAACTTAATAGCACAGGAGGATGGGGGAAGCATAAAGAAATGACAAACGGAAAATTAGCATTGAAAATGGATAGGACTTGTTTACTCATAGCTCCAAGGATGAATGTGACATGGTTGGAGTGGATCTATAAATCTTTAGTGGAGTCAAGATGGGTGTATGGTATAGAGATATAGGGTGCAGGGAAAGGCTGGGAAAAGATGAATGTCACTGAAAATGTTTTATAAAATGATTTTGAGAGTTTCATGTAATTCTGCAGGAGGAGTTATGTTAGGATTAGGCAATGTGAGTGTCCGAGGGATGATCATCGAAAGATTTAAAATATTGGTTTAGAGCTAATCAGTTACGACAGGGTCATATTTTGAAGGATTGCTTACTGCCTGGGTGAAATAAGGCACCAACTCATAATTAATTGTAACATTTTATAAGGAGTTTGGAAGTAATGATGGGGAAAATATGTATACTGAGAGGTGCACTAAGGATCAACGAGAAGGTATTGCATTGTTTAAATTGGGAATTTGGAGATTAAAAGGTTACGGGCAGGGTTAGAGGAAGGATTTTGCCCTATATGCAAAGGCACAGAAGATGCAATGTGTACTTCATTAGAATGTAAGGGAACAGATATTTGGAGGAAGGAAAATGGCAAAATCAGTAGTAATACAAAAAATATTCTGCAATCGTTCAAGATTAGTAACTTAGTAGAGTTTCTATTTAGAGCAAAGAAGTGGAGAAGGTCAGATAAGTAAATGGGAGTATGGAATATGAACTGTTTGAAAATTATAATGTACAATTTAGGTGGTAGAAATAATTATTGGATTATTAATAATAGCTGTGGATAGTAGTGATACTTATTGTTTGATAAGTAATAAATACTTTTATTGTTAAGCAGTTGTTACAAGTGGCATGTAACTGGATATGACTGGCAAAGAGCCTGGGCTGAATGCCTAGTTGTATCCATAAATAACTACTTAGCACTAATAAATGAAGTAGTTTGCTATAGTTCGGCTGCTGTTTGCGTTTCCAGTTCAACTTCTTTTATTCTAGCTTTGTGGTAGCTTGACACAGAAATAAAAGCCCGCCTCGGTAGCGTGATGGTTAGCGTGTCTGCCTCACGTTCAAGAGGTCGCGAGTTCGAATCTCGCTTAGGGTAAGTTATCCGGGTAAGGTTTTTTCCCGAGGTTTTCCCTACCCTGAGAAGACAAATGTCGGGTAACTTAAAGCTCCATGGACCTCGGGCTCATTTGAGCATCATTTCACCCGTTTCATGTCACTCATTCGTCCGATATGACACAATGTTGGAGGACGTTAATTTAAAAAAAAAAAAAAAAAAAAAAAAACAGAAATAAAACAGTCGCTTTATAAGGAACTGGAAATTTCAGCCGAACTATACCTGTTACTTAAATACAAATACAATCCATGAAAACATAACGAATTGAACATTTCAAACCAATAACAATAGATAACTCCAAAATGACTTATCCTCTCCCCCCCCCCAAAAAAATTATCTTGCAAATATCTGAAATATGATGTATTTTAACCACATCTTCCAGTGTGAGGGGATTTTCTGGAAAAATGTAGTGCCACATCCTTGGAAGATGCTCAAATTAAGTACTTCAGTACAAGGTTTGTTACTTATACAGCTGTTTGTTTTTGAGTTATGCTGACCACAGACAAACACACGTATACAACCCTATACTTCCTCTAATGTGTATTGTTTGTAGGGCCAAGGCCTACTGCCCAGCCCCTGCATCCCCTATGTCTGCCCACTACAGGCATCATTGGTGGGATGCAGTACTGGAGGGTGGGACGTGGTCAGTGCCCCAAGCCCTCCCGGCCAGTTATGCAGTCTTCTCGACCTGGGGCCTCTACTTCTCCATCAAGTAGCTCATCAATTGGGCCCTCGGGACCTAACGAGGCTGAGTGCACCCCATGTCAGACCTATCAGAGGGGATAAAATCCCCATGCTGGTACCAGTGATAAAACCCGGGTCCTCCGAGGCAAGTGCTACCAACTGCGGCTACAGAGGTGGTCAACACAGAACTAAAATTCAGTTGAATACCAAGTTTGGTAACCAAGTTCTCTATCTTCCAAATATTCAACATGTACATTTCCAAAAATATACACCTACCCCAAATTACCCTTTACATGGAAAATATTTTTTTTTCTCAAAAATGGCTAACAATTCTGATTAAAATAATACATTTCAAATATTTTCATAACAAATGAAATGCATATCTTAAATTTTCTGGGAATTTGTTCTTAGGCCCTCTTTATTTTGTATGACTTTTCATAACTGATAAATTGTATGAGATAGAGAAAATCTTACTGCACAAGAAACATAGATTTTGTTAAAAGTCATAATTTATATCAAATACAGTTTTTACAGAAAGTACTTCCAAAATATTCTGAAACGTGTCCCAGTAAGTTCTGGCATAGCAAGTGAAGTTAAGAGTAAAAACTCCAAAACTTACATATGAATAACCCAAGTTTGATATGTAACTGACTTTTTGTTTTTAGGTTATATGTGATGTCATCCAGGTTTGGCAAGGGAGCAGATGCACACATTCACAGATCTTGCAGTCTCCAGCAGTTGGAAAACTTACAAGCTCATCTTTACCAATAAGCTTCTCTGGGTGAAAAAAATAGGTTCTTGTAATCGCAGAGTTTGTTCTGTATGATGACAGTACTGTCTAGGCACATACAGCATCACAGGCATGGACATGTATATGTGAAGGAAACATTCTGGAGCATCTCCCCACCATAAGGAATGAGGAGCACCCAAAGGAAATCTCAGTCAAAGAGGCTGGTTCTGAATGGATTTGAACCTTGGATCTCCTACTCTTAAAACCAACATCATTATAGTGTGGCATTGTACACATTTCTGTTTCCAAATGTGATAAAATGAAAAACTCCAAACTTTTTTTTTTTTTTTTGTCAGTTCAAAGAAGACTTGATCATACATCTCTCAAGAGCTGCCTAGATACATGCGGCTGAAATCTCAATAAATGTTGATTATGTCTTTATGGTGCACAAGTGAAGCCTCTTGCTACAGATTTATGTGCAAAGTGTTTATACCTGAAAGAATTTAATATGGCCACCAATGTGTGTTATTACATCTGAGATAACAAACAAAACTGGAACATCAGATTGAGCAGCCATGCTTTTAAACAGCACCTGGGTCACAATCAGAACTGATTACCTCTTGACATTTTTCTCCCCATGTGAACCATCTTATGCGTAAACAAACAGGATGAACTATTCTTTTTTCATAAATTACAATATTGCATTACTTCACCTGATTACCCTCCCTGTATGGAGGAATTACAAGCCTGTGCCTAGGGTCAGATGCCTGTCGGGGAGCAGACAAACCTATAGACAGGACAGAGTCAAGTGATTAGTATGAGAGTGAGGAAGAGGATGATATGAAATGCAGATGAAGTGGATGAAAGGTGATGATGGAGCAGTTGGAATGAGGGGTAAGGGAACGACAAACTTATGGGCCAGACAGAGTGAAGTGCTCAGTATGAGAGTGAGGAGGAGAATGATGTGAAATGGAGATGAAAATGGATGGTGATGATGGAGCACTTGGTGGAATGAGTGGTGGGGGAAAGACGGACTTATGGACCAGAGTGAAGTGATCAGTATGAGAGTGGGGAAGAGAAAGATATGCAATGCAGGTGAAATGTTGTTAGCTAATGCTGGATTTCTGACAATGAAGTCATTAATCCTCTTGCTCTCCAATATTTTTCACTGATGGATGGGGCACTAGAAGTGGCCGGGCATATTTGAAGGAAATGGATGAATGTAAAGGTGATGGAGCAGGCATAGGAATGAGTGGTGGGTGAAACTGGAGAAAAGCTGCAACTATGTTGCTTCATCCACCACAAATACCACATGTGAGTCCCTGGGATTGAACCCTGGCCACCTTGGTGATAGGCAAACGGTCTAACCACTCTGCTGCCACCTTACATTACTTAACTTCTCTTCTTGTGCTCAAAGACAGGAATTGCAACGTTTTAACAGATTATCAAAAACAAGTTGCAATTCTTCTAGAGATATGTTGGTTATTTCTTCCTCTATATTACTTTGTAGTTCTTGTAATGTTTGGGGACTGGATTTATACTTTTTGTCTTTCAAACTGTTCCACAAGTAAAAATCGTAAGGCGTGCAGTCTGGGAACTGAGCAGTCTTAATCCTACACTAATTTATCTGCCACCAAAGACATCACCAAGCTTACAATTTTTTCTAGGTCTAACATTGTCATACTTCCAAATTTCTTGACTATTTTACAAACTGTACTTCTGTTAAGTGGATCAATACCAGGAATGTGTTCCCGAAATGTTCCAATATACAGACGTAGATTTGTGTTTTATAAAGTTGCAACAAATAAAAACACATGTAAATTGGACCATGCAACTGTTTGTCTTTGTTTGTCATACCTGGCATGAGACGGAAAGTTACACCATATGTGACACAGTTTCAGGAATTGAAATCTTAGGAGGTCAGTAGTATATGCCCAAGAACAGGTGCTGATCAGAGCACAGCTACTTTATATGATAACTGTAGAATCAGACTGAAAAATTCAATTTTGCAGCGAAGATTTGAACATAGGATCTCAGACTTTTGATGCAATTGATCAACCGAGCTACCATGATAATATTAAATTCCCCAATGTTTCACATTTTTGAGAAATGTGACTTATGAAATCATAAATACGTTTAAGTCCAGGCTTCACAGTTAGCCACTGTCAATGGTAATAGTTCTTCCATGGTTTGAATCCTGGCTATGCCATTGAACGTCCACCTTTAATCTATGTATGTGGAAGAATAATTAAATACAGATGAATGGAAATGTATGCTCAAGAGTGCCAATATAAGAATACACCTTTTCTTTTCTTCTGTTTTACCATAGTTATTTTAAAAATGTTGCATTGCCATCTCCTCCTGAAAGAGTTTGTGCTCTTTCATTCAGAATAAAAAAATCTAGTGCTTTAGAAAAGTAAAATTTAAAATGAATGTTAAAACTCCAAGCTTTATTGTTATATTTTAGTAATATTTGAAAATGCTTAGAATATTCTCAACATACAATCTTTCACAATAAAACTTAGAAACAAACATAGAAGCTTATTTCAAATTAATTTAATGCACGAGTTCATATTGGCTGTTGTTGACAAATGTACGACTGTAAAATATGTGGTTAAGAATAATGAGCAGCATGCTGAGTAATTAAAGATTATTATCCTTTTATTAAGCTCACTTTCAATCCAGATTAACTTATGGTATTTGTTTTTGGAGAGCTTATCCCCCAATACAAAACATACTTGTAACTGAAAAGTGCAACCTGCGTTAAATTTTTACAATATCATTCATGAGTTCATGTCACAATTATTTTAAGCATTTTAAAATTCTGACTGTGTATGGTATGTATTTTTTAAGTTTTGCTTGAGTGTGTCTTTAGTAATGTCACCAATTTTAGTTCCAGTGAGCAATGCCACTTTATAGCAAAAGAAACAGCAACATATAATTAACACCAAAAATAATTTGTCCAAATATGGCATAGTCCTAGGCTTAAAGTCATTTAACAATTTACATAAAGACATTAAACAAATATAGAGACAAACAAACATTTAGGAAATGTGTTAAAGAATTTTTGGTAATGGTACATCCATGTTGAACAAGGAATTGTGAAATAGCTAGGATGGAAGAAGAAAATGCTCAGATAAAATGTCCTCATAGCTTTAGTATATTATTAACTTGGTGCATGTTTGACATTATTTACATAGTAAAATGTTGATGTGCAAATACACAAGGCAGTGTAGAAATGAAGTTTCCAACTTCAAGCTGAGATTTTGTTATTTGCTGCTATGTAGTGGTAGAGCACAACAAGCAGGAAAAGTGTCACTCCAAGCACGTTAGCAAACACTGCCAACTGGACATCTGTGATCATCCTAAAAACAAACCATGAATAAACTCATATATCATATCTTATTCAATAAACTTACATCAAATACTACATTCTTGAAAGCAATGCCTTTATAACAAAATATGAATTTTTCCTTCTGAATCAATATCACTTGTATCCTTCACTTCCTTTAAAAGACACCATTCCCTATCTATTTTTCATACAAAAATTAATTTTCTTTTGAAAATTATGCCAGTTTAATAATCTTTCATATGATGTCGTTGAACAATGACATTATCACTAGGTTTCCATGGAAAGTTGAAATTGATTTGATTCAATCTCATACTGAATACCAACCACATTTCCATGCTAAATTCAATATGCACTGAGATTGATTTGGACACGTAAGACAGCAGAACAAATTATTCAAACTGTTGTGTTGGTAGACTTGCTTTATATTGGTAAACCTGTAAAAGATGTGTTGACTTGTTCTGCAAATTTTAAGCAGGTTTTGAGATTAGTGAACGTTTCTGAGAAAAATACACTGCAAAATTGCAGAAACAATAACAGTGGCTTTGTTGTGTTTTATTACACCAGTTTCACTAACAGAACAAAATGACAAGTGTGCAGCATGTTACGAGTACAGTAGAAGTAGCATATTTAACAGATTCAAACTGATTTCAATTTGGTAGGAATTTACATGCAACATAATTTCAATCCCATCCTACTTTCTAAGAGGATCAATCCAAGATTCATTATGATATGAATCCATGTTTCCATACTTAATCAGGACCCAAACCAATTTGAATTCCCCATGGAAATGTAGTGGCTGTAATACTTGTAGCTCGTATGTCATTTGCTCCCTCTGCCTCCAAACGCAGAGCTAGCATAGCAAAGGGATTGACTGTCTTAGGCTGCAAAGCTAGCCAAAGGATAATTTTTATGAGAAGAGGAGTCAAGCAGGAGAATCAGTGTAAATAAGAAGAGCAAGCACTACAAATCAAGACATTGGCAATCTGACGGATTTAAGGTAATTACACCACTCTTTCGCTCTTATCCTATTGTAATTTGGGGCTACAGGTACTGAGAATAACTTTGAACATTTAAACAGCACTTAGGTGAATCATTCCGATTTCAAACGTTCTAAATCTGGTCTTTCCAAGGTATCTATTCCCACCAAAATTTTAGATGTAGATTTCATTTATCATGAAAAAGCGAAAACGGCCTAAAAAAAGAACCATGCTGAATCTTAACCAGTTTCCAGCAAATGCCTTACAATCCTATACATATCTTAAAAAAAAAGGTCCTCACACTTTCATATTATTATACCGCCTACACATGATAACGCGTAGCATAACTACTACGTATGTGCTTAGGTTAGGATGTGCTGGCATGCCTTCCAATAAGGTATAAAGAAGACAAACTAGGAATGTTACCTGAACTGCAAACAAATCCACCAGAGGATTTATTGAATACTAAAACCTCTCCACCGTCAAATATACGAATTTGATACTCGCCGGTCTACAAACAGTCGACTTCGGACTCACTTTACACTCAAATCTCGGTACGTGGAGCCCATAGAATAACAAAGAGCTACAGTAACTCTACAATCCATGTCGTTCATGGTATTCTTTGATACAGGTACACACATATATAATTCCTCTATGGCTTTGACTGAGATGAGTACCACTAGGGCTCGGAACAAATTCACGCTCTAAAAAACACTGAAATATGCATACAAATATGCTCTTAAAAACTTGAAAATATGCCAAGAAATATGCACTATTTAATAAAAATAATTAATGTCCCTTGCAGTAGACAAGACGAATTACTATAAATAATCAATAAAGTTACATTATTCCTTAGAGGTTGAAGCAAAAGTGGTCCTGCTGCTAATATAAACTGCTAAATTGCAGTTCACAACAAATACTTTGCAAACATTTTCAACTGTAAAACATTGTTTGTTGCCTCGCAAAACACTTTTGTAATGTGAAAAACTTCTCTGCACATCACAAGATGTTATCGTGGCATATTTAAATGATGTTAACTGCTTCACAGAGAGAGTCAAGTCTCTTGGTGTGACAGATGGTTTTCTTTCGAGGATGTCTCGGATATCGCACATCTGTTTATAACCAGAATTTTTTGAAATTACATAATTCACTTTCTCCTTCACTTTGTGTCCTATGCTACCAGGAACCGAACTTAGATCGCATATTGTTTTTTCAAAGACAGTAACTGATTCATGCAAAGGAGATCCTACAGCTTCCAATGCCGTTAAGGCTGTTGGTAAGAAAGAAAAATTGGCAAATATGAAACTAAGATCCTCTATTAACCTAGTGCCTGATAGAATATTTTGCACAGTTGCTATTAATGAAGTATCTTTCGAGTTCAATGAATTAACAACCTCTTGGACTATTTCTATGTGCTCAGCATAATATAAAACTGCATGGACCCATGTTCCCCATCGAGCTAACACTGGTGCAGGAGGAAGTCGGATATTAGATGCTGTTGAATTAATCTTTTAGGAGATTTAACAAAAATTCTCTTTGTACTGCACACAAATCGATCTACCAATGGGAAAGAATCACTTATTGTCTCAGAAATGCGATGAAGAGCGTGTGCCAAACAAGTTATATGAATTAAGTTAGGAAAAATGCCTTCCAGAGTTTGTCCTGATTTTACCATATAACCTGCGTCAGTAACAAATATAAGTAACCGGTCGTATTTGATTCCACAAGGCCATAGTAATTTCAAAGATTCCATCACAAACTGGGTCAGTCACATTGTCAGTAGCCGACAATTCGCACACATTAAGAAGATAAGGTGTAGTCTTTTGACCATAATTTAAAGCACCCACAATTATATTAGAAATAGAACGGCGCTCAGAATCAGGGGTAATAGGCAGCTACACAAACTGATCCGCTAATTCATTTTGTATATTTGACAATACATTATTGTAACAATGTCCTACATAAGTCTTACGCAGTGCACTTTCTTCAGGCACATACTGTCGAGTGTACTTGGCAAGAAAGTTTTTAAATGTCGGATTATTAATTTTGAACAAGGGAATATCAGCAGCTAAAAATGCTTGGCACAAGTCATAGGAAAATTCAGTAACCCTGCTTCCTAAACACTCTACTAGCTGTTTTTGAACAGGTTCTTTGTTTGTATGTTTATGTGCTGAACTATTTGAAATCTTTTCTCACTTCCTACATTTTTCTCACACGCTCCACAAAACAGTACCTTATTATCTGTAGATATTAAATCGATTACTCGTTCTGTAAATTAATTAATCTAGTACTCGAAGTTGGTTTTATTTTCGGCATTTGAACAGCTTTTTAATATTTTATACGCCTAATTTAATTTGCTGGAAACCAGTTCACAACACTGTTACGTTTGAAGACCACGACACAACTACTGGTGGGCAGACAAGCATTGATATAATTGTGCTGCTCGAAACGTTGACCTGCAATTTATCTTTGTTATGTAAACCTCTCAGTTAACGAACTGATTATTCTCTACGCACATACATATAATGAAAGGATGGAAACAAGGGATTTACTGCATGACAACATGACTCAGTATTAGTTCTCACCACCTCGCGAGTTGCATCATCATGTGCAATACTACCAATGTGAAAAATATTATACAGATGGAAAAAATAATAAAAACATTAAAAATAACTGAAATATGCAATTTAAGGGCTATAATATTGAAATATTATGCATTTATCAAAAATCAAGAAAATATGCAGTTATATGCACCATAAAATCGTGCCCAAATAACTGAAAATTCCATAATTCGTGCACATAATGTAAAAGCATACATTTTAAAACCCTATGAAAAAACATGCAAATGCATGAAGTTCCTAGCCCTAAGTACCACCAAATACCATACACTACACAGCAAGGTAACTAGAGCTACACATACTGCTCCGTATTTCCGACAAAATTAGTGAGAATAAGACCTGGTGTACTGATGCAAACTATAAAGACAATTCTTCTTCTTCTTCTTCTTCTTCTTCTTCTTCTTCTTCTTCTTCTTCTTCTTCTTCTTCTTCTTCTTCTTCTTCTTCTTCTTCTTCTTCTTCTTCTTCTTCTTCTTCTTCTTCTTCTTCTTCTTCTTCTTCTTCTTCTTCTTCTTCTTCTTCTTCTTCTTCTTCTTCTTCTTCTTCTTCTTCTTCTTCTTCTTCTTCTTCTTCTTCTTCTTCTTCTTCTTCTTCTTCTTCTTCTTCTTCTTCTTCTTCTTCTTCTTCTTCTTCTTCTTCTTCTTCTTCTTCTTCTTCTTCTTCTTCTTCTTCTTCTTCTTCTTCTTCTTCTTCTTCTTCTTCTTCTTCTTCTTCTTCTTCTTCTTATCATTATTATCATTATTATCATTATTATCATTATTATCATTATTATCATTATTATCATTATTATCATTATTATCATTATTATCATTATTATCATTATTATCATTATTATCATTATTATCATTATTATCATTATTATTATCATTATTATTATCATTATTATTATCATGATTATTATCATCATTATTATCATCATTATTATCATCATTATTATTATCATTATTATTATTATTATTATTATTATTATTATTATTATTATTATTATTATTATTATTATTATTATTATTATTATTATTATTATTATTATTATTATTATTATTCCTCTTCTTCTTCCTCTTCCTCCTCTTCATCTTCCTCTTCTTCTTCTTCTTCTTCCTCCTCTTCTTCTTCTGCTTCCTCTTCCTCTTCTTCCTCTTCTTCATCTTCTTCTGCTTCTTCTTCTTCCTCTTCTTCTTCATCTTCCTCTTCTTCTTCTTCTTCTTCTTCTTCTTCTTCTTCTTCTTCTTCTTATTATTATTATTATTATTATTATTATTATTATTATTATTATTATTATTATTATTATTATTATTATTATTATTATTATTATTATTATTATTATTATTATTATTATTATTATTATTATTATTATTATTATTATTATTATTATTATTATTATTATTATTATTATCATTATTATCATTATTATCATTATTATCATTATTATCATTATTATCATTATTATCATTATTATCATTATTATCATTATTATTATCATTATTATTATCATTATTATTATCATTATTATTATCATTATTATTATCATTATTATTATTATCATTATTATTATTATTATTATTATTATTATTATTATTATTATTATTATTATTATTATTATTATTATTATTATTATTATTATTATTATTATTATTATTATTATTATTATTATTATTATTATTATTATTATTATTCCTCTTCTTCTTCCTCTTCCTCCTCTTCATCTTCCTCTTCTTCTTCTTCTTCTTCTTCTTCTTCTTCTTCCTCCTCCTCTTCTTCTTCTGCTTCCTCTTCCTCTTCTTCCTCTTCTTCATCTTCTTCTGCTTCTTCTTCTTCCTCTTCTTCTTCCTCTTCTTCTTCCTCTTCCTCTTCTTCTGCTTCTTCTTCCTCCTCTTCTTCCTCCTCTTCTTCTTCCTCTTCATCTTCCTCTTCTTCCTCTTCTTCTTCCTCTTCTTCTTCTTCCTCCTCTTCTTCTTCTTCTTCTTCTTCTTCTCATCTTCCTTCTCCTCCTCCTTCTCCTCCTCCTTCTTCTTCTTCGTTTTCGTCTACTTCTACATCTTCACCTGATTACCCTCTTCTTATGTAGGACCTACAAGTCAGTGCCTAGGGTCAGAAGCCTGTCGGGGAGCACAGGAATCTTTGAGCCGGACAGTGGAAACCTGGAAGCAGGTGGTCAGCCAAGCACCATTAAAAATATTTTATTGTTTAACGACGCTGTCAATTGCCAGGATCACATCAGCGTTGCCGGTGTGCCGGAATTTTGTCCCGCAGCAGTTCTTTTTCATGCCAATAAATCTGCTGACAGGAACTGTCAGCACTGTTCAAGCACACTTAAAAACTATCGGTCTGGGCTGGATTTGAACCCGCGACCTTGGGATCAGTAGGCCCGCGTCTCACCAACTGAACCACACAGACCGATGCCCAAGCACCAGGTATGATAGTGAGAAAGAGGATCACATAAAATGCAGTCGAAATGGATGACTGATTATGCAGGAATGAGTGGCGGGGGAAACCGGAGAACTTGGAGGAAACCCGCCTAGACGCCGTTTCGTCCACCACGAGTTCCACAAACGAGTCCCTGGGATCGAACCCAGCCTGGGGTGGCTACAGCGTTTTGTATTTTCTACATATTTTCTTTAATTTTTATTTGTTGTATTTTAATACTTATGGTAAGTTGAGTATTTTGTATTAGCATTGGCTTATGGCGTTTCATGACGGTAATGGTAATGAATATACGAGATTACTTTCTCTACTACGCTTAGTAAGTATTGTATGCCACCCAAAAATCCGATGTCGAGATTTCACCGGAAATATGTTTTAAGGCCCCCTGAATAAAAAAAAAATCAGTTTTACTTACTCTACAACGTTTAGTAAAGCAGAGGAAGTATTGTATTTCGCCCAAAATTCGATGTGATTTCACAGGGAATATATGTTTTGAGGCTCACCGAAAAAGCACTTTAGAAACAGGTGCGCGCGCGTGTGTGTCTGTCAGTCTGTGGACAGCATAACTCAAAAACGAAAAGTCGGTTAAAAACCGAACTTGGTATTTAAGGATAAGGGTTTTTCTGTTTAAATTGAAATTGAATGCAGAGATATTTATTTTAAGAACTGAATCTATTTTATTTTTGTAGGAATACAAATAATAATGGAGGGATTGTTAGGTACTACTAGTTCGGAAACACAATTAAAGATGGCACTGAAAGAGTATCTGAGAGGTCATGAGTTCGAGTCATGTGATACCGGACTGGTGCACTAGCCGCGCTTTAACTCTGGCTCAGTTTGCAGAACACAGAACATCTGAGAGGTTGGTTCTTTACTTGGCTGCTTGTTAGTGTTTCAGGTGAGTATTTCGATATTCCAAATCTTATCAGTTACTTGCAAACTGTCAACTGTTTGACGTTTTAACGGCTATTGTTATTTAGTGTAACTGTGTTACTTGCAGATCTAAATAATTATTTAACTTTAATGTTTAAAGAACAATTGATGACCAAGTAAAAGATACTGCCATTTGACAGTTTGCACCGTAGCATTTGATGGAATGCATCAACACGGCAGGTCCCTCAAGCGTATGGTCACCTAAATACTCTAAAATTCGTAGCAGTGAAATACTACTGTAAGTGTATTTACAGAATATTAACAAGTTTGATGTGCTGTTTGAGACACTGATCACAATGAAAAATGTTAAACGTAATGTCACGCCAAAGGTAAAGTATTCAACCTACCTCCGCTAATTTAAAATCTTGTACACTTTCAGAATATTACAAATATTTACATGAAGGCATGGCATGATATTCAGAGCAGGTGACAGAAAATTAAAAATGAATTGGAAGTTTGTTCTGATATGCACGAACATTACCATCAGAATGAGCACTTGATGCTTAATTTTGTAGCAGAAACGGTTCTTTGGTAGTGGTAGAGTTTGTAATGGGTATTTTGGAAATACCCTAATTTATGCTCAATTTTGTATCCACGAGTATACCAATCGAATTGAAAATGTCAGATTTTCGTTGCATTCTCAAATATGTATATGCAGCGATACAAGGTTGTTACAGCGACACCTTTAGAGGCTTTCTCCGCAGCAGTTATTTGTATATTGTGGATCTTGATCAATATTAAGTAGGTTCAGAAATATCTTTATTGTATTGTATCTTTTGTTTCGATCCTAGAACGTGAGGCTCAAGGATACGCGTAACACCATGTAACATTTGTAATTTCTCAGATTTTTTCCACACAAGTACAATCATAATAGATGATGGTTAACGAGGGAGGGGGGGGGGGGGTAAAGAAGCTGTATTCCTGTTTTGATTAGTATGCATGAGCAAGAATCTACTCGATTACCTTTTTAATCTTTTGGGCTACACAGAAATTTCAAGGATGAACTATTATACTGCAACCATATAACCAATAAATTACATGTCTAAGCACTTTTCATTGCTATTCATAAACGGCTACTTTACACCTTCATGTTTTGGCACAGATATATATTCATGCTTCTTCCTAAAAGAAGCTGAATTTGTTACGTGACTAAAAAATATATTCTAGAATGTCCGAGAAGTCTCTAGTGTGACGAAATTCGTATTAATTTTTTGTTAAATGGGAAGCAACGGGATAACTTATGAATGTTCATATTCACTCCTTGGATGGAAATAAGTTTCTGGAATAATTATTCGGCTCATTAAAAACACAGTTCTAAACAAGTACGCTGCAGCACTGTTCGTCGTTCTGGGTGACTCAGTTGGTTACATGCTTGGCCTACTGATCCCAAGGTCGCGGGGTTCAAATCCGACCCAGGTCCATGATTTTTAAGTGTGCTTAAAGGCGACAACTCCATGTCAGATTTACTGGCATGCAAAAGCTCCTGAGGGACGGAATTCCGGCACACCTGTGACGTTGATATGATTCTAGCAATTGACAGTTTCGTTAAACGAAAATGCAACACTGTTGAACCATCTTTTAAGGCCAAATATGGCCTCCGTTACTTTATTAATGTATTCACTGGATGTTAAATTATGGAAGCTTTAACCTGTATCATTCACGACTAAAACAAGCACAGAACCGGTTTGCATAAGCTAGCAAATTCATTAGTTCATCGGAAAGAATTTTATTCATCTACTCCAGTACTGACTGCCTCCGCGGCCTAGACGTCCCAGGTTTGTTTCCTCAATAGGGAATGGAAGATTTAAAAGGATCATTTTCGAAAAAAATACTTGTCAGAGGTAGAATGAGATGCGGTAATTTGCTTGAAAATGTTCGTGTCCCATCCCTGGAAGATGCTGAACTTGAATAGCAAGTTTGGTATTTAACCGACTTAATTTGTATGCGGTTTACACACGAACCTTACTCTAAATTTTGTTTCAGATTGAGGGGATCTCGACGCGTATTTCTGGTGAATGATGCTTTCCCTACTTACTATATATACATACGTAGGAGAGAAAGTAAAAATAAAAATCTCTTAAAAAATATTAGGCAATAGGTATACGTTGCGTGCGCACGTTCTTTCTGCATTCAGGAGCCTCAAAACGCGCATTTCTAGTGAAATAGCACATAATCCATGTATGCTGATTCCGCACCAAAAAACAAACGCAAATGTTTCGTAAACTAATCGTGCTATGACATTGACTTAATATATTTTAATGCTGTCTGTGCTATTGTTTTTCGTCCACGATTCCCAGTTTTAAAGACGCGCTTAATAAGTAGGACTTCGGGTAATGAATGTATAAATAATAAAATATGCTTACATATTCTTATATCATCGCTTTAGTTCAATTAAAATCGTTAATCATGTTTTGAGAAAATGCTTACTATTCTTACGGAATTTAATTTTGAGATAAACGTGTGCAGAAATAGCTACATTACGTTAGACATACGAAGGGTCAGAAGTTTAAGAATTGCAAGAAATGTCGGGTCCTAATGTGTTAAACAATTCGAACTAATGGATATCTCGAAAATGACTTGTCTACAAAAACTTTGAAGTAGGTACCTATAGTTGTTTTTTAGACTTTTACATTTTTATGTAGCAAGTTTTGTTCTATTGCTTAACGTTTACCATTATACAGGATTACGTATGCAAAATTCCTTCCAAATAAACAGGACTTCAGCTCATTCCCATAACATTCAAAATATACATCTTATTTGTCATGTAACGGTATTTTTATCCAAACCGTTAGCCATTTTTGAGAAAGTCAAACATCAAAAGAGGATGGTTTGGGGTTAAGGGAGTTAAACAAATTCTTTTGTCAATTGCCAGGAGCGTCACAGGTGTTCCGGAATTTTGTCCCACAGGAGTTCTTTTACATGCCAGTAAATCTACCGACATGGAGCTGTCATTTTAAAGCACACTTAAAAACCATCGGTCTGGGCCGGATTTGAACCCGCGACCTTGGGATCAGCAGGCCAGCGTCTAACCAACTGAGCCACCCAGACCGACGTTAAGGGAGTTGACGATGTAATTAAGGTCGTTAAATGTACATGATCGGTTTGAAAATCTTCGTGTCGCGTCTTTGGAAGATGCTGAACTTAGATACCAACTTTGGTATTTGGGGCTTTCCGTTTCGAAGTTATCACACGCACACACGGACCCCTTTTCTAAACATGGTTTTCTTTTTTATTCAGGAGCCTTGAAACATTATTTTAGATGAAATGTCGGTATTGAATTCTTGGGTGAAATTCCATATTGCTATTTTGTGTAAGCAGTAAAACATCTCAAAGCATGTGCTATTTACAGAGGAACTTTCAATCAAATGGAACACTTCCTCTAACAGGTAGAGAAAGTAGCCCTTCAAATTGTTCTCAGTGCTTTCAAAAGTATAAAAATGAAGCTTCTAAATACACTCCTTGAAACTTATTTTTATAGGACTATTTGCAAATTACCGCTTCATACATTCATAATGATTCACGTAAATGTTAACTCTATATTCATTCGCACTAATCACAATGAACGTAGTTTTTAAAATGGTTTAAACTAAGCAACACAATGTCTGACACTTAGTAATGCATTCAACTGGTGAAATAAAACTGATGTTACGTTTCCATGAATTTGAGTCGCTTCTATACAAACTTATTCTATCTGCTACTTGTAAATCCAGATTAATTTTAAATTCTCATTTCGCAGTAGAGCAAGTAAACCAGCCCAGGTAGAGCACATGTCTGCTCTGTAAGGGGTCGCAGGTTCAATTCCTGGCTGGAATTGAACCTGCTGTGCTGTGAATGTTTGTGTGAATTTAATAAGTTGATCCAAAGTTCAAAGAATACGGTTAAGTGAGTGAACAATGCTGATGACCTTAGATTTGAAGGCAGCATGTAAATGGAACATTAAGACAAAAGTAAATCAATGGTCGCTTTCAAATTCATTGCTCTTAGCATGACCATGTGGAGGAAGGGGGGGGGGGGGGGGGAGAAAGTCTGTATGACTTTCTAATTGTACTGTTTTGCAGAAATTTTATCTTGTAGGTACAAGGGGAATATAGGAATACAGTAGACTTTGAGCAATAGTCAAATGTTTTAAATCTTTCAAATTCCATTCTCTTTGCATGGTTAACATATTGTAATAAAATTGGTGAAATGAGACGTACATTTACTTTTCTAACTCTTTTTTTCCTCTAAATCTTTACAAATACACAATTTCTTTCTCGTTACTAACAGTTTAGTCTTTTCTACTATTACAATTCACAATTGTTCTTCCCATAATCTTTGTCCTTCAATGTCTTTCTCCATTTTCACTGTCTCTTATCTTTACTACTAGGATAGAATCACTCGACGACACATACATGCTCGCAACAGGCTGGCCGATGCACTCTCAAAACTAAAACTGTACACGACGACGTCAACTACTATTGACACTGAAAGCTAAACTGTAACTCTCAATACACTCTAAAACACCGCTCACTTTCCTATTTATACTGGAGCTGGCATGACCACCTCAGTGCTTTCCTCACTCACCTGTGCATGACTCGGCAAAGATTCTAGAGATTGCTGGACACTACAGTGTTATCACGCTGTTCAATCTCTCACACAGTCGCTTGTAGTCCTGTAGCCCCGGACCTCCTTTGTTTTGCTGGCAGCATTGTCATGTACAGTTGTTTGCCATATCCAAGGTCACCTCTCACATATTGTTGAATGACCCAATGTCACAATATAAAAGAGTAAGGGTGTTCCATTTAACAGAAGTTCTCCAAAACCCACACAAAAAACAAGGAATATCTCCAAAATGGTTCAATCTAAAATTTTATTTAGACATAATTGTTTTAACAAGATTTACATTTTTGTATAGTAAGATTTGGTCTATCTCTTATGGTTTATCAGTTATGCAAGTCATCCAGAGTAAACAGGACTACTTAGGCATTAAATTCAAGATATAAATTTAATTTGCCATAAATATCTCAAATGTACAGCATTTTAATCAATTGTTAGTCATTTTCTGGAAAATGAACATTTTCGAAAATTTTACCATGTAATTGGTAGTTTAGGGTGTAGGAATTTTCTTTAAAATCATGTCGCATCCTTGAAAGACATTAAACTAAAATACCAACTATCATTTTTAACTGACTTTTCATTTGTTATACTGTTCACACTGACAGACCTTTTTCTAAACATTTTTTTTTTTTTTTATTCAGGGGCCTCAAATCATTTCTGGTGAAATCTCTATCAAATTTTTGGATGGAATAAAATACTTCTCTCTTCACTATATATAATAAAGAAAGAACAAAGGCTTCCTATTTGAGAAAGTTGAAAATTCAAAGCAGTAACAATGAATATCATAAATGGCAAACTCTTCGAGAAAAATTTGCCATAAATTTTGCTTGTAAAGGCTAGTTTGTGGTAGTGGGGAGGATTTTAATTAAATGATAAATAATAGTAACAAGATGATAGTCCTCCATATTAGTCATTTTAGTTGCAGTGTTGCAAAGGGCTTTGTTCATAATTAAAGTAGATTTTAGAGCATTCACACTGATAAAGCATATTGGTTGGATCAGGTGTTTGCACTGGATGCTCTTCCATGTAACAATGCATGGTTTCTACCTTTCAATTGAACTACTTCCAGATTTGACAAATTGTCACTTCTAACCTAATAGTCTGATGAACAATCTTATTCCAATGTAGGATGAATGCTGTCTTCCCTGGTATGGTTTTCTCTTCTGAAATATTCTCTGAACTATCAGGTACATTGCCTAATGCTTCCCATTTATGTTCAGTGGAGCAACGTTTAGTGATAATGTATCACCACTTACTGCAAAAACTAAAACTGTCTTCTTTTAACAGTCAATGACATCGATATGCATTTATTTCAACAATATATTTCCATTATTGCAAAAGCAAACCACTGCTATATTGTCATGTACATTGACATGGATTTGAACAGTGGAACATAAAATTTAATGGAAAAATGTAGTAATTAGTTTTAAAAGCAATCGTTGTGATCCAAAGAACACAAGTGTAACAATTTCAAATATAAAATTATGGAACATTTTTTTTTAAAGTCAAGGTTTTAGGAGTAGTACATATGAAGAGTAACAAAGACCTAAAATTAAGTGTTACCTATTGAATTTAAATTAGTAGTGCAAAGATAAATTTCTTGTCAGGTCATATTGACAGCAGAGTTAAACTGGAATTATTGATGTCGGAAGTTAATAGATGACAACTTGTATAGTTAGGATTGAAAGTTCCATTCTATATCCACTATCAGCAAGTCACTTAAAATAGCTCAATAGCCTCCATTAAAACCTGGTATTGCCTATTCTCGCATACTCACACTTGCATATACTAAGAGAAGGATCCAATAGTTTACAACTGCAGCAGCCAGCAGCTGATTCTTTGTAGAATGAGATGTTAGAAACAGCATCAAAGGTGTTGCACATGGAGAGATGGTATATACCTATCATAGTTTAGAAATTTAGATTTTAGACATGGATACCAAAGGGATATTTCAGCAAATTGTCTAAATTATTAAACATCATTTGAGCTTAATTATTCATGTGATTCCCAAAAAATAATCTGAAGATGACCCCATCTCAGCAGTAAGACTTCATTCTGTTGTTGGTCTTTCCAAGTGGAGTGAAAAGCACAGCTACTGTCAGAAATGCATACATTAGTGTATAAATAAATAAAAATCTTGGATTAGTGTTAAAACATGCTTCTACCATTTTAAATCTCAACAAATGCATTGAAACAGGATGCATGCAGCATGTACTGTAAGGAAATGGTATTTGATTTTTACCTCTAAAGTGTTAAGTGAATTCATGTTGAGAGAAATGCAGTTTAGTGTAGAGTATCTAATATGTGAATCTGAATTGCTATGGAGCATTGTTGAAGTAGGTGTGAAGACAAACTGAACAGCCACAAAGGGAGTGCAATTAGCAAAACATCAGAAGCATTCAGTAATGTTATGTTCCTGACATACATTCATTTTGAAGGTCTGCATTAAAAAGGAAAATGCATATCTTGCCCTTTCAATGGCTAAGAAACATTTGAACACATTCATACTTGAATACAAACACCTTTGTTTCCACTACCTATATTAAGTTAATTTACAATTTGATTTATGCCTTTACCTGCTTATTTTTTGTGCCCAAAAGTGTGTGTATCCATACTATACTATACTTACATGTAAAATGGTTGCTATTTTTTTTTCTCAAATGGCTATTTTGATTGAAATGCTATTTTTAAGATATTTACATGACTATGTATATCTTAAATTTTCTAAAAGTTCCTGAAATCCTTGTTACGAATGACTTTTGTACAACTTTGAAGCTGCAAGAGATTTACTACACAAAATGCAGATTTGATAAAACAGTTTGTCAAATTCTTATGGCATTCACCATTTGATATGCCTAATTTATTGGTTTGAAAAGTTAGTTATTTTTTCATCTCCTGCACCTATTTTTCTCTTGTAGTTATTCAGAGAATAGTTTCAAAGCAATTGCACAATCTCACTTTTAGATTTTACTACCACAAGCCTCCTGTATTCCCTTGTACTTGCCTACCACAAAGTGTAATAAAACCATTTCTGCAAATGTTTGTGTAACCTGAGGCATATGTAAGAATAGTTGGTAGGTGATTGGGTAGAAAAAGCAATGTGGTTGTAGCAAGTATTTACATTGTGAACCATATTTAACCAACTTGTAGAATAGAATGAAGTAGGTGTTCATAGACTGACTTTTGTTTCAGTGGTACTGTTGGACATTCAAGAATAAATGACCATGGAAGAACTAGATTTGCAGATGGTAAGTGCAGATATTATAAGATCATTAGTTTCATCACTCATGTGAATGAGAGATTGTAAATTTACCTTTCCTCATGAACCTACTGATCTCTATGGATGAAATTCCATCCATCCATTTGAAAATGTATAATGTATTAAGATGTTAAATCTAATGAAACAATATACAGAAGTGTTACTACTTTGTGCAAACCAAGCCATAAAATAATCGGAGACATGGTTTACATCTGATGGCCTAAGACTAAATAAAACTGAAATCTTGCAATTCAAATTCTCTGAAAATACTGCACAAACCCACCAACATTATAAAGTAAGATGTAAGCCTTTTAGGGCTATTTGTGGATGAACGCTTGAAATGGTCTAGCCAACTAAATGATATAGAAAAAAATTAAATAACCTATGCTTCAACATGTCTTTTTTAGCACAAATCTTTGTACAAACAAATATGTTTTAGCTACTGTGCGTTCTTAGACCAGCTGGACTGCCCTGTGGCAGCAAGGGACTAAATGACTGGCACACACACTGCCAGAGTTAAGGTTGATGCACACTGGTCCAACATGAATGGAATGGAAACTTGCAGCTATTCTTCTACAGAAGCGTAAATGCTTGTTGCTTAATGTTCGGACTGGAAAATTTAGCTGATCATCAAATATGTATGGATAGAACAGTAAAAGTTCCAGCTCCTTGGATTGGGATATTTTAATATATTACACCTTCTGAAACTTGCAAGTTCATGCTTTACCACCACAAGATCCTGTAAGTGGAGTTAATTACAATTGGTTTTTGCAGTCTGCTCATAACGTGGACCCACCTTTAATGTTTTCACTGATGAAGCATGGTGTTACGTTCAAGGTCAGTTTCTACTAGAAACAATTGATACTGGGCTACTGTACATCACCATATTCACGAAGTTCCTCACCATGTGCCCTCACCTCAGTCTCATTTGCCAAAAGTTGATTCACAAGTTTGTGGAAATTCTATTTTAAATTTTTTTTTCTACAACAAGAAATGATTGTGTGGCTGGTTTCAGCAGGATTCAGCTATAGCACACACTGCTGGTAATTCTATGCGTGAATTGCAAAGTGGTTATGGTGACAGAATAATTAGTGGGGGATTGTGGTCACTTTGTTCCCCTGACCTATCTCCATGCTATTTATTGGGAACATTAAAGTGTATGCATTAAATCTGCACACGTTAAAAGAATTAAACAAAATCACAAGAGAAATGCAGGCAATTAGTCATGAGCCGTTGGGAGTAACCAGAATTGTTTTTGGAGATATAGGGAATGTATTTGCATTGAAGGTCATAAATTTCAACCTCTGTTGTGATGCAGGTAAGCCAAATGTAAGTTAGTGTTCTGTACCCATTACTTGCCAGTCCTTCACAGTAACTGGCAGAGAGCACAAGTCCTTGCCCAGTCCCATGCCACCATGGGGCAGTCCGGCTGGTATAAGATTGCACAGTATGAAAGTTTGTTGGTATAAATAAATTATGCATGGATTTCCACTGTATTCTCTCCTGTGAAATATCTGGGGAAATGCAATGGGGTGCAATAGAATTTTTTGAATACAAAAGAAAATGGGTATAATGATCCATTCAAACTTCAGAGATTCTTGTAGACCACTTTTTAAAAAATTAAATTCTTGCTCAACTCTCATTTTATCTGCACAATCTAGTTCTGTATATCAAAAAGTAATTAATTTCTAAATAGTGAAGATCAATGTGCATACATCACAAGAGTGGGTGTAGTTTAGGGGCCTGTCAACAGACAACACAAGAATGGAAAATACAAAATATTCAGCACACAGGCTCGAATTACAGGAAAAATGTTGATATCACAGGGAAATAAAGATATATATAATAAATTACCACAATCAGATATTCAAAATCACAAACTTCAGAAAAGCTGTAAAAATCTATTAGTAAGGTATATTCTGTAAATACCTGGAATATGCTTGGAAACCAATTTGTTCCATACATGTGTTTAGTGAATATTTTTATTGGTATTTGCTCTTTCCATCTAATTTTATTTGCTATTATATTGTACTATTTTCATTGTCATCTTATAGTTTGTGATGGTAATCTTGACATGTCATCAATTTGAGCATTAGCTCAACAATGTTGTGACAAAGTATTGTTGGAAGTAACTTCTGGTGATACAGAAGATCATGACGACATTCTTTATTCTAAAACCAAGAACAAAGTATGAAAGGGTTGCATTTTTTATCAATGAATTGCAAAGATGTACAATAGGAAAGCTCAGATGTGACTTTGTCCCTCAAGGTAGCAATATCATAGCATTCCAGGCTGAAGCTTATGCAATTGAAACTTAGGTTGGAGAGAATTTCTATAGCAAATACGAAAATAGGACCATATACATTTGTTCAGTTAAAGCAGTTGCAAGCAACCAGACTACATCCAAGTTGGCCTGGAACTGCATGCAAAATCTTATAAAACTGGCAAAACCTAAGGTAAATCTTGGGTTAGGTGCTAGAGCATAGAGAGGTAAGACACCCCAATAGAAAAAGGTTTTATTCAAAAGTTAACTAGCTTACAGTATTTGGCATTCCCTTAACCACTATTGAGAACCTTAACCAATGAACTACAAATAACCACCAGCAGCAATACATGAAAGTGAGAGGGCATAGATATAGCAAGAGATTATTGTTCAGACCAACTATTGCTTGCTAAAGATGTCAGGAGGGCACCAATTAGATCTCACTTAAGCCTATGATTGTGTAGATCCAATTAGGTTATATCAGGATTAGCAGGTGAGGTTATAGTTCATTAAAATCCTTTACTATGTACAAGCAGAAAACAATTTGTCATAAATTTAAATAGTTAAAAATTTAGTTCAACAATGTCTTATATGGTGTACCTCAAGGTTTGATACTGGGACCAGTTGTTTATTCTGTACACTCATGATTTAAATGAAAGTATATCTAAATTATAGCATAATGCAGTTTGCCGATGACTAAAATTGATGAACTTGAGCATTTAATAGGGGTATCTCAATATAGAAAATTCTTGCACATATTCAACCATACAACATAACATTTTTAGAGTATCTTTTTATAGCCTTTTTAAATGCTAATCCTAGTATGTTCAGTACTCGGGGAAATTTGTTATATAGAATTGTCTTTAATAATTGATAATAAATTAATCTTGTTTAATTCTAATACTCCAGTGGTGTAGCTTTTCTATTTTACATGTTTTAAGTAGAATTATTCTATAAATATAAAGGGAATAAACTGTCACTATCCAACTTTGAATGAATTATTGCCTACAGGATTCTGTTATTTCAGCAGAGCTGGCTCTTGTAATTTTAAAATTTGATCCATGTTATTCTTTGGAAAACTATCCCACAATAATTGATATTTGAATGGAATACTGATACTTATTAATACTTGTTTAAATATTGCCAGGTGTCTGATCCTGGGCACTGGCTTGCAAGTCCTAGGGGTGCAAGTTCTACATAAGGGGAGGGTAATCAGGTAAAGAAAGTCTTAGAATAATACAGCTTTTAGTTAGCCTGTTACAAATTTTGGTAATGTCTGCATTCCAAGTTAGTCAATATGGTCTTTCCAATTCATATGATCTATAAGATTAATACATTTTCATTGGCTTTAATGATCTTAGATTAGCTGTGTGCTGAGGAATACCCATCATAAGCTTACAAAATGACCTTAATATCAAGATAAGCAGAGTGTAATAAGATGGAAAATACTGTGCTGTACTCTCATTCCACAGCCTCCACCAAAGATGTATGATGCCCTGTTGAATACAGCAGCTAAAATAGGAACAACTGTGGCCAGTAATCCTCTTGGGCAGATGCTCTTGGAATACACAGAAAGATGTCTATGGACTGTTGAGAAATCTGTCCAATGGTGCCTGCTTCCTGAACAGAAACTTGAATGTAAGGATGAAGATGGTATGTACCATTTATCATGAGTGTCAGCAGACGTCTTTCCAGGGGGGGGAAGGGGGGGGGCCACATGTTTGAAATTTGCAATCAGATAATATTAATTCATTATTTTGGTGTCAAAATTTATATTTATTGCATATAACCATATTAATTTGTGCTAAATAAAAACTGATCTTTACATTAAAACTAAAATAGTAGTTTAATGGTCAGTAATTGATTGCACATTAAGTTGAACAACTTCCAGGGGGGCCCGTGGCCCCCCCACTTGGCCCCCCCCTTTGTGACACCCATGCCAATTATAAATTTATTTAATCTAATGCTTAGGCTGTTGAAAAATTGCCATTAGCCTCCTGGCTTCCCAGTACAGTTGTCCATTTGACTTATCTCAATTGTTGAGCATAGGATGTACTAAGATGCTGAATGGCATCTAGACACAGCATGCATATACTAGAGCACCAATCCCTTGGCCTGGGTTCTACCCTGCAGTCAATTCTTAGCAACAACCCTGTCTCCGTAGATATAGTGCTGCAGTTCATAACCGAAATACTTTTTGTGAAACAATTTTAACTAGTTTTATTCCTGGGCCTTGGTTTCATGGTTTTAGAATACGATCTTGGTTGTTGGTTTCACCTTTTTGTTTTTAGCGTTTTAATCCTTACTGTTTTAGTAGGTATTGATGTTTCAACATTTTAATTTTAACATTCATTTCTTACTGTTCACTATTTACTATTTTAATCTCATGTTTTAGCTTTCAATGGTGGTGCCATGGCCAGCAGTTATACCATTTGCCTACCACCTAGGTGGCCTGGGTTCGATCCCAGGGACCTGCATGTGGTATTCATGGTGGACAAAGTGGCACCTGGGCAGGTTTTCTCCAGGTTCTCAGATTTCCCCATCACTCATTCCACCAATAGCCCCATCACCACCTTTCAAATAATCAATTTTGTCTGCATTTCATTTCTTCTTCCTCACTCTCATACTTGCAGGTGTTCACTCTGTCTGGTACATAGGTTCCAGTGTTCCCTGACAGACGTCTGACTCTAGACACTGTCTTGTAAGTACTACATAAGGGGAGGGTAATCACTTCCTCACTCTCATACTTGCAGGTGTTCACTCTGTCTGGTACATAGGTTCCTGTGTTCCCTGACAGACGTCTGACTCTAGACACTGTCTTGTAAGTACTACATAAGGGGAGGGTAATCACTTCCTCACTCTCATACTTGCAGGTGTTCACTCTGTCTGGTACATAGGTTCCTGTGTTCCCTGACAGACGTCTGACTCTAGACACTGTCTTGTAAGTACTACATAAGGGGAGGGTAATCACTTCCTCACTCTCATACTTGCAGGTGTTCACTCTGTCTGATACATAGGTTCCTGTGTTCCCTGACAGACGTCTGACTAGACACTGACTTGTAAGTCCTACATAAGGGGAGGGTAATCAGATACTGAAGTTTTAGCCTTCACCTTTTTTACCAAATCACTGAGTTTTTTAGCCTTTAAAATCTGAAAATCTGCCCAAATGATCTAGCTGTCAACAGGCCTTAAGTTCCACCCACTCACTTACATGACACAGCATGCAATTCTGAAAGTATTTTCATCAGGTGTAGATGGGCCCAAATGACCTCGTTGTCGATGGGCCGTTAAACCCCCCTGACACACTCATCCAGTGTAGATGGTGTGCAAGGCAATCATATGTTGCAACAGTTTCACTTCGAGGTAATTCTGACAGTTATTACTGAGGATGCTGGTCCATTCTTTTCACTGCTTAGTCTGGTGATGAATTCAGTTCTTTCAATTCTGAAGGATTTAATTTTTAGCTATGCTAAATGAGTCTTTTTTGCATTTAATATTTTTGTTCTTTTGCCGAACTATCGGCTTCATTTCCTTTTAATCCAATGTGAAATGGGATCTATTGCAGTTTAATTTCCTTTTCCTCTTTCCAATTTTTACTTTCTTTAATGGTAAATAGGGGAAGTACTATATTCCACCCAAAAAATTCAATGTCAAGATTTCACCAGAAATGTTTTATGACCCCCTGAATCCAAAACATTTTTAGAAAGTGGGTATGGGTGTGGATGTGGGTGACCCCTTACATGGAAAATTTTTATTTTCTTGAAAATGGCTCTAACAGTTTTGATTAAAATGTCATATGTTTAAGATATTTGTATGGTAAACAAAATGTATATTTTGAATTTTCTGGCTATAGCCTATGTAGTCCTGTTTACTCTGGATGACTTTTGAATAACTCGTAAACCATAAGAGACAGACAAAATCTTAATGTACAAAAAATGTACATCTCGCTAAAAACATGCAATTTGTCAAAATGAATTTTTTTGTAGAGTGAACCATTTCGGAGATATTCCTTATGTCACTTTTGGAAAGCAAAACTTTCATGAAATGGAACATCGTTCACTTTTTTATGTTAAGCATGCAAAGAGAATGGAATCTCAAAGTTTTAAACAATTTGACTATTGCCCAAAGCCTATTGTATTCTAATATTCCCCTTTCACCTACAGGGAAATAACAAATAAAATAATTTGTAAAAATGTTTGTCAACTAACATGAAGCTATAGGAATAACCATTTATAAGAATGGTTGGTATAAGACTAGTCATGCGAGTGCCATGGGCGTCGCGAACGGGGAGCAAGGGGGGGCCGCGTCCCTCCCTTGGAAGTTGGTAAACTTAATGTGCAATGAATTACTGACTATTAAACTATTATTTTGATTAAGAACAATTGTTATTTAGCATAAATCAATACGGTTATATGCAACAAATATAAATTTTGACAATAAAATAATGAATAATATCTGATTGCAAATTTCCAACATTTGGCCCCCCCTGGAAAAAAGTCTGCCAACGCTCATGGCGAGTGCAACACATCAGATTTTTTAAGTAGCTGTTTAATCTCTTATTGTTGATGTAGGGTATTTATATTTTGCTATTGTTTTGATTGCTGAGCTTGAGTTGCAGACTATAATGGTTTCTTGGAATGAGCTCAATTTGATAGCCAGTTTGGAGAGGGCAATATATATTGCTTTTACCTCACCATCAAACTTGGTTTTGAGCTTACCACATGAAGTATAGAATGGAAGGTTTACAGTAAATACCAGAACCTATATATTCATTATACAGAGAACCTCAATATATATCTATTCTTCCTATGGATATTCTGTATCGTCTCTATGGAAATTTAAGTTCCATACTTCTGCTTTCTCTATTCCTGTGTTAGGTTAAGATTATAAAATATAAATTTATAACTGAATATTTACATTCTAGATTCTCATGTAAAATGTATGTTTATGCATATAAATTTGGCTATATTTTGCAGAACTGTAACAAAGGTTAGTTTTATATTTGGCAAACATGTTTATAAACTGGGTTGAGAATTAAGTTCAAATAACTGTGCCAATGCCTTAAACTTTGGTGGGTATAGTTTGTAGAAATGATAGAAAAATAGTGTCTAGAATAAGCTATGTGAATGTAATCAGATCTTGATTCCATACAAATCTGTATAATAGTGAAGTTAAGTTTACTAATGTGAATGTATTGAACAGTGGCCAGTAATGAAGCTGAACCTGCAGGAAAGTTGGAGGTTACAGTTGAAATAGAGCGCCCACTGCCGTGGCTTTTGTTACTTCCTTTGCTAGTGTGCCTTAAAGCTGCTAAAACTAGCATTGATGTCTGCAGTTATGTGCTTTGCCGAGAGAGTATGGAACCTTCATATATTGTAAGTATACTTTCTATGAAAAATTTAGTTTAGCATGCAGTGAAACCACATATACTCAAGGCATTCAATATATTGTGGCATAACTTATCACCATGGGATAGTGCAGCAAATGATTTAAATATTTAAGATTATCATAACAAAGGAAATTAAATATTAATGATAAAAAAAAAAGACGGACAATGGAGTACCTCAGGACTCAGTACTAGGTTTGTTACTGTTTCTTACACATTAATGATTTTGCAACAAAAATCCAATGGTTCTATAAATATTTCACTCTTAATTGCAGAAGATACAAGCATATTAATTTCATGACAAGAATGAAAATCTTGAACAAAAATAGCCAGAAATGGGTAACTGGTTTCATGTTAAGTTCGTAAACTACCCAAAAACTGAACCTGTTGGTAATGTAAATTCACTCTTTATCTTCATTAAGTAAAAATAGTGTACCATTACATGAAGAATAAATTTGACTGGCCTGTTAACTTTCAGTGACTAGTGTATATGCAGCCAGCCTCGTAGTCATGGTCAGTGTAGTGTGTATTAGACCTGCCATGGAGGTTTGAGCTGTACCTCAGACATGGGTGTTTCTGTGTATGTGACAAAAGTAAAAAAAATCGGAAAGACAGCAAGAAATGAAAATGAACGAAGCTGGGAGTAAGAGCAAATCCAGGCATATTGAAGCATGGCCACATTACGCTGTTCCTTGATGGAAAGAGTGAAAGGAGGGAAAATGGGCAACACTGACATTGCAGGGCAAATACCTTTAGCTGCTTACCCTGTCCTTATGTAGAATTTACATCCCCAAGGACTTACAAGCCTGTACATAGGGTCAGATGCCTGTTGGGGAGCACAGGAGCCTATGGACCAGACAGTGGAAGCAGGTGGTCAGCCCAGCAGGTATGAGTGAGGAAGAGAATATGAAATGCAGGTGAGGTGGTGATGAAGCAATTGGCAGAATGAGTGGCAGGGGAAAACTGGAGAACCCAGCGAAAACCCACCCAGATGCCACTTCTTCCGCCAAGAATACCACATGCAGGTCCCTGGGATTGAACTTGGGCCATCTAACCACTTGGCCATGGCGCTGCCATGCAATTACTTAAACCAGTGAAAGATAAATTGGCTTTGGATTTATTGGAATTAAGATTCATCTATTTACAAGAGCATTTAATTTACAGAACTTATGAAACATATATTTACATTACCAATTAGACTGGTAATACTGAGTACAAGGCTGAAACAGATACCTAAAATGTTTTAGAATAGTATTGTTATAAAACCAAGTAACGACTCGCATTTTTTAATTTTGTATTCAGTCGAGTAGAAAGCATTTTTAATCAGGTTAGTCTTTATTGCATTACTTTTCTTCACTTCATGTAATTCTTTAATTGGGTGAGGTAAACGATTGTATAGGTATTTTGCAACACAACACTTTTGGAAGTTAATGATACCCTTAGCCTGTTCTAAAGTAGTCCTGTTTTGTTCTCGTTATGCTCGTGCATATTCCTATTTTTTTCTTCAGTGTGATTTGTTATTGCACGTTTGACATTTGAATATATACTGTGCAGTTTTTAGTTTTTAAAACGGGTTTTATGCAATTGTTTCCTTAGAAATTTTTCTGTTTGTATTGCTTTTTTTCTGTAGCCTAAATATTCTTAGTATATTTTTACCTATCACTCCCCACGAGATGCCATAATTTAGGTGAATGTACAAATGCATAAACCTTTCATGTACTATCTTTATCCATAATTTGTTTCAATAAATGCGGTAATTATGTATAAAACAGATTTCTAGGTAATTATTATTTATGCCAACAAACTTACTGTTGGCGTTTTTAAACACACAAGCCATGTGTGGACAAAGTTTAAGAGGTAGAACTGGAACTTAAAAATTCAATGCCACAACTGGGATTTGAACCACAGACCTTCCGCTTGCCGGGCGAACGCTCTAACCACTGAGCTATTGTGACAAACTGCCAGAATGGCATTAAATTCTCAAGCCAGTTCAATTTTTAAGTTCCAGTTCTACCTCTTTAACTTTGCCCACACACGGCTTGTGTGTTTAAAAACGCCAACAGTAAGTTTGTTGGCATAAATAAATAATAATTACCATGTGAAGGTTATTTAATCCTGGGATATAAAGTACTTACAATAGTAAGTCACCATTGGGGTAATTGTTTCTGATGTGAGACTGCCTTTGTGGTTTACCAGGAGAAATATGAACTGGCTTGAGAATTTAATGCCATTCTGGCAGTTTGTCACAATAGCTCAGTGGTTAGAGCATCTGCCCGGCAAGCGGAAGGTCTGTGGTTCAAATCCCAGTTGTGGCATTGAATTTTTAAGTTCCTGTTCTACCTCTTAAGATTTCTAGGTGTTTAGGTGAGTTATTTAAATTAGAACATGAATATTGAATCTTTAGTGAAAAATCTTAAGTAAAATATCAGATTTGTCCTGAAACATAGCATAAATGTAAACCTCTTGAATAGCATCTTTTCCAAATTTTGACATGTAAACTATGGAGTGACATGGAAAATAGCTACATGATTAACATATTCAGAATGCAAAAGTTAATTAGAATGAGTGAAGAAAGCCATCACTGTAAAGTATGGTTTAAAAGTTTAAAACGCTAATGATACTTTATGAAATTGTTTTTGAAATGCAGGAGGACAATTTTAATAAAAGCTCTGAAATGCAAAATCAAAACACCAGGAAAAGATCGCAGCTTAAAGTATACAAATTGATAACTTCCCTTGGAAGTTAACATTGCTTGGAAAATTTAAAAGGAGTGTAAATGATTGTTATTCAATGAAGGAGTTCTTATGATAGAAATTTGTAAATTTATAAAAAAAAATGGGCACATGTGTGGAAGGCACTAGATTGTGTATAGTAAAACAAAATGAGGATAAATGCTCAGCTGACCCTT
This sequence comes from Tenodera sinensis, assembly GCA_030765045.1. NCBI lineage: Eukaryota > Metazoa > Arthropoda > Insecta > Mantodea > Mantidae > Tenodera > Tenodera sinensis. Next base: position 185,875,588 of record CM060965.1, on the reverse strand, counting down.
AATTGGCCCAAAGCACATACTTGGCAAGTGTTTTTCATGGAATAAAAATGTAGAGCACTTGCTTATAAATTGATACATAATGCACAATTGTAAACAAACATCTTGTTAGTTCTCAAAATATTGAACCATATGGTTTACATCTGAAGAGAAAAACAGGGAAGTTTGAAGAAACCAAATGACTTAAAACACTGTATAGCATTTGATTCTTGTGCAGACATTTGGATGTAGGTCAAATATACAAGTTAAAGTTCCCTGTCCACTGCACAAAAACAAACAAGAAAATGTTAGAATTGTTGTTGTTAGCTAATGCTGGATTTCTGACAATGAAGTCATTAATCCTCTTGCTCTCCAATATTATTCACTGATGATATTGAAGAGAGCAATAGCAGTAATAGTAACTGCTTTTTAGAGAGCACCATATTTTTATGTTTTGGCGGTCACATCGCTCTCACAACCCCCGGAATATCTGGAGGACCACACCTGTCGTTGGTTTACGGGTCTCACCAACCTGACCGGGAGATTTATCAAAATAAATTCACCGACCATATCCTCTGATCACCAATCAGAGGACGTATTACATGCCATGAGAGGTCAGCATGTTAGGGGTTAAGATTTTATAGAGAAATGGAGAGGTTGGAAAAATAGACTCCCTAGCCCTCGGGAACCCTAACAGCATCGGGGTCGGAAGAGAACAAGAGATGACCAAGGTAAGGTCAGATAGAAAAGTTACAGTGAGGAACAAAACACCAGTAAGTGGAAGTAATGTTCTACTCAGCTTGGGTACCTTGTGGTCGCATCCACATATCCCCTAGACACCAGTAAGTGGAAGTAATGTTCTACTCAGCTTGGGAACCTTGTGGTCACTATCCACATATCCCCTAGACACCAGTAAGTGGAAGTAATGTTCTGCTCAGCTTGGGTACCTTGTGGTCGCTATTCACATATCCCCTAGACACCAGTAAGTGGAAGTAATGTTCTGCTCAGCTTGGGTACCTTGTGGTCACTATCCACATATCCCCTAGACACCAGTAAGTGGAAGTAATGTTCTGCTCAGCTTGGGTACCTTGTCACTATCCACATATCCCCTAGACACCAGTAAGTGGAAGTAATGTTCTGCTCAGCTTGGGTACCTTGTGGTCGCTATTCACATATCCCCTAGACACCAGTAAGTGGAAGTAATGTTCTGCTCAGCTTGGGTACCTTGTGGTCGCTATTCACATATCCCCTAGACACCAGTAAGTGGAAGTAATGTTCTGCTCAGCTTGGGTACCTTGTGGTCGCTATTCACATATTCCCTAGACACCAGTAAGTGGAAGTAATGTTCTACTCAGCTTGGGTACCTTGTGGTCGCATCCACATATCCCCTAGACACCAGTAAGTGGAAGTAATGTTCTACTCAGCTTGGGAACCTTGTGGTCACTATCCACATATCCCCTAGACACCAGTAAGTGGAAGTAATGTTCTGCTCAGCTTGGGTACCTTGTGGTCGCTATTCACATATCCCCTAGACACCAGTAAGTGGAAGTAATGTTCTGCTCAGCTTGGGTACCTTGTGGTCACTATCCACATATCCCCTAGACACCAGTAAGTGGAAGTAATGTTCTGCTCAGCTTGGGTACCTTGTCACTATCCACATATCCCCTAGACACCAGTAAGTGGAAGTAATGTTCTGCTCAGCTTGGGTACCTTGTGGTCGCTATTCACATATCCCCTAGACACCAGTAAGTGGAAGTAATGTTCTGCTCAGCTTGGGTACCTTGTGGTCACTATCCACATATCCCCTAGACACCAGTAAGTGGAAGTAATGTTCTACTCAGCTTGGGTACCTTGTGGTCACTATCCACATATCCTCTAGATGGAGACCCCTGAGTCAGAAAATGTTAGAATATATTGTTGAACTGTTCATCCATATATTCACTAAATATTGTCTTACTTCAAGCTTGTATTGATGGTGTTAGACACCCACAGCTAAATTGTGGACTACTGCAGCAGGTTTTTGTTGGCTTAGCTGTTTGCTTGGTGCAACAGATGTAGACATGTTAACTGCCACAGTTAGCAGATTAGATGCCTGGTCGACTGTTGCTGGAGTCAAGGGGACTATCTATAACAAATGTGTGCATCAGTTATGCGCAACAACTTCATTCCTTCAGGTCTTTTTATTTTTATTTAATCCTTTAAATCAATTGTGTACATAGCACTTTGATATAGTATATACCTAAATTTATATATTTACATTACAATAAAGTTAGATATACATTTATGTGTTCAACTTATTATATATCATAGATTAAAATACTTCTAAAGTGAAGGACATTAATGTAATGACTTAGATTTATTAAGTTGCAGATATTCTTCCACTGTGTGGAAAGTGTTCCTGCAAGAAAGTCTTTGTTCCAGTCTTAAACAGTTACTTATACTTTTGATGTCATTAGGAAGACAATTCTAAATAATTGTGGTGGAGTACAGTATTCCGTTCTTACACATTGTAGTTCTGATTGAGGTTAAGTGTATATCCTTATAATTGGTATGATTATGGACATTTTCATTGCTTTGAAAAATAAATCTTTTTTTTACAAATAAAACTGTCTCTAATATGTAAATACATGCCAAAGTATGCCAAGCTTTCTGAATAGTGGCTTACAAGAGCGTAACATTTTTTCACCATATAATTTGAATGGCTTGTTTTTGTTTGATAAATATGTATATCAGACTTCATGAAGTCAAACATGTACAATTATTTCTGTTCTATGCAACAGCTTACAAGTAACTTTGAAAACACAGGAGCCATAATTATCAGATGTAAAATAAACACTGCCTATTTGCTATTATCTTTGAGCACACAACCACATGTGGAACAATTTCAATGCATAGTGTTCTACATGCTGTAAGTAAGCAGAGGTATCACATCACTTACTCTGAGTAAGCTAAATATAAACCACTCCAATGCTTGGCAGTTGGGTTGTAAATGGAGTGCAAAACTTGGAATTGTGACACTATCTAAATAATGAATCATACCTACTTTACTTGTTTTAGGTGGAGTTCATTCAGACCAGAAGAAACCTGTTAAAAGAAATCAAAGCTCAAATCAAAAAGGAAGAGGAGGAAATGAAAGATAAGGTATGCTACATAAGCCATGTGTAGGACAAGGTAGGAGAGGTAGATTCCAACTATGTTGTCATGTGAATGTGAATTTGAGATGTGCTTGAGAAATGAATTAGTTGAATTTGTCATACTGGCATGTTGCCTGACAGTGCAGTTGACTGTGAAGTCAACTGCACTGTCAGGCAGGTAGAATCCTACCTGTCATTTGGTAGAATCCTTAACAGACGAAAATTGGGACATAGTATATAATGCCAAAACTGTAGATGAAAAATGGAACCAGTTTTATGATGTATTTAGCACTCACCTAAATGCATGCTGTCCTATGAAAACCAAAAAGGTATATAAGAATAGTTATGGCCATGTTAAACTTACCCCAGAAATAATAAAACTAAAACATGAAATGAAGCATTTGTATAAATTGTATAAATCTAGTGGTAGTGCTACTTATAAATCAAAGTACAATATCATAAAAAAGAAATATCTCAAAAGTTTAAAAGACTTAAAAGTAAATGACTATAAAGAAAAGTTAAATCAGGAAATATTAGTAAAACTGCATGGGGCTTTGTAAATGCAGCTAGATCGGAAACAAAAGCACACAAAAATTTAGAACTCAGTATTGGTGATGTAACTGTAAAAGAACCAAACCTTGTATGTAATTTAATAAACAATTATTTTCTTAGTGTAGGAGAGAATTCTGCTGGCAGGAATACACAAGTCATTTAAAAACACTGTAAAGTCATTCTTTATTTATCCAGTATCTACAACAGATTATAAATACAATAACTAAACTACCAAAAAAAGTCACAAGTGGATGGGATGAAATCAGTGTGATTCTCTTAAAACATTGTAAATATGTTCTGGCCAGTCCCCTTGAACATTTAATAAACTTCTCTATCCTACGTGGTAAATTTCCAGAATTTCTGAAACAGAGGCTAGTACACCCACTACATAAAAAGGAAATGAGAATGACATAAATAACTACAGACCAATTAGCCTAACATCCGAAATAGCAAAGCTCTTTGAAAGGCTTACAAAAACAATATTATTGTAAATTTTCAGCGTGGATTTAGGAAAGGGCAATCAACAGCTACTGTAATTAGTGAGCTTATACATTTAGTTATTGAAAACCTTGAAAAAAATGATGGGTCTTTATTCTTTGATCTTTTAAAGCTTTCGATTGCGTTGATCATGAGATACTATTACAAAAACTGGAGGCATATGGAGCAAGAGGCTTGGCAAGAGATTTGATCAGATCATATTTGGTAGACAGAAGACAATCAACACTTCGTACGATAAATGGGGCAAATCAGTAAGAAAAGTGCAATCAAAATTTAAACGTGTTATGCATGGTGTACCACAAGGATCAGTGTTGGGATCACTGTTATTTATTTTATATGTAAATATGTAAAAAATATAAATATAATAGCTTATGCAGATGATACAACTACTGTATGTCAAGGGGCAAATGTTGATATATTAAATGAAAACTTACTGCAGTCCATTGACTCAGTTATTAACTACTTTAAACATAATCACCTCACATGTAACATGACAAAAACAACCTTAATTCATTTCTCACAGAGTAATATAAACACCACAAATTTCTCCTTACCAGTAAATAATAACAGTATTCATGACGTAAGTGAACATAAATTTCTAGGAATAATACTTGATAGAAAATTAACATGGGCTGGACATATAAATCATATTTGTGACAAAATTAGTAAATCTGTGTATCTCCTACGTCATTTTAAAAATATCTTAGATGAGAAGGGGCTCAAAATAATTTATTATGGAGTTATATACCCATATTTACTGTATGCGATAGAAATTTGGGGCTGTGCTGCTGCAACCCATATGGAAAGGTTATTTAGATTGCAAAAACGGGCAGTCAGATTGATTTTCAATATGAACTCTCGGGAATCATATAGGGGAATATTTAGGGATAAGCAGATATTAACATTGTATTCTCTGTATGTCTAAAGTTGTAACCTATACAGTTCAGAAACAAAACCTAAAAAATAGCAATATCCATAGTCACTACACCCGACACAATGATTATTTTCAGCAGAGATTTAGTAAAAAATATTTCAAAAAAGGATCCTAATGTCATGGGTTTAATGCTTCATGCGAAACTACCAGCATATTTAAAATGTTCTAAATGTAAACAATTTGAGAGTGCTCTGAAGAAGTATTTGATAACAAAGACATTGTACAGTATCAATGAACTATAATAATATCCATATTGAAATTACAGACCCTCTGTGTAAATCACAACTGATAGGTAGCTATAGTAATGTGTAACCATTAGGTTGTCCATCTCTGTAATACAAATTATAAATATAAATGTGTGACAATGTCAAAAACTGTATTGCAGGCTCTGTGCTGGGTCCTCTGCTTTATATACTTTACACAAATGATTTACCTCAAGGTATAAGTGGGAATCCAATATTGTATGCAGATGACACATCAGTTATTTTACAAAATATAAGTTATCATAGTTTGCAAACTGATATAAGGAATGCATTAAATAACTTGGATAAATGGTTCACTGATAATGGTATGAGCTTAAATAAAACAAAAACTAGTATTATACAATTTAAAACTGCTGCTAATGCTAATCTGAAACAAGATAATTTAGACAACAATAATAGTACTACAACAAAGGGTTATAGTAAGATATTAGGAATGCACATAGATGAATGCTTAAAATGGAATATCCATATTGAACACATAACCAAAATTGAATTCGGTCTGCTACAACATGTTATGCCTGACAAATATCGTGAATATAGAAACAAAAAAAATTGTATATTACAGCTATTTTTATTCGATCTTGGCCTATGGTATAATATTGTGGGGAAACGCATCGGGATGGGAGACTGTTTTTAAAATTCAAAAAAAGATAATACGTATGTCACATGCTAGCTTTAAAGATTCATGCAAACCATTATTCAAAAAATTAAAAATTCTAACAATGCCCTCTGTATATATGTATGTATGTATGTCTTTATTCACCGTAAGAATTTTTTTACAAATTCATGGCTTCGTCAATTTTTAAATAGGGAATACAAATAATATTGGTTTAAACAATATCATGAATACAAATAATAATAACAGAGACAGCATTACAGTCATAAGAGTATAAGTTATATATATAGCCTACAGATTAAACGCAAATAAAATTCAGAGAGTGAATCAAATAATATATATATATATATATATATACAGAGATAGTGTTACAGTAATATAGTGTTACAATAATACAGATAAAATTATTCAGAGAATGAGTCAAAGAACTCCTGCACACTGTAGTAGGTTTGCTCAATTAGAAAATTTCTAACTTCTTTCCTAAACTTAGTTTGACTGCTACTGTGGATTCTATTTGCGATTTTATTATACATGTGTATGCCTCTATGCAGTATGGAATTTACCTTTTTTGTTGTTCTGGCAGTCTGTATGTGTATTTTATTACTATTTCTGGTACTATGTGTATGAACAGTGTTGTTTATGGTAAATAAGTGAATATTGTCCCTTATAAAACAAACAGTTTCTAAAATATACAGACTTGGCAGCGTAAGAATGTGATTTTGCCGAAAGTATGGTTTACATGATGTTGTCCTGTGCAAATTTAGCATTAGTCTAAGTATTTTCTTTTGCATTATGAATAGCGCACTTATTTCGCTACTGGATCCCCATATAAATATACCATAAGCAAGCACAGATTGTACATAAGAGAAGTAAACCATTTTTAGTGTTTGTAGGTTACTGATGCTCTTTAGGACATATATTACATAATGAGCTTGATTTATTCTTGCTGTAACATTCTTAATATGACTTTTCCAATCTAAGTGTTTATCAATTATGATTCCCAAAAATTTTGTTTCGGAGACATATTGTATGGTTTCTTTGCTATATAAAATTTTTGGTCCTAGTGATTTATTACTTCTATTAGAGTTTGTGATGCACATACAGTGTGACTTTTTTCCATTTAGCACTAGTTTATTTGCTGCTAACCATTTCTCCATATTTTTCATTGTACTATCAGCTTGAACTTGTAGATCAATGGGATTACTGCCTTTGAGAATAAAATTAGTATCATCTGCATATAATATAGTCTCAACATGTGGTATATTCACTGGCAGATCATTAATGTACACTAGAAAAAGTAAGGGGCCTAGATTCGAACCTTGAGGAACTCCACACCTTACTTTGTTTCAGATTTTACAGTGTTATTATCTCGAGTTATTGCAGTTAGTTGTTGTCTGTCAGTTATGTAAGACTTGAACCATTCATACACTATCCCACGCACTCCATAGGCTTCCAATTTTGTCAATGTCATGGTCAACTAAATCAAAGGCCTTACTCAAGTCCATAAATATACCAACTGTTGTATCATCAGTTTCAATTCCTTCCAGTGTTCCCTTAATGAACGCATAAAAGGCATTTAGTATGGATTTGTTTTTCCGGAAACCATTTTGTTTATCACTAAATACAAACTTTTCCATGAAAGGAGCAATCCTGTTATTTTAGAGTTATCCGCCTATGTGTATAAAAATTATGAGAAATTCATCCAAAAACAAAATCGTCATCAATACGGCACTCGGAAAGAGTCCAGCTTAAAATACCCCATGCATAGATTAACATTATATGAAAAAACACCCTATTACATGGGTATAAAAATATACAATAAATTACCTCAACGACTCAAAGAAATAAAAACTTTAAAACTATTTAATAAAAGTGTAAAAGAGCTGTTATTACACAAGACATATTACTCCACACAAGAATTCATGGATGACACAATATTATAGGTACTGTATTACTTGTAATTGATAATTAATCTTGTATACTATATATATTAGAATTAGTTTTTTCGTTTAAATTTGTTTTATGTATAACTTGACGACTCACCAGTTTACCAGCTAGGCTTACTATGTAAACATTATGTGACAATAAAGATTCTATTCTATTCTATTGACAATAGAGAATTTAATTTAATTTTAATTTAAGTATCTCCTCAAGTAGTAGTCCAAGGCCATGTGACAGGTGCAGTATGTCCAATCCAATTTGTCTTCAATTTCTGTCTCATACATACTATGTTACAATCACTTGACACTCGAATATTCTTCTGATGCATGCAATGACACTACATAACTCTTAACTCGCTCACTGCTGTTCCTTGCCTCCTTATATAAAGGGACTGATGCCACCTGGATTTTCTTCAATCTCCACAAACACTGCCAGTCACACAGCTGGATTTTCCTCAATCTCCACAAACACTGCCATTCATGCAGCTGGATCTTTATTGAAGGCTGCAGAGAACTTTTTGTGTAGCCACTTTTTTAGTCATACACACAGGTGCACAAGGCAGCCTGCTGTGGAATGCCTTTTCCCATTTGCTGACCTGGCAGTGGCATGAGGCAGTCTGGCCCCAAGTGTTTCGTTTTACACCAAGCCTGACACATGTATTAGTGGTGAATTTTGGTGCCTAAAAACATATGTATTGTAAAGTGCACACAAGTGAACAAATGTGAGATTCAATTGTGGTTTCCTAGAAATGCCTAATGTTACTTGCAGAGTATTGGATTTTTGTCTTATTTTACCTTTCCAAATTTAGCTTACACACATGATTGTGTGAAAGAACACTAATAATGTTAAATTTGTTTACAGCCTTCAAATGATTCAACTACACACACTGGCAGCAAGGATGAGTCTGAGGTACCTAAAATAGAGGTAATACACGCAACCCCAGAGAAGGAAGTTGCTGTCGAAGCTAAAACAGCAACAGAGACTGCTGCTCCACCTACTTGTGAAACTCCAACACACGAAATTGATGAAAGAATGTCTTCTGATACTTCATCTCCTACTGAGAGTGACACTGGAAATGACTCTTCTTCCACTCTTGAGCCATCGTTTACAGAGAAAGAGGACTCAAAAGAGGAGGATGAAGATTTTCATAGTGTTAAATCTTCATCCACATATTTCTCTCCTGACTCATCATACTCACTCCCGTCAGTAAGCGAGGAGTCCAAAGCAGGTGATAATGTTCCAACAGAACTGGAAAATAAGAGCGAAGATGTTCCTTCCCTTGCTGCAGCCATTGAAGATCTCCGTAACCTAAGTGTAACAGGTGAAGTACCATTGCCAACTCCAACTTTGACCTCCTCAGTTAAACAAACTGAAAGCCCCAAAAAGAAAACTTCATTCTCAAGCTTTTTCCAAGTTAAGAGGAAGACAACATGATCATTTAACTAAACAATAATTAAATTCAAAGCACTTAATATTTGAAAAGATACCTTTTTGTATGAATAGTTATGCGAGCAGAATCACTCCTCATTTTAGGAGTTGAACTCCTGAAGGTTTCCATTTGTCTGTTGGTAAGAAAGTTTTTAAGTCATGTAGAAATTTTGATTGTCAGCTTCCTTAATAACAAGAGGCTTTTATTGCAAACATTTATTTAGCTTTTAATCGTTTGGTAATGAATAATTTATATTTTACATACAAAATGATCATCTTCCTATATCTCCAGTAGTTTGAATTACATTCGAGAAGACCTAAATTGCATATTAGAACATTTTCATAACTTTTATTTTAATATTTAGTTCAAGCATTAAGAAAATGTATTGTTTGTACTGGTTACAGAAAATGCAATGTAAAGTTCTTTAGAATTTCATGTTAACTCTTTTATATAATTTTATGTAAATGGTTTTTTTTTTGTTGCTGGGTTTTAAATTAAAATGTATTGAACTGTGATGAATGATTTGTAGCTTATCTGCAATGTAGCATGTAGGTTTGTTTGAAATAAAGTATTGTATGCTGAAATAAGTTTAATTTCCAGAAGTGACCTTATTTTAAGTCCTTCATTTTTAGCAATTTTATCATTGAGCAAGTTCAAAGAGCTTGAGCCAGTGGAAGCGTGTGCACACTTAACTTTGAGCAGTGCATAGAATCCATAAATATGAATTTATCATACTCTCTGAAAAATTCCAGATGGTGGGAAGGTGAGAAGTTTAATTTTTCTCGTGTGGTCAAAAGTAATTTCATGCAACAATATTAAATTTATTTGGTGTAAAATGTTCACTACACACTACACATTTGATATTTACTAAAACATTGTCGCTTAAGTTTCTCCTGCTTTTCAGAAGTTTAACCCTTTTACTGCTTAGACACTTGCTACATATGCTGTTCTTACTCACATTCCTGAAGTTTTCATATCCCTTTGAAGCACCTCGGCCAAAGCGATTTGGATAGCCATGATGGTTAAGGCAATATTCAAACTGGCCATTTGTTCAAAGTCAAACGTCGCAAGTTTAAATCCCAGCAACTGCAGTCATGTGCCTCTGGTAAAGGAACCAGAGGGCCTAATTAATCAGTGTAATTGCATGCTCAAAAGCTCATGGTGTTAAAATTGACTTCAGTTGCATAGATTTTGCTTTTTTCCCAAGTTTTAATGCAAAAATTTAATATTTTTACAATAGGAAATGGCTGCAAATACTTGAAGACAATTTAGGTTAGCATAACAAAGTGGAAAATATTCAAGATGTTCTCGGGCTTCAAGCCAGGTGTAGTGATGAAGAGTCATCGATGTTTTGGGAGTGTGCATCTCTCCCATCATCAGGATGTTGAAAGACTAGTAAGAGTGAAAGGACCAGTATAGGCACTGTCCGCTAGTATGTACCGAGTAGAAAATACCCAGTCTAATGTGGAGACCATTAGACTGGGTGTTTTCTATCAGTACATACTAGCGGACAGTGCATATACTGGTCCTTTGACTCTTATTTAGGTAATAGTTGAATACAACGCCTTAGGGCAGAGTGTAGCAACACTACTATGTACCTTAGATTGATGACGCCACTGGCACGCAAATCACCAATAATTTAAGGATTAGATTAACTGTATGTACTCTTTTTTTGCTTAGTGTATGTGCATGTTTATTTAGATTGTTTCAAGGACGCAGCATGCAGGGTATCGACATGCTCCCAGACTGAGGTGCACGAACCTGACGCGGCGCTAAGACACCAAACAACATAGCACCCTGATTCCTGACAATCTCAAATGAATCCTATCAAAATCATCCAGGACTCCACTAGGGGGCAAGCTGGGCCCTGATCTCCAAGCTCCCAACCTCACTCCTAGTTATGCTCTGCAAACCAGCCCTTTCACCACTGAATGCGTGGGTGCTACAGGCAGCACCACAGGAGGCTTTCACGTTCCTGATCTGGTGGATGGGGCTTTTTAGTGTGTAGGGCCATCTTCAATGGTGACTCCCACAGTACCATGGGGTCTCGAAACAAGATTTTTCCCCTCCACCTAAAAAAAGAAAACTCTTACTAGTCATTATCCTGAAGATGGGAGAGATGCACACTCCCAAAATGTTGTTGTTAGCTAATGCTGGATTTCTGACAATGAAGTCATTAATCCTCTTGCTCTCCAATATTTTTCACTGATGAATGGGGCACTAGAAGTGGCCGGGCATATTTGAAGGTGGTCTCGATCCATTTCCTCTTGCAGATCACATAGAGGACAGAGTGGTGAAGAATATATCCCAATTCTGTTTAAATGTTTTGCTAGACAATCTTGTCCTGTAATCAACCTCCCAAAATGTCGATTGCTCTTCATCACTACACCTGTTTCGAAGCCTGAGAACATCTTGAATATGTTCGTCACCAGGAAAGCTTCAAATCGTACTAAAGTGGAAAATATCTCAACAGTGAAAGGGTTAATAGTTTTGCCATTTACTCTTGAAGCTACATGAAATTAGTTACCAAGTGTAAACAAACATGCTACTTCCTAAGTAAAAATAGTCTAACCCCACTTTTTGGGGAAGGGTGTATTAAAATAGTAATGCAATGCTAAAGGATGCACTAAACACTTATCTATTAATTTAATTTAAAAGGTGAGTTAATAACACTGAACAACACTTACAACATATTTTTCCTGGACATGTTTCGAAGGTAACTTTCCTCCATTATCAACCGGACAATAACTGGGTTTCCATGGTGCTTGATGGTGCAGAGCATCAGCATCAAGCACCATGGAAACCCAGTTATTGTCCGGTTGATAATGGAGGAAAGTTACCTTCGAAACGCGTCCCGGAAAAATATGTTGTGTTGTTCAGTGTTATTAATTAACCCACCTTTTAAATTAAATTAATTACAACACTGTTTTCAAACTTATATGAAAGGAAGATACTTATCTATTAACTCAATGTTTTCGGACTTCCAGCCAGAGAAAGATTAAACATTAACATTTTGGGAGCGTGCATGTCTCCCATTTCAGTATATAGAATGGGTAAGGGGGTTGTATGGCTGGTATATGTACTTTTCCACCATGGCTGCTAGCATGACCTGTTAGGGCCTCAGAAGTGTGTGCATGGTAATGGGGGGGGGGGGGGGGGTCATAGTATAATGTAGTTGGACAATCAGACAACTGAGCCACCTCTTAAGGAACAGCAATGCCTGAGCAATGGACCAGCCAGTTCATTGCAGGTCCATCTGAGAAAGTAACCTTCACTGATTGACAAGACTAGGAATACCTAGCACATACTCTTGGCATTTCAGCAAATAATCAGCCACTGATAGTGGCAATAACACACGAGTTAACTGTGCAACACTAGAAATAACATTGCTAAACCAATGTGTGTATCCCTTGGTCCTGTTCAGTTTTCATGGATTCTACCAAGAAGTAACACTCGACACCCTCATAAGCATTACATGCCAGCTTAGTAGCTTTCACATACTAACTGAGGTGCTATGTGGAACCCAAATATGCAAGATATACCCAGAAATGCACATACTAGCACATGGAGGATTATACTACTCCCCTTCTGGTTACAGGGACCCCCCACACTTCTGACCTACACCTGCAAATTTTTTTTTGTGGTGGGGAAAAAGGCAACTTAAGCCCTTACTGCATGCAAGCATGCGAGTGTAATACTCCTACCCTGGCTTCAAGCCCTACTTACTAAAAACCCCACCGGAAGTCTTGAGGTCGAAACTTCAATGCTGCAGTACTGCATTCAAGCACCGGTGCATTGCTGATATGATCCTGGCAATTGGCAGCATTAAATAAAATTTTATCTTTTGATTAAAATTGACAAGGAGGATAATTACACTTGTTTTACTTATGGTTATGCAACTCTGGAGAACTGTTTCAGTTGCAAACTCTATTTATCTGCTGTTGAAATTACTATGTAATTTATAGCATTATAACTGTATGCCTATGTATTTCAAAGCAAGTTTACTCTTATGATGATGCAAACTGGTTTTAAAAGGTAATGTTATTTATAAATGTTATGTTGGCCTTACAGTGGAAGAGGTTCTTACAATTTAGATTCCTCGTAAGCCATTGGTGTGAAAGGGCAAAGTTGAGATCCTTTCAGTTCAGTTATGGTTTCCTAGAAGAATGGATTGAAACCTTAAAACTGAAAACACTAACATTGGGTAAAATGACTGAAATGTGGTTGAGAAAGGTGTACGACAGTGAAGAAAAGTGAGATGGAGTTGGATGGTTTGATGTTTTTATTTTGGTCGAATTAACAGATACTGATAATGAGCAAAGTTGTAGAATACCTCTGAGGTACATTTCATATTTACTAATTGTATTTTAGAAGGTGTCTATGTGATTTTGGTTATGAGGTACCTAAAAGACATAAGTTCGTGGAGTACTTCAGATTACCACCAAAATTAAATCCACTGTTAAGGTTACCTACACTAGATGTAAACTAACTTTAATCAGTTCCAGAATGCACTGACATAAGCAAGTGTTTCTTTATATCACAGCATATGTTTATATTTTGTATTAGTAAGTACAACATAACTAAAGTTACAAAATGCTCACCTTCACTTTGTGGATATGTAGCATTATATTGCACAACTTGTAGTAATACACATAATTGAAATAATTCCCACTCAGGTTATATTTATACATTTAGTTATTAGGTATATATACAGGATGTAAATGAATAACACTGCACGAATTTTACTAGTGATAGACGGTTCATAGGCAATCAATTTGAGTTAGGAAACCTATGGTCTAGCATTACAAATTACAGAACTGTGATTTAAAGTTGAGAGTATGCATGCTACTGATCAAGACCACTGCAGATGTAGCGCACAATGAGAAAACAAGTGGGTGAATTTTGTAGCCTATTTAGCGTAATGGTTATGGTGCCAGGGTGCAAAGGTACACATGTATTAAAAGCACAGGTTCAACTACCCATAACTCCATATTTTTTATGTTCTTCTTTCTTAATAAGTGCATGCTTAATCTAATTTGATTTACATGAAACATTTGTGGTGTTATTTTTCATTTAACTAATGTTTACTTTTTTTTTTTCAAGTTTAACTATTATTTACACTTGCATGACCTAAATACAAGGAACACACTGAGAATTTTGTTTTCACTTAAATGAAATGGTTCAAGCCTGATTAGCAGCTTAGAAACAAGTAAATAATTGATAAGCACTTGACAGAGCTATATACGATAGAATCATTATAAACATAAGTTGAATTGATATTAACATAATATAATAGGTAGACACAAGCAGAACAAAGGTAAAGAAATAAAGTACAACTTCAGGTTTCATATCTTGATACCTTAATTAAATCTGATAATAAATTGATACAATAAGAGCAAGAATAAAGGCAGGAAATGAGCTTATTATGCAAATAAGATTTTTCTCTAATGGAATAATAACCAGGAATACCAGGAGAAATATGAACTGGTTTGAGAATTTAATGCCATTCTGGCAGTTTGTCACAATAGCTCAATGATTAGAGCAGCCGCCTGGTAAGCGGAAGGTCTGTGGTTCAAATCCCAGTTGTGACATTGAACTTTTAAGTTCCAGTTCTACCTCTTAAACGTTGCCCACACATGGCTTGTGTGTTTAAAAACACCAACAGTAAGTTTGTTGGCATAAATAAATAAATAATTACTAACTCAAAGTTTATAAACCATTAATAAGGCCAGTAGTAACCTATGGGTTTGAGATTTGGTCTGCCACAATGAACGATGAAAAGGGTTTGAGATCTTTTGAGAGAAGAATACTCATATTATTATTTATTTATGCCAACAAACTTAGTGTTGGTGTTTTTAAACACACAAGCCGTGTGTGGGCAAAGTTTAAGAGGTAGAACTGGAACTTAAAAATTCAATGCCACAACTGGGATTTAAACCACAGACCTTCCGCTTGCCGGGTGGACGCTCTAACCACTGAGCTATTGTGACAAACTGCCAGAATGGCATTAAATTCTCAAGCCAGTCCGTATTTCTCCTGGTAAACCACAAAGGCAGTCTCACATCAGAGACAATTACCCCAATGGTGACTTACTATTGCAAGTACTTTATATCCCAGGATTAAATAGCCTTCACATGGTAATTATTATTTATTTATGCCAACAAACTTAATGTTGGTGTTTTTAAACACACAAGCCGTGTGTGGGCAAAGTTTAAGAGGTAGAACTGGAACTTAGAAATTCAATGCCACAACTGGGATTTGAACCACAGACCTTCCGCTTGCCGGGCGGACGCTCTAACCACTGAGCTATTGTGACAAACTGCCAGAATGGCATTAAATTCTCAAGCCAGTCCGTGGTTTACCAGGAGAAATACGAACTGGCTTGAGAATTTAATGCCATTCTGGCAGTTTGTCACAATAGCTCAGTGGTTAGAGCGTCCGCCTGGCAAGCGGAAGGTCTGTGGTTCAAATCCCAGTTGTGGCATTGAATTTTTAAGTTCCAGTTCTACCTCTTAGAATACTCATATGTTTGGACCTGCACATTGTGGTGCACAAAATTGGAGAGTGAGAAACAATTGGGAAATAATTATTTATTTATGCCAACAATTGGGAAATAAATTATTTAGTAGGTCAAGATACTGTTAGATTTATGAAATCCCAGAGACTTAAATGGCTGGGACACTTGGACAGAATGCAGGATGAGCAGAATCCAAAGAAAATGTGAAAGGGGAAAATATTTTCACAAGGAAGGAAAGGCAGAACAAGGTGGATGGATTGTGTGTAGGAGGATCTTGCTGCAATGAGAGTCAGAGGCTGGAGAACGAAGGTGCATGATAGAGGAGAATGGAAGCAAATATTAGGGAAGGTCAAGGCCCAATCGGGTTGTAGACCCATAAAAAAGAAGGCACAGGTTTCAAAGGAACTGCTCAAAATGGTGACCTTTTAACATCAATGCATAGGCAACATCTATGCAGAAATGATTCGCAAACCCTGTTGAGTATTTCTGGTGTATTGCAAATCTCATCACTGGCTGCAATAATGTGGGCAACCAGCGTCTACTTAAAATCAATTAATGATGAATGCACCATATACTGATAATGACCCAGAAAAAAAAAAAACTCATCAGATGTGAGAAGAAGCAAAACTAAACATACTCTGTGCATTGCACATGATGGTTGTATTTTGCTATTTTAAAGCAAACCCACAACATTGCTTTCAAAATGGAAAAGAAAGGGGGAAAAAACTTATCCCTTCTTTGGGGTTTGAACTCGATCTCTTGGGTTCAGTAGCTCCACAGTCAGTCCACATAACAGTGTGGTCAAAGCACACAGTGTAGAACTGTCCTATATTTCTGTAGCTGCTTGTCACAACCTGTTATCCATTGCAGTGGCGTGCAGCCCCATGATAAGTCTCCAATTTAAGCACGAGAGGCAGCAGACAGGCTTTACTAAGTTCCTAATAAGCACTCTTTTGACTCCAGTGGATAATATTGACATATTTCTTTCTGGTTACGATTTACTGGTCACAATCTCTAACTACTTTGAATATGTGTAACTTATTAACTTGATGTCGTAGACCATTGGTTTCCTATCTCAAAGTGATTGTCTATGGAACCTCTATTACCAGTAAAATGCATGCTGTTCCTATTTGTTTATATGGCTTTGAGAATGAGCTGGACACAGCTTGAAACCCAGGGTCAGCAAATAACAGCATTACTAAGATAAGTGAAGTTTTTAGTTTCTAATTTGTTCTTACTTTAGAATCTTGTTGCTTCACTGTTAATAGCTTCAATTTTTCCTTATTTAGCATGCTGTGTTGTTCATTTACATCCTGCACGTAGTTGAAATAAGGCTATATAAATCAGGTAACTTAGGCCACGGTGGATGACCCCAACAAATTTAATGGCTCATGCTCATGTTTTTAAAACCATTAACTTTGCACGCTCCAGGTAAAGTATTTCTGATGAAACAGCTCTTTTAGCAGACATGCAATCTTACCCAATGATCACGTGTAGTTGGATTACTGCCTGCATAACAAGGTTATACACACTAAGGCTATACTGTTGTGCTGCACTTATTCCAGAATCTTTGTATGCTTTTTTCCAGAGCAGAAACAAACTGAAAGTTACTAAACATTATCCACAAAGATTAAATTTATTTACTTATGTACTTGATTTTCCTGATTCCTTTCAAAGTCTGCTTTTTCTCTACATTTTTATATTGTGTATGCAGCAGGTTGTATAAGTTTGTTCTGATTAAAAAAGATCAGTAATATCTCCTCTTCACTGCATGAAAACTTTTGTGTTTCCACCCATTATATCAAATTTGCAAAGTAAAGAAACCAATATCGCTACTATAACCTCACTTCAGTTGGTCCAGGCTCAACTGAACTAAAAAACCTGATGTGTTGCACTCACATGACTTTCTCTGCTCTTGTACTAACCATTCTAACAAACTCTTATTCCTATATCTTCTTCGTGTTAGTTGAGATAAACATTTGTACAAATTATCTTATTGCTTATTTCCTCGTAGGTGCAACGGGAACTTAGTTACAAACCTAAATACTAGAAAAACCATATATTTCAGTTTCTTTCACTCAATTCTCTCATATGGAATAACTATATGGGGTAATGCTACAGGTTGGGAGAGAATCTTTAAAATCCAAAAAAAAGTTATATGCATACTGACCCACTCAAGTTATAGAGTTCTTGCAGGCCACTATTCAAAACATTAGAAATCCTGACACAACCCAGCCTATATATGTACAATCTAATTATACACGTGCACAATAACCATGACAGATATATAGCAAATCAGCACCAGCATGAACACAACACAAGGCGAAAAGGAGAAATGAAATACCCAGCGCATAGGCTTGCACTCTATGAAAAAAGTCCACAATATATGGGGTGTAAAATATACAATAAATTGCCACAAAGGATTAGGAAAATCCCAAATGCAAACCTCTTTAAAAAAACAGTCAAGAGTTTGTTTGCCAGCAAGGCATACTACTCTGTTACAGAATACATGGAAGATGTACTGTGACCTCAATTTTAGGTGTCTTAACAAATCATTACTGTACATTTTTTCTCTTTTACCTTTCTTTTATATTTCTATACTCGTGTTTGTAAATATTGTAGACTTATTTTAATCCTTAAAGTTGTAATTATAGTGTATTGACGAGTCACCAATTACGAGCACCTGCTCACCCATGTAAGTGTAATGTGACGAATAAAGTATAAGTATAAGAATACAGTAGGCTTTTTGTGATAGTCAAATGTTTTAAAGGTTTGAGATTCTGTTGACATTGCACACTTAACATATAAAAAAATGAACAACGATGATCCATTTCATGGAAGTTCTAAGTTTTCTGAAACTCACACACATAACAAGGAATATCTCCGAAATGGTTCACCCTACAAGAAAATTTATTCAGATATAAATTGTATATTTTAGCAAGATTTACATTTTTTGTATAGTACGATTTGGTCTATCTCTAACGGTTTACCAGTTATGCAAAAGTCATCCAGAGTAAATACGACTACAGGGGCTATAGCCAGAAAATTCAAGATATGCATTTCGTTTGTCATAAAAATATCTCAAACATATGACATTTTAATCAAAATCGTTAGAACCATTTTCAAGTAAATGAAAATTTTCGAAAAATTTACCATGTAAAGCGTAGTTTAGGGTGGGGCTATTTTCTTCAAAATTTTCGTGTCGCATCCTTGAAATACATTAAACTTAAATACCTACTTTGGTTTTCAACCGACCTTTCGTTTTTGAGTTATGCTGTCCACAGACTGACAGACAGACACACAGACACGGACCTTTTTCTAAAAATGCTTTTTTTGGATTCAGGGGGTCTTAAAACATATTTCCGGTGAAACCTCGACATCAGATTTTTGGGTGGAATACAATACTTCATATTCATGTATTCATAATCATTTTATTAGCCATATAATTTCATACAGAATTATGGGCATTATGAAAATATTTAAGAGTATAAAACAATATTTACAATATAAAGATTACAAATAGCTCATACAAATTATTATTATTATTTTGGAAGCATTAACAAAATCTGTACAATCATATATCACAACTCAGTTAAACAGAATATTTATACAAATACTGACAACTAGTATTACTCTTCAAGTATTTTGGCGAGTTGAAGATCTTCTCCATTGATGATCATGTATTCTCAGTCACATGAAAAGATTAAGAATAAAATATATTAGTTTACTTATGTACATACATGTAAATGATGTGTTTACTTTTCATGAATTATATTCTAAATATTAATTTTCTGAGCAAAACTAATTTTTTTAAAGAATTTGTGTAGTTCTGCCTTAAACTTGTTTACAGAAGGTATGTCTTTTAGTTGACTTGGCAAGGTGTTGTATAATTTTAAACCCATATATTTGACAGGTCTCAAACAGGTTAGTTTTAGGAATATAGGTGTGTAATTTGTGTGTGAGTGTGTATTTCAGCATGTGAAATATGATTTTCAGTATTAGTCTTCATATAAGTTAACAATTGTTTCATATATAAACTTAGTAGGGTCAAGATATTAAAATTCTCTATGTGATCTGCAAGAGGAACTGGACCAAGACCACCTTCAAATATGCCCAGCTACCTCTAGTGCCCCATCCATCAGTGAGAGCAAGAGGAACTGGACCAAGACCACCTTCAAATATGTTCAGCCACTTCTAGCGCCCCATCCATCAGTGAGAGCAAGAGGAACTGGACCAAGACCACCTTCAAATATGTCCAGCCACTTCTAGTGCCCCATCCATCAGTGAGAGCAAGAGGAACTGGACCAAGACCACCTTCAAATATGTTCAGCCACTTCTAGTGCCCCATCCATCAGTGAGAGCAAGAGGAACTGGACCAAGACCACCTTCAAATATGTCCAGCCACTTCTAGTGCCCTTCCCATCCATCAGTGAGAGCAAGAGGAACTGGACCAAGACCACCTTCAAATATGTCCAGCCACTTCTAGTGCCCTTCCCATCCATCAGTGAGAGCAAGAGGAACTGGACCAAGACCACCTTCAAATATGTCCAGCCACTTCTAGTGCCCTTCCCATCCATCAGTGAGAGCAAGAGGAACTGGACCAAGACCACCTTCAAATATGTCCAGCCACTTCTAGTGCCCCATCCATCAGTGAGAGCAAGAGGAACTGGACCAAGACCACCTTCAAATATGTCCAGCCACTTCTAGTGCCCTTCCCATCCATCAGTGAGAGCAAGAGGAACTGGACCAAGACCACCTTCAAATATGCCCAGCCACTTCTAGTGCCCTTCCCATCCATCAGTGAGAGCAAGAGGAACTGGACCAAGACCACCTTCAAATATGTCCAGCCACTTCTAGTGCCCCATCCATCAGTGAGAGCAAGAGGAACTGGACCAAGACTACCTTCAAATATGTCCAGCCACTTCTAGTGCCCCATCCATCAGTGAGAGCAAGAGGAACTGGACCAAGACTACCTTCAAATATGTCCAGCCACTTCTAGTGCCCCATCCATCAGTGAGAGCAAGAGGAACTGGACCAAGACCACCTTCAAATATGTCCAGCCACTTCTAGTGCCCCATCCATCAGTGAGAGCAAGAGGAACTGGACCAAGACCACCTTCAAATATGTCCAGCCACTTCTAGTGCCCCATCCATCAGTGAGAGCAAGAGGAACTGGACCAAGACCACCTTCAAATATGCCCAGCCACTTCTAGTGCCCTTCCCATCCATCAGTGAGAGCAAGAGGAAATGGACCAAGACCACCTTCAAATATGTCCAGCCACTTCTAGTGCCCCATCCATCAGAGAGAGCAAGAGGAACTGGACCAAGACCACCTGCAAATATGCCCGGCCACTTCTAGTACCCTTCCCATGCATCAGAGAGAGCAAGAGGAACTGGACCAAGACCACCTTCAAATATGTGCAGCCACTTCTAGTGCCCTTCCCATCCATCAGTGAGAGCAAGAGGAAATGGACCAAGACCACCTTCAAATATGTCCAGCCACTTCTAGTGCCCTTCCCATCCATCAGTGAGAGCAAGAGGAACTGGACCAAGACCACCTTCAAATATGCCCGGCCACTTCTAGTACCCTTCCCATGCATCAGAGAGAGCAAGAGGAACTGGACCAAGACTACCTTCAAATATGCCCGGTCACTTCTAGTACCCTTCCCATCCATCAGTGAGAGCAAGAGGAACTGGACCAAGACTACCTTCAAATATGCCCGGTCACTTCTAGTACCCTTCCCATCCATCACTGAGAGCAAGAGGAACTGGACCAAGACCACCTTCAAATATGTCCAGCCACTTCTAGTGCCCCATCCATCAGAGAGAGCAAGAGGAACTGGACCAAGACCACCTTCAAATATGTCCAGCCACTTCTAGTGCCCCATCCATCAGTGAGAGCAAGAGGAACTGGACCAAGACCACCTTCAAATATGTCCAGCCACTTTTAGTGCCCCATCCATCTGTGAGAGCAAGAGGAAATGGACCAAGACCACCTGCAAATATGCCCGGCCACTTCTAGTACCCTTCCCATGCATCAGAGAGAGCAAGAGGAACTGGACCAAGACCACCTTCAAATATGTCCAGCCACTTCTAGTGCCCTTCCCATCCATCAGTGAGAGCAAGAGGAAATGGACCAAGACCACCTTCAAATATGTCCAGCCACTTCTAGTGCCCCATCCATCAGTGAGAGCAAGAGGAACTGGACCAAGACCACCTGCAAATATGCCCGGCCACTTCTAGTACCCTTCCCATGCATCAGAGAGAGCAAGAGGAACTGGACCAAGACCACCTTCAAATATGCCCGGTCACTTCTAGTACCCTTCCCATCCATCAGTGAGAGCAAGAGGAACTGGACCAAGACCACCTTCAAATATGTTCAGCCACTTCTTGTGCCCTTTCCATCCATCAGTGAGAGCAAGAGGAACTGGACCAAGACCACCTTCAAATATGCCCGGTCACTTCTAGTACCCTTCCCATCCATCAGTGAGAGCAAGAGGAACTGGACCAAGACCACCTTCAAATATGTCCAGCCACTTCTTGTGCCCTTTCCATCCATCAGTGAGAGCAAGAGGAACTGGACCAAGACCACCTTCAAATATGCCCGGTCACTTCTAGTACCCTTCCCATCCATCAGTGAGAGCAAGAGGAACTGGACCAAGACCACCTTCAAATATGTCCAGCCACTTCTAGTACCCTTCCCATGCATCAGAGAGAGCAAGAGGAACTGGACCAAGACCACCTTCAAATATGCCCGGTCACTTCTAGTACCCTTCCCATCCATCACTGAGAGCAAGAGGAACTGGACCAAGACCACCTTCAAATATGTCCAGCCACTTCTAGTGCCCCATCCATCAGTGAGAGCAAGAGGAACTGGACCAAGACCACCTTCAAATATGTCCAGCCACTTCTAGTGCCCCATCCATCAGTGAGAGCAAGAGGAACTGGACCAAGACCACCTTCAAATATGTCCAGCCACTTCTAGTACCCTTCCCATCCATCAGAGAGAGCAAGAGGAAATGGACCAAGACCACCTTCAAATATGTCCTTCCCATCCATCAGTGAGAGCAAGAGGAACTGGACCAAGACCACCTTCAAATATGTCCAGCCACTTCTAGTGCCCTTCCCATCCATCAGAGAGAGCAAGAGGAACTGGACCAAGACCACCTTCAAATATGTCCAGCCACTTCTAGTACCCTTCCCATCCATCAGAGAGAGCAAGAGGAAATGGACCAAGACCACCTTCAAATATGTCCGGCCACTTCTAGTACCCTTCCCATCCATCAGAGAGAGCAAGAGGAACTGGACCAAGACCACCTTCAAATATGTCCGGCCACTTCTAGTACCCTTCCCATCCATCAGAGAGAGCAAGAGGAAATGGACCAAGACCACCTTCAAATATGTCCAGCCACTTCTAGTACCCTTCCCATCCATCAGAGAGAGCAAGAGGAAATGGACCAAGACCACCTTCAAATATGTCCAGCCACTTCTAGTACCCTTCCCATCCATCAGAGAGAGCAAGAGGAAATGGACCAAGACCACCTTCAAATATGTCCAGCCACTTCTAGCACCCTTCCCATCCATCAGTGAGAGCAAGAGGAAATGGACCAAGACCACCTTCAAATATGTCCAGCCACTTCTAGTGCCCTTCCCATCCATCAGTGAGAGCAAGAGGAACTGGACCAAGACCACCTTCAATTATGTCCAGCCACTTCTACGGCCCTTCCCATCCATCAGTGAGAGCAAGAGGAACTGGACCAAGACCACCTTCAAATATGTCCAGCCACTTCTAGCACCCTTCCCATCCATCAGTGAGAGCAAGAGGAAATGGACCAAGACCACCTTCAAATATGTCCAGCCACTTCTAGTGCCCTTCCCATCCATCAGTGAGAGCAAGAGGAACTGGACCAAGACCACCTTCAATTATGTCCAGCCACTTCTACGGCCCTTCCCATCCATCAGTGAGAGCAAGAGGAACTGGACCAAGACCACCTTCAAATATGTCCAGCCACTTCTAGCACCCTTCCCATCCATCAGTGAGAGCAAGAGGAAATGGACCAAGACCACCTTCAAATATGTCCAGCCACTTCTAGTGCCCTTCCCATCCATCAGTGAGAGCAAGAGGAACTGGACCAAGACCACCTTCAATTATGTCCAGCCACTTCTACGGCCCTTCCCATCCATCAGTGAGAGCAAGAGGAAATGGACCAAGACCACCTTCAAATATGCCCGGCCACTTATAGCACCCTTCCCATCCATCAGTGAGAGCAAGAGGAAATGGACCGAGACCACCTTCAAATATGTCCAGCCACTTCTAGTGCCCTTTCCATCCATCAGTGAAAATTACTGGAGAGCAAGAGGATTAATGACTTAATTGTCAGAAATCCAACATTACCTAACAACAAAATATTCAAATTGCTGAAATGATTTCTGCAGCTTTCTGTTCTTGGAATGCCAACCATAATTCTTAATGCCTTCTTAAATATTTTCTTGCTGTTTATAGTATTTCCCCACAGTGTCTACTTACTATATGTAGTAGAGAAAGTAAAAAGGATGACCAGCAGCTTAGCATGCAAAACTTCAAGAATCAATATCTCAGAAATCTCATGCGATAAAAAAATTGATTAGATATAAATTACGTGTTGTAACAACATCTAGCCACTTTGTGGTGTAAGTTTTTGTGTTAAATTTTACATGTTGTACTTGTATTGTATTGTATTAAATCTTGTTCTTTGGATCCTAGAATGAGCCAGGCTCAAGGATATAGAACACGTCATACAACCATGTAATTTCATACAAATTTTTTTTTCCCAACACCTAAACACAATCATTATAATAGGGTTAAATTAGTGGTTGAAAGAACTTATAGTATAGTATTCCTTTATGCTGTAAATAGAATGTGCTAGCAAAAACTTTCTCAATTCCTTTTTAAATCTTAAACAGTCTCTTGGGTTACACAGTAATTTTAAAGCTAAAGGAAGACCATTATATATTTGTATGGCGGAGTAGCAGGGACCTTTCTGATAAATGTACATGGAAAAAAAAATTATTTTGTTGTTTAACGACGCTGTCAATTGCCAGGATCACATCAGCGTCGCCGGTGTGCCGGAATTTTGTCCCGCAGGAGTTCTTTTACATGCCAGTAAATCTACTGTCATGGAGCTGTCGTTTTTAAGCACACTTAAAAACCATTGGCCTGGGCCGGGTTTGAACCCACGACCTGGGGATCAGTAGTCCAGCGTCTAACCAACTGAGCCACCCAGACCGACAAATGTACATGGAGTTACATGGCCTGTGTAAGTCATTTCTGTGTCTAGTGCTGTGGCTATGTACAAGAGAATTGAATTTAAAGGTATTGTAGTTATCAACCACATAACAAAATTTATTCTGAAGAAAGAGAATTTCATGAGTTATTAGCAGAAAATTCATGCTATAGGTTGTACCTACCTACATCCTATTTGACATGCATTTGACAGCCTCCCTGGGGTGCTGACTACGTCCCACCCCCCAGCACTGCACCCCACTCATGACACCTGTAGTCGGCAGAGATGGGGGCACAGAGGGCGGGCGGTAAGCCTTGGTCCGTGAGGACTTTTGCACTTGGGATTTATATTTTAAGCATGTTATATTTTAACCAAAACCATTGGAACATTTTGGGGGAAAAAAAAAAAAAATAAAATAAAATAAATAAATAATAAACGCTTTTTCACCTAAAGAATAGGTGGGGGGGGGGGGGGGAGATTTTCTTTAAAATCTTCGTGTTGCATCTTTGGAAGGTACTGAACTAAATATCAAATCGTATTTAACCGAAATTAGTTTTTGATGTTCACAGATACACACGAAAAGACTTCGGAGAGCCTCATTTCCGCTGAAAACTCATTATCAAATTTGTTGGTGGCATACAATATTTCCTCTTCTTGGCGTGTAAGTGAACAACAGAAGAAGTAAAAAATGTAAATTTTAATAGCGCGCCGAAAATGCTATGCAAGGAAGCGAAAATATCTGCATAGAGATCTCACGTTCCTACACGCTGTCTTAGGTCATCAACAGTTGTCAATTTACCTTCAAAGTGTTTTGACAAAAAACTTAGTTTTCTTGCTTAAGTGAAGAAAATTGTAGAAAATAATGAAGCCAAAATTATTCGCTAAAATGGGTTATAAAATCGGAATATCTTTAAATTTGCTGTTGTCCTAATCTTTTTTTTTTTTTTTTTTTTTTTCTTTTTGCAATGTGGGAAATTAGCATCTACACTAAAATCGGTCAACAGCCGCATTCATCTGTGATCGGGTTGTGGTTGTATAAACTCCGCCAAACAGCTGACTTGAAACACCCCCTAAATCATGGCGGTTGTAAAAGTTGTGCTACGTGATTCTAGATTATAGCTTTAAAAATTACAGCTAATGTTGCTCTGTATCAATGTGCTTTTCATCTATGTTGTTGTCGAATGAACCGTAAGTGAACAAAGCATATAATGAATATTGTTAAAAGCATAGCTAAAATTAAATGTTCTCCGAACTGTCTTATGAAAAAGAAATTTGACATTTGGATTTAGTGACAATTTACGTAAGACAAATTGTTTTAGGGCCTTCAGTAGAAAATTCCACCACATCAGATGCTGTAAATTTGACAATATTTCCGGTTTCATAACACGTAGAGAACAAAAGTGTTTATATGTAAACTTATACAAATTTGAAATTAGGGCGCTGTCACTTGGATAATAAAGTTCATAGGTTATGTTGTATATTTCAGTTGCCAGAACTTTTCTACTAGCATTTGTTTTTGACGGAAATGTTATGTTCATAACCAAATCAAGTCGTGCTCAGTTTATTTTCGAAGAAAATCTTTAAAATAAATGCTCTGTTATTTCTTTCAGCAAATGACAATGATTCCTTTAAAGGACAACCAAGATGTGGCTTGCTTTTTGGTTACAAAACACTCGTGGAAAGGAAGGTAAATACAACTATTCTGGTATATGCTTCTTAATATTATCAGGTTAAATTTACTTGAAAAGATGACATGCCTGAAACTTTAATATTACTAAGAATGAGATATAAGTAAAAATAATGAGGGTGTTTACCTAGGTTGGTGTGCTTTTATAGTATTTCCAGCCTAGAGAAAATAAACGTTCCATAATTTGTGTGTATAAACATGCTTTATAATTATTTTGCAGTGATATTTATATCATTAGGTGTAATATATGTAAATGTAGATAAATGTTTGGATTATGTAGCATATTGACCCAAAACACTTCAAATATATTTTTCTGCTCTTTTAATGCTATATTGCACTGTTTTATTGCACAAGTATTAATAATACACCTTTAGGAATAATAATTGACATACAATATTTAATTATTTCTGTAAATGTCTGTAAACTGCACTTTGAGTTAAGATGCAGAAAGTGAAGCAGTCAAACGAAATTATCTACACACACTTCACCCAAGGCATCTTGGGAGCTTTCCTCCGCTGCATCCCTTCCCTCTCCTGTCCAGATGTTGCCAACGTCAGTACTCGACAAAGAAGCATGCGTGCCATTTTCTGCATGTTACTGACATAGTTCCTGCATTTCATATGTTGGCAATACCACTTTCCTTCCTTCCCCTACCTCACTTATGTCCCTTCTACGTGCCATCGCTATAGGTTGTCTGCTTTCTAACGAGGTTTGAAAAAAGGTTATTTGCATGTG
This sequence comes from Tenodera sinensis, assembly GCA_030765045.1. Classification (NCBI taxonomy): domain Eukaryota; kingdom Metazoa; phylum Arthropoda; class Insecta; order Mantodea; family Mantidae; genus Tenodera; species Tenodera sinensis. The sequence continues at coordinate 185,848,044 of CM060965.1, read as the reverse complement.
TTGAAGAGTTTCAGGAGGGAACATAATGATCTTAAAACAATAATAATGGTATAATTTATCAAGGTACCCAACACTCCCTAACGTAAGTACTTATGGCAAAAATTGGATTTTGGTTAATGTGCTACATTATCCAAATGTGTATATTTTATTATGAAAGAAACCTGCAGCTTTTGCTAAGTTATTTTGGTTGCACAATTCTTTTGCTTGATTCTATATTGATCACTTGAAGTCAATGCTTGCAATAAATGGTTTACTATGATTAGTGTGTAGGAAAATTTCTCTAATAATAATCAGTGTAATACATCTGTGGATCATGAAAGGTTGAAAAAACAATAGTTGAATGATAAAGGTTGCACTCCCATAGCACTTGTGTTTGAAATTATAAATTATGAATTTTTATAAGTATTTTACATCTCTAAATTAGAATTTGTGCAAAAATTTGTGCAAGTAGGCTCTTTGAAGATAATGTTTCATTTCTCATGATCTGTGCACACATCTTCTATTCTAAAAATGACAAGTGAAGCACTTAATGTAAAAACAATGTGAACTTCTGAATATTTGTATGTTCAGTATGATTAGAACTAGTGTAAAACCTTGAATTCTTGATGTTGGTCAATGTTGTGAACTTAAGCAATGCAGGCAGTTGAGAAATGTTATTAACTGTACTTTAGCTGTGTTAATATCACTTTGCATAGCATTAAAGTTAATTGATGACATGAGTAATGCAGCAAGTGTAAGCAACAGTGAAAGTTCCATTCCATTTCCTGCAAGGTGCTAATGCACACACAATTCAGACTTTGCAAGTTTCGCCCAGTGGGTGGTTTTAACTAGTTTTAAACACCCTGGACAGAATTTCTGTTTTGTTTTCCACCAACTAGATAATTGGGTCAATTGTCTTGTACTTCTGAGGATATTTAACACTGTGAATTATTAAAGCAGCCAAAATACAACCTACAAATGAAATAATTTCACGAAAACACCAGTCCATTCCTCCAGTTTAAATGTCTGGTACTACCTGGTATATTTCCTTAACAAAGATTTTTTTGCGGAGTTACATTTTTGTTAACTTACCAAATGTTATACATCAGTTTTATCAACATGATTGAAATGATTATCTTACATATTTAAACGAGCAATTCTTGTATGTATATGAAGGAGACGGCTCAAACAATTTCCATCAAATTTTGTATTCAGACAGGGTTTTGCTTTTTAAGTTCATCTATACAGGTGTGATTCCCCAAAAAACGCAATTTGACATAAAAAATGACATTTTTTATTCCCGCTTTTACCATGCAATTCTTGTATGTATATTCCCGGTATTTCAGAAACAGCTCTAAAGATTTGGTTAAATTTTTGTATACATGCATATTATCTTCACAGTGTTTTCTCTACTCACTTTTAGATAACACATTCACATCTCTTTCTCTACTCTTCTATAAACAATTTTCCATAAAAATGTGATTTTACACAAAAAAAACTTTTTATCCCCAGTTTTAATATAACTCATACCATGTTCTGTATGTTTGAAGTAGAAATGCTTTTACATTCAGTTTTCTCCTCTCTCTTTTAGGTAACACTTTCACATCTCTTCCTCTACTCACTCTTCTACAAACAATTCCTATCATGTATATATACCAATTGTATGTTTGTATATATGTGACTGTTAATCTCTAAAACTGCTTAATCGATCACCGCGAAATTCGGCACGTATATGTATTTTTTTCATGGAGAAAGTTTTTATGGTAATTTTACTACACAATATATTACTTTCAAATGGTTTTCTACTCGCTTTTTTTTTACGTAGCGCATTCATGTATCCTCTGTTTGCCCTTCAGCATACAATTCATATAATTTTCTATGATTGAAATACAAAAGCAACGTATTACATTCACACGATTTCCTCTACAAATTCTTTCTTTATGAGACACGATCAGTCTTCTTTTGCTACTCGTCCTTCAACATACAATTTGCTATATGTTTGAAACAGAAATGCAACGTATTACATTCATACTATTTTCTCTATTCACTTTTGTTTTATATAATAATACACATGTTATTCCTATCGTTTATCAACTTTGTACATACCAACGTTGAGGAGTGAGTGAACTCCAAAGCCGGTTGACCGATTGCCATGAAAATTGACATATCTAAGTGTTTTCATATCTAAGGGTTTTATGGAATCCATTTTACTACCTTACGTTCACATGGTTTTCTCTACTCCATTTGCTTATACCTAACATACTACTCCCTCTTCTACAAACAGTCCATACATTTTTCCATACATTTGAAATATAAGTGCAACGTATAACATTCACACGGTTTGTCTACTCACTTTTCTTTAGTAAAACACAATCACATTTCTTTCACTACTCCCGTTTCCACGAACAATTCATGCAATTTTCTATGTGATTAAAACAGAAATGTGCAGTACATTTACATGGATTTATCAGTCAGCTTTTTTTTCTGTAGTCTTTATTCTTCAACAGTGCTTTTGCTTAATGTTGCTCCGGTGTTTTAATAAAAAGTAAAGAAATAGTTAAAAAGTAAAGTAATCATAATTGGTGTCAGGAGTGCAACGAAAAGCACAGTATGGAACAGTTGATGAAATAAATGTTAGCCAAGATGGGGAATGAAATGAATTCCGGAATGCAGCAGAGGAAACAAATATGAAAGCCGAATTGGAAAAATGTTAACTACGGAATAGAAAATATAGGAACAAAATGGACAAAATGGAAACAAAAATGGAAGCCAAATTGAAAATTTAAAATCCGAAATGGAAAAGATGAAGGCAGGAATGTCCAGTATGAAGATAGAATCGGAGAATACTAACGGGCGACTGGCTGGGGTTAAGGAAGCCATGGAAGAACTCAACGGAAATATGAAGGACCTTGGCCAACATGTTAACGCGCTGGAGTCAATCGCAGCACCAAAGAACTGAACTCCATAATGGAACAAATGCTCGACGAAAACCTCAAACTAGGTGGATATCTATGGGGCAGGCCTGCATTCAGCAGTAGACATTTTTCAGCTGGAATGGTGTTTATGAAATATTTGTGTGCATTTCTATATCTCTTGTATCTCGGAAATGACTCTTAACAGTTGCGACAAAAATTATTATTTAGTTAACGTTTTGCCTTTCAGGTTTATCTAAGTATCTTCTCCCACAAAAAAAGGATTTCACAAAAACAGAGGCTAAAAACGCCGAGCGAAGCTTGGTCGCCCATGTACTAAACAGTAATTTATCCTTTGAAGTTTTCCCATACAACAGACCATTTTTGTGGAAATTATCAAATCTGCTCCATCATTTGGTGTTAAATTGTGACAATTTTGTTCTTTTTCCTTTTGCATGGTCATGTTACACCTGCGAATCATTTATAAACATGTGTATAAAATGCAGTTTTTGTAGGGAATGTGATGGTCAAAGCAAAACTAGTTTCATTTGAAATGGTAATACAGATTTAAATAAAATACATATGTTGGCTTGGAAATTCTATACCCAATAAAGTGATGTTGAAGGTGCATTCTCCGTGAACTTGACTGGTATAATTGGAGATGTTCCACATACTTTTTAAAATCTTTTGGGGGATATACTTTTACACATTAAAATTTGTGATTTTTCACTGTCACGTGGCTTCACAAAACCGGTACAATATTTTATCCTCCAACCAGAAGTTTCCTGTATGTTGGAAAGGGTGATTTGGATGTGCATCATCTTTTAGATCTGAATCTGTTGAGATTTTTAGTTTTAGGATGACTTGAAAAGTAAAGTTTAAAAGGTAAAAAAAAGAATATATACAGGGTGGAAGGGAAGTCATTACATTCCTTCTAATGTGTGCTTCATAGAAGCATTACAAGCAAAAAAGTTGAATGGCATTTTGTTCTTTGATCAGCCAATTTCAAAAAAATAAGTGGTTTTTGTTCCAAATTGGATGCATAATTCTACAAGAATGTATGAAGATACCAGTTTGTTACTTGTAAGATGCGTAGAGTAACTTATTTTTGACATAGCTTCGGTAGTAATTATGGGACATCACACAGGGTTTCAAAATAATTAATCACAAATACTACGAGCAGCTCTCTCAAACGTGAAGTATTTTGACAATGTTGCATTGAGGTTGGTCAGGGAGTTGACCTAGTTTATGCATGTAAACAGGTCTGGCACTTTCGCTTTTGTTCTAATGCTTTGGGAGCTAACACTTCTGATTGGCCTACGCTTGCGCAGTAATCACGGAATGACAAGGCAGAGTATGAGTTTGTTTTCAAGGCACACTGTTATGCTGTTTGTTTATGTACTGGCTTAGGGAAAGTGCCACCCACACAATCTGCAGTGTTGCCAGCTTGTTTTCAACAAAACTTAAATATCTGCATAGGAAATGGTCGGAGACAAAAACGTAAGATACAAAATGTTTTCCAAATACAGAGATCTACCACTGGCTTAAATTAATGTAATGACTTCCCTTCCACCTGGTATATATAATATATGAACTGTGTATAGTGGACACAGTTTATCGGCAGTCCCCAAGAGTTCAAGATGGTCGACATTACACTAAACAGCTGACGAAAGAATTCCAAAAAGCAGTCCTGCCAATGTGCATAATAAAGGCATTTCTAACCTCAAATATCACGAGGTTAAAGTAACATTACCACACAACAAAGAATGTATTATCCTTCGGCAAATCTTGTTCTGCAATAACAGTTTTGGATGAAATCACTTCGGAACGTTAAATATCGTAATATACATTTAATGCTCAACTGTGTAGCAAACACAAAAATAACAACAGTAACTATAACTGCATATATTGCTCTAAAAGAATTCAATACAAAATCACACAAACACGAGCGGTACGTCCACAGATTGATTAATTAATTAATACAGTGCCTAAACGGAATCTTATTTTAAAATCTATCGGTTGGCCTTTCTGCAACGTGTTCATGAACGACTTCTGTGGCAACATAACAAATGCAATAACACCAGCTATGGCCGTAACTTTACCATGGTTATGTGTCACGAACAGTTGGCGGCACTAATGCAACCTAACGGATGGAATATCACCAAATATAATCAGACTGCACCATAATGGGGGAAAAGCTTCAAGGTTGTTTTTTAGGGTATATCAATAAGCTGTGCTTACTATAGCAATCTCATCAGTATGTCTACCAGGTAACTGAGGAAATCAAACAAGTTTGGTATTATCATTAATTTGTCAGAAGTTTTGTGTAGAGTGATAACATGTGAGTTGGTTTACTGACACTGCATCATTTATTTTTATGTAAAACGGAATATGTACCAAGTGACAGCCTCAGGAAGAAATGCCTTGAAAAGACACCAGAGGACAACATGGGGCAATAATCTCCAATACAATGCCCTGCTCCTGCAGTTGATGTGAGCAACGGCTCTTGAAACATGACCTGAGAAGTTCATCTTACACCAAATAGAAAAAGAATATCTGAGCCAGTAGTAGTTCGTGGGTGATTGCATACTCACAACTGCACACCCACTAATTTGTTCCATATGTGAATGTGTATTTACCTCTATAGACATGCATATGGGAAAGTCAAATGTCCAACTTTCTTGTACATGAACCTGCTCAAAGAAAATATGATTTGAAAGTTTTCTGGCGATAAACATCATGAATATGAACCTGCATGAATATGAACCTGCTGGTTTAATTTTCCCGCACCCTCTTTAGCGCATTCAGTCAACAAGCTGAGGCTCATAAACCCGATTTTGCATCTGGTGAAGGTAACTTTTAGCTGAGGGGTTAGCGGGGAGCAGTGCAAAGCTTGCATTTAAGAGTATGGCAAATTAAGGCAGCATAATCATCAAGGCCAACACATGCGATTCTTGCCACGTAAGCACACTACATTCTTGTACCAGTTCCTCCGTTTTCCTTGCTACGACCATTTCCCTCCCTTTTATTTAGCAGAACCTACATAACGTTTTTAAATACAATGTAGCCATTTTCTGTATTAAAATGAGTTATATTAATGTTATAAACACAATTACACCTAGTTTTATTAAACGATTATAAATGCATGTAATTACTTTTCATGTCATAATTTACTAAGGCCAATACTTCAGTTTGGAATAGTTATTTTCTTAAAGTGTTTCTTATTGTTTGTTATGTTTCTGTTTCTGGTAGCAACTTGCACATAGTGGGACATTTGAATTTAAGAAAATGTGGAAATGAATAGCATGGTGAAACTGAAGGAGAAAAATCTTTCAGGTTTATTCTTGGAAGAGAAACCGTTTTACATGCTTATTGTTTGTGAGTGAGAGAAACGGCATCTGGACAAATAATAGTTGTGATATTCGTCATTTAAAACAAACAAAAAAATAGCAAAACATATGGGCTCAATTGCTCATATGAATTACGAATTAGAATTGTGTGGCATGTGTGAGAGAAAGAAAGAGAGTAAAGGTGAAGAGGATGTAATAAACTGCACACCAACTGCGACAAGTCACGAGCTGCCACTGATCTGAGTAGTAAACATTGGAATTAACCGAGGCGCAACAAAAGTGGCCCAGTAATTGGCAAGTGAGAATGGCACACTATATTCTAATTTTCTCCAAATATAAAGAAATTTCCTGAATGGCATTGCAATTTTGAGTGCACTATGTCTTTTGTGAATTTATGCATCCAGATTAGAGAAACCAAGCTTCATGAGTAAAAAGTCCTGTCTAACATGTCAATTTCATGGCACACAATAAACCTCTGCAAGATACACAATATTGTTCATTTTTCCTTGATCTGTGGGTTTTAATTCACAGACAATTGACTCTTTAAATGGGTACAAACCGAGTTCTTTTCTTTTTTTTTACTGCTATGTATGCGGAACCTTAAGACACATTATTGGGACCAATTGTGTATTGATTTCTGAGGGCTCTTAAGCATTCTGTCCAAGGTATCTGCCAGTTTTCTTTTTATATTAAGATCTTGGTCTATTACTCCTGGCAGCATTGTGCACAGAATCTGTCTCCCAAAACATGTTATTTAAATCATGCGCAGTATCTCGGTGCAGTAGTTTTGAGTTAGGAAACTTATCATTTTCTTTCACTTTCTCAATGTAATTTCCATGTACAGAGAAAAGCATTTTCCACTAAAACCACACATTTCTCTAAAGTACATAAGTTAGTACTGAAGACAATAACAACTCATTTGCTGATTATGCGTGATAAGATGCTGGAAACCATAACATTATCTGAAGTGGTAGACGCCAGCATGGAGCAGAGGAAGTTGCTAATGACCCGCTTTATATATGAGGTATGTCTAAAAGGTATCCAGCCTATGACCGGGAAAATAGATTTACCTGATGGGATTGGGACCCTAATCCCCTTCAAAGTAGTCCCCTTGTGTGTTCACACATTTAGCCCTCTGCTCCTTCCACTTCTGGAAAGTTTCTTTTGGGACAGTGTTCAATTCCATTGTCACATTCCTCATCTCTTCTCTGCTCTTAAAATGGGATCCTTTCAGTGGCATCTTCAGTTTTGGAAACAACCAGAAGTCGCAAGGAGCCCTGTTCGGAGAATAGGGAGGTTGGCGAATGACCAGAAGTTCATGTTTTGCCTAAAAAGTCTGGATTGTTGCGATGAATGTGCTGGAGCATTGTCATGATGTAACTGCCAGGTTTTTGCCCTCCAGAGGTCTGGTCTTTTCTGTTGAACTGCATCATGCAAAATTGCATGTGTGGAATCTTTACTGATCCCAACGTCTTCGGGAATCTCTCATACAGTCAAATGTTGATCTCCCAGTATCAGATCTTTTACTTTCTCAACAACAGTAGCATTTCAAACAGTTTGTGGTCTCCCAGGACACTCATCACTCTGTATTGAATTGCGACCATTTTTGATTTGGTTGAACCACTTTTTAATTTGTGCTACCCCCTTAGCAACATCTCCAAACGCCTGCTGAATTTTACAAATTGTTTCTTTTTGAGAATCTTGTAGTTTTTGGCAAAATTTGATGCAATGTCTTTGTTCAGTTCATTCAGTCATCTTGCGAGAAAACTAAATCTGACAATCACTTATAACAGCATCTCACTTGGCGACCTGCAGCCAGCGACTGACACACGCGAATGCGGTGAGAAAATTCAAGCATGTGCATTAAAGTTCCTCCTGCCGCCATGCACAGTGGCACTGCCATAGCATCATTACTTTGTGTGGCAAAAATTAAGGTCGGATACCTTTTAGACAGGCCTTGTATATATTAATGTTCATTTGTTTAATCTTTTTACGCATTAAGTCTAATTATTATTAAATAAATCAATTCTTATTCTGAATACATTGTAGCTTACTCCTGCTAAACTGATTATTTTGCTATCAGGGCCCCTCCCACTATTTCCATAGAATCTCCTTCATCTTCCTTGTTTAATAGTTTCATCCATTTCCTTGTCATTTCCCCATTCTAAGTTCCTGTAAATGTGCAGTGACTTTGTTTTTTAAAACTGCCAAGTGTTTCCTGAATTTGAATATTAATTTTTAATTTAATTTTTTCGAATAATTTAATGCTTTAAAACTTCGGAAAATATTTGGAGTTTTTTATTACTCTTAAGTTTAATTTGCACACCAGAACTTTCAGAAAATACATTTGTATTTCTTATTGAATATATGGCAGGCCTGTTTAAATGAGTATATGTGCAACAAATGGAAAATTAGTGGATTGCTAATATTCGGTTGCTATTAGCATTTCTTGAGGAATTTTTGTGGTTGCATGAACTAGAAGAAAATACTGCTCCACCTCCTCTGTGCCTCCAATGCAAGAGAGCCACAACCCAAAAAGAGGAAAGATTTACATACACCACTATTCTGTTCCTCTTTCTATATTTTAAAAGGTGCAGGAAGATTTGCCTTTTTTATTTTCACAAAATTCTGCTGGATATGAGCGTCCTGGCACTTAACTCATTGTGGTTTGTTTAAATGGTGTGATGGCTAGCTCAGAAATCTGATTAAAATCCCACAGTACATTGTGAATTTAAAAATTCATATAAAATCAACCAATAAAATTTATTTTCTGAAATTTTGCATGCATTATACTGAAAGCATTGACAGACTAAGATGATTATTGGTTGTGGTAGCAGTTCTCCAAATGAAGGGTGGTACAATACATTTTGCATTACTAAGCACTATTTTTTCCCCTTACTATAGCATACAACAATATTTTTTCTTCTCTTTCTGTGGAATGCGCATTAGAAAAGAGTGACATGTTTTAGCTTGCAGCCTCACTGGGTCGAAGATTGACCTGTAATATTGAACTCTGGAAGTGTTACACTTTGAAATACCTGATGAGCTCTAAAGCTTGTGTGGTGGCCATTTTCTTAAGTCATTTGTGAAGAACAATGAAACAATTTACGATCTATTCACTTTATGTATATAAGGTAATCCTCTTTTCTGTAAACAAGCTGAGTATGAAAAATAAAGATGTACATAACTGTTAATATTAGACATAATGATAACTATTACCAGAAATGGACTGTCAAAACAACTGACAAGTATGTTTATACAGACAGACCCAAAAACATCAGAACCGCGGTGCGGTGTTTTTCTACTGGGCAAGCAGAAACACGAAAACAGCAGCTGATGTACACAAGGTTGCGCAGAAAATGCAGCATCATGCAGTATTGAGCTTACCTGATATTGTGTGGCTGAATTATTAACAGTGTGCTTTATTACTTCGTTCTGTACTTAGTCACAAGCTGCATTATGGCTCAGCATTGGTTTTCTTCTGCACAGCGTGTATTTACTTATGATTCGTATGTGTTAACTCATCAGCTCGCTAAGTGAAAGTGCAATTTGCAGAAAGATTTCCAGGTGTAAAAGTTCCAGGCCGTACAACAATCCATAAATTTTACAATAAATTTGAAGCCACAGGAAGTGTTCAGGCTCAAAAATCTAAAAGACAGCATACGGTTCTTACCAAAGAAACATTAGTTGACGTTGGCCATCATTTGGAGAACTCCCCCCAGAAATCACATAGGCATCTTTCACAACAGGCAGGCCCTTCTTATAGCTCTTTGCAAAGAGCTAGTAAATTGCGGAAGTTAAAACCATATAAAATAACTGTGGCAAATGCTCTTCTACCAGATGATCCTATAATTAGGCACACATATTGTGAGTGAACTCTCAATAGTGTATACAATGGCAAAATTGACCCACATTTAATATTTTTCAAGGACGAAGCTTGGTACCACCTTCATGGATGTGTGTGCACACAAAATAATCATTATTGCAGCTCTGAGAAATCTAATATTGTTCATAAAATACCCCTTCGTGACGAAAAAATTGGTGTATGGTGTGCCATTAGTGAAGCAAGAGTTATAAGCCCAATTTTTTTCGAGTCAACGGTTGATGCCCGTACATTTGTGAATACAATTTACCACCTTTTTTTAGAGAATTAACCAACAGGGGAATGATTTTGCCTTTTTTTCATCTGCAGCAGCTCTTACAGCCAATCTTTTGATGAAAACAATTAAAAGTGCGTTTCAGGACAGAATTATTAGTAGAGATTTGTGGTCCCCTCGGTCCCCCGACCTAACCCCCTACAATTTCTATTTCTGGGGTAACTTAAAGCATAAAGTGTACGAGGCAAACTCACACACCCTGGAAGAATTCAAACAAAATATAGCCAGGAAATTTCCAGCATTTCTCAACGTGAATTACAGCGAGTGATGGATAATTTCATAAGACTTGCCAAAAAGTATGTCAGCACGTACAGATAAAACACAGCGCAGCTGGTTCAGAGTCTTTTGGATCACTCATTATAATGGGACAAATGTTATATAACAAACTCCCATCAACCATCAAAACATTAAATGGTACAAAACAGCTTCAGAGTAAATTAAAACAGTTCTTAATAGAAAAATGTCTCTACAAACGTAATGACTTATAAATATGTGTAACTCTATTGTTGTTACATTGTAACCTTTATGTTATATAATTGTCAGAAACCTGTATAGACTAAATGAATTGTAACATTTTGTATATCTCACTTTGACATTGCTTGAAACTTGTGCAAGTCTATAAGCAGGTAATAAAGGAGTTATATGCATACATATATCTGGATATGCCTTTAGGCATCTAGACCCTGAGAAAGGGATTGGGAGGACCTACCGGAACTCTATTTGGAAGCAAGAGGACTAATGGTGTAAACCAAGCTCCAGCTATTTGAAAACAAGAACATATCTGGAGTTTCTTTAACTGCTCTCCTTTATGTTTTATTGATAGGAAATAAACATTTTGTGTTATCCTTCCATTTTACATATGGTAAATTGCAGACCTTGTTCCATGCTCACCACATTTTACTTTATTGTAAGATATATCAGGTTACATATACTCACAGTGCAAATAGCGTTAGTTTTTTTGTTCATTAGCCTTCTAAACAGATCCTTTGAATTCCATGCGTTAAAAATGTAAATATATGTAGTTTTATTGATCAGCATGCAGTTGCAAGTTGTGCTTGTCATGCAATTTAAATGCCATTACTAACTTTGAGTACAGCTTGTCATACGACTCGAATGGTCTAACTGCACTGTAATATGGTCAGATTCCTGACTATAGTAGGCTGCACTGTGGGCAACCACAACTGTTGGAAGACTATAGGCTTGAAGTGTGGAGAGGAGTGCTAAGAGTGGTCGGCTCACCGTGGAAGGGACTGGGTAACCTCGTTGACTCTGTTACGTATTGGTCAGTGTAGGACCGTGCTCCTCTCCCTAGACTCTGCAACTACCTGATAAACAAGTAATGCAAAACTTCCAGATAACAGTTTTGTGTTATAGATACTAAGTTTTATATATTTTTGGACTTTTCTGTTAATTTGTTTTAATTCTGGCTTTTGCCATGTTTAGTCTGTATATGCATTAAGGAAAATTGAAGCTATTAACAGTGACGCAACAAGATTCTTTAGAATCAGTGTATGCATATTTGTGATTTTTGCTAGGATTTATATTTTCTAATGATTTTATCTGTCTTTTAACATGATTTGCTTAGGGTGTTGATAATCAAGCAGTTGAATGCCCTTTGCATCATGTTTTGCCAGTCATTTGTTTATGAGCACTTGTTTGATTGCCCACATAGGTACAAAAGGGTGTTCTCGGTTGGCACTGTTGGGATCACCACATACAACCCTATGACTCTGGACGTGACAAACCAGTGGTTGTACAGTGATTTTATAAGTGTGCTGCCAAGCTTCAAGGCAGTAAACCAACAGAACTATGAGTTTAAAATAACAATGAAGAAGGACCGTAAGGTTGATACAATGACCTTTTCTTCAGAGCACAGAGCAGATCTTCTTACAGAAGCACTTCGGTTTCGGCCATTATTTGCTGAAAAACCAAAGGAAACATTGGTAAGTTGATATGATGATGCAGATACACATGCTTCTGTTTTTCTGAAACACATGCAAACTATGAAAGTGTGAACTAAGATACTGATCTAAAACTAGATGAAAATTTGAGAGGTAGAACATTGCCCACACACGGCTTGTGTGTTTAAAAACACCAACACTAAGTTTGTTGGCATAAATAAATAACAGAAGAAAATTGTTTATTCCTTTCAACATTTATTTTTGTTTTTTCAACCAAGCTTTTCCATATGCCTTTAGAAACAAGATCCTGTTTTCTCATATCAGTCATTCAAAATTTTGTATAAAAGCAGAATAATAAATATTGCAAGTATGTTTTAGCAAATAACTCACATTAGTTTTAATTTGCTTTAGATAATTTTCTTATTGCTAAATTAGACACATAACTTATTGTTGTACACAATTTATTACAGAATATAATCATTACAAGCTAATTTTGCTTATCTCAGTAAGTATCTCTTCCCTATTAGTCCCATTACACACTGTTGTTGTTTATACTTATCTAGCCTATTAAGACTGGTTCACAACCGTTGGGCACAACAGCCCTTCCTAGGCCAGGAGTACAGTCCAGCCGCTAGCCGCTGCATCCCCCACAGGTGTTGTGAGTGCCCGGTACCTCCTGGCCTTATTGGATCCATATTGTGCATATTCAACTCCTCACCATAGAAATTATACAAGATGGCTGTGACATGAAACAGCAGTTACTGTCAGTTCCAAACCAGAATATCTCTCACTGTAAAAAAACTGTATTATTTGTGGAAAAGTAATTAACAATCCCTGCCCCTAGCAGGTACTTCTTGCTTTCACACGTCATTGCTGTTTATCACTTACACCTGAACATTGTTTCATATACATCAAAGCACAACTTGAAGTAACAATCAAGGTTATAAGCATGAGGAAATGAACATTTTACTTACATTAATCACAACCCACAGACAAAAGTACAACGCCCAAATATGAATCCACTGAAGATAACTGAGCTGCCATATTGGAATTACTCTGTGTTCTCTGCACATTTTGGTAACACTTTTTAAGTGAAATGCCTGTAAACTCAGATGTTTTTTTCATCATATGCACTACTTTAAGCAGTAGGTATTTTTGTAGTAGTGACTTGAGCACTTCAGTTATATTCCACTTAACATATACAATGTGATATAAAGAGTGAAACTTGAAGTATTTGAATCGACCTATAGACACTTTTACTTTCATTAGTATCTCCTGCAAGTTCTTGAGATATTGCACAAACTAGTTTCATCGAAGATAAATGTTGTGTTCTGGGCTTATGGGCCGTGGTCTAGAAGTTCTTGAGTGAACCGACGTTTCGCCAGAGACTGCGCCTGGCATCTTCAGGGTGTTGATCCGTCTGCTATGGAAGTCAGAAGTGGAATTCGTCTGTTCACTCAAGAACTTCTGGACCACGGCCCATAAGCCCAGAACACAACATTTATCTTCAAGACGCCGGCCGTGAAAGCCGCAGTTTATATAAACTAGTTTCATCATTTGAGAGGTAGAACTGGAACCTAAAAATTCAATGTCACAACTGGGATTTGAACCACAGACCTGCCACTTACTAGGCAGGTGCGCTAACCATTAAGCTACTGTGACAACCTGCCAGAATGACACTGAATTCTCAAACCAGTTCGTATTTCTCCCGGTAAACCACAAAGCCAGTCTCACATCAGAGACAATTACACCAATGGTGACTTACTGTTGTAAGTACTTTATGTCCCGGGATTAAATAACCTCCACCTAGTAAACGGAGGGTCTGGGCTCAAATCCCAGCTGTGGCATTGAATTTTTAAGTTCCAGTTCTACCTCTCCAACATTGCCCACACACGGCTTGTGTGTTTAAAAACACCAACAGTAAGTTTGTTGGCATAAATAAATAATAGTTTCATCATATCCTCAATGCTCTATTTAAAATAGTTACCATCACTACAAGTGCTCAATTACTTAATATTTCTGTGTATTACCAATCTCTGAAAACAAAACAAACATGTCAATAAAGTTAATCAACGGTATTTCAAAATTCTTAACACAGTCCCTGTTTTTCAAAATGAATATCTCTTCCCAAACCATTAAATCTACAGGTCCATTTAATTGTTTTAATAATTTAACCTCTGGATTTAGTTCATAATTAAATGACCAAAAATGATCTATTAAAGCCAATTTATCAATCAGTTTCTATTTAATATTTCTAAAATGTTTCTTTATTCTGGTTTCCAAATGATATTTGGTAAACCCTTCACAATCCAAACAGCTAACTTGATAAATGCCAGATTTTTATAATTTGGATTTTTATCCTTTTCACAAAAAGTAAGCAAAATTTTTATATTATATTTATTTTGAGGAACCAAAGTTTTTCCATGTTCTTTAGAAATGTTTGTAATTTTTTTATTAGTCCAAGGATGTTAAGTAAACTTTTTAATAAATTATAATTGTTGTTGTCTAGTGCCTTGCATCTGGCAATGAAGCCATTAGCATTAATTGTAAAAAACTAAAAAAAGACACCTTTTATAACAAGGTGAACTAAAAAGTAGAAAATAATTTTTAAGTATGAGGAGTTTGTTCTTTCGCTATACAAAGACAACTGGTTCTATATATTTCAAAATTTTGTAATACATTTAAAATAAAAACTCATTTATAGTAACAAAATAATAAATTTTATTGTAAAAAAGCATGGGGTGTTTTTTAGATATTTTTATCTTATCTTTACTTTTATAAATAGCCACCAATAAACTATTTATAACATTTGATGACAGATACCCCACAATTTTTGCAATAAAATCTATTATTTTGTTAATATAAGTTACTTTTTATTTTAAACGCATTACAAAATTTTGAAATATAATGAACTAGTTATCTTTGTATCGCTATAGCACGAACTCTTCATACTTAAAAATGACTTTCCATTTTTTAATTTGCTTTGTTATAAAAGCATGTCTTTTTTAGTTTTTTAAAACTATAATTTATTTCTTATTTTTTAGTCTCAAATTTTTCTATCCAAATATTTTTTCAATATTTTTAATTTTAAATCTTTTTAAAATGTCTAATTCAAAATTTCTTCCAAATTTTTTTTTGAAAAGTTTCATATCAAACTTTGTATTGGCGGTGTATTGACCTTGGCGGTTGAGCGCTACAATCAATTATCTTAAAGTATGATTTGAAGCTTTCCTGACGAACATATTCAATATGTTCTCGGGCTTTGAGCCAGATTTATTTATGTAGAGCCATCGACGTTTCGGGAGTTTACATCTCTCCCATCATCAGGATGATCAATGACTAACAAGAGTGAAAGGACCAGTATATGTACTTTCCACTAGTATGTACCGAGTAGAAAACACCCAGTCTAATGTGGAGGTGGTTCAATGCTCCATTGGAATCTGTGTTTTCTGAGTCAGTCGATTTCCAACTTTAAGCCTGGTTTCCAGGAGGGACTAAACTGCAATCCGCCATCCCGGTTCAGTGTGCTCTTCTGGGAGAGATGGGCAGAGCCTCCTTAACCCTCCGTTCCCAGAAACCACTACATTTTGCCAAATGGTCTTTTCTTTGAAGTTAGCTCTGTGGTCTTTTTCAAAGCAGTGCTCTGCCAGCCCTGACTTATCAGGCTGCATTATGTGTATGGACCGTTTGTGCTCCTTGACTCTGGTGGTGATATTATTGCATTTTCATTGGTCCTTAAATGTGTGCAAATTTTCAAGTCAATCAGACAACTGACCAACAGACAGTTTTTGAAAATTACATTGAAAGATTGTTACATTGATAAATTTATCTAAGTAATTTTTTTATCCTGATGACCCTGGTGAGGACATTAGGACAAAGTCATGATATTATATTGCCATTGGTCCTCAACACGTGTGCAAATTTTGAAGTCAATCAGACGATTCTAAGTTGGTGAAAATGACGTTGAAAGGTTCTTTTGTATTGATAAATTTGGCTTAGTCATTTTTTATCGTGAAAATCCTAGTCAGTACATTAGAACTTCCTGACTCAGGGGTCTCCGTCCAGGGGATATGTGAATAGCAACCACAAGGTACGCAAGCTGAGCAGAACATTACTGCACTTACTGGTGTTTTGCTCCTCACTGTAACTTTTCTATCTGACCTTACCTTGGTCATCTCTTGTTCTCTTCCGACCCCAATGCTATTAGGGTTCCTGAGGGCTAGGGAGTCTTTATTTTTCCAACCTCTCCATTTCTCTAATTTCTCTATAAAATCTTAACCCCTAACATGCTGACCTGTCATGGCATGTAATACATCCTCTGATTGGTAATCAGAGGATATGGTCGGTGAATTTATTTTGATAACTCTCCCGGTGAGGTCAGTGAGACCCGTAAACCAACGACAGGTGTGGTCCTCCAGACATTCTGGGGTTTGTGAGAGAGCTATGTGACCACCAAAACATAAAAATATGGTGCTCTCTAAAAAGCGGTTACTATTACTGCTATTGCTCTCTTCAATATCATCAGTGAAGAATATTGGAGAGCAAGAGGATTAATGACTTCATTGTCAGAAATCCAGCATTAGCTAACAACAAAAACATTAGAACTTCCAGATGTTATGGTATTGTCATCAATCCTTGACATGTGTACAAATTTTCAAGTCAATCAGACGAATCTAAGTTGGTGAAAATTACGTTATTTTGATAAATTTAGCTATCACTTTTTTACTTTCTCTACTGGTAGGTAGGGGAAGTATTGTATTCCACCCAAAAATTTGATATCGAGATTTTGCCAGAAATATATGTTTTGAGGTCTCCTGAATTCAGAAAAATCTTTTTTAGAAAAA
>CM060965.1:185538401-185828401 GCA_030765045.1 Tenodera sinensis | reverse complement strand
GGTACTTATCATATAGTGAAAGGCAGATATTATTATACTTGTAACAGCAGTAGAGTATTGAACTGTGTTTGGACAATGATACTGATTGCAATTGTGTGTGTGTGTGTGTGTGTGTGTGTGTGTGTGTGTGTGTGTGTGTGTGTGTGTGTGTGTGTGTGTGTGTGTGTGTGTGTGTGTGTGTGTGTGTGTGTGTGTGTGTGTGTGTGTCTGTGGACACCATAGCTCAAAAATGAAAAGTAGGTTACAAACCAATGTTGGTATTTATGTTTAATGTCTTTCAAGGATGCGACACGAAGCTTTTGAAGAAAATAGCCCCACCCTAAGCTACCCTTTACATGGAACATTTTTTGAAAATTTTGATTTTCTTTGAAAATGGCTCTAACAATTTTGATTAAAATGTGATATGTTTGAGATATTTTTATGACAAATGAAATGTATATTTTGAATTTTCTGGGTATAGCCCCTGTAGTCGCATTTACTCTGGATGACTTTTGCATAACTGGTAAACCGTTAGAGATAGACCAAATCATACTATACAAAAAATGTAGATCTCACTAAATCACACAATTTATGTCTAAATAAATTTTGTATAGATTGATCCGTTTCAGAGATATTCCTTTTTATTTGTGGCAGTTTCGGAAAACTTAAAACTTTCGTGAAATGGATCATTGTTGTTCATTTTTTTATATGTTAAGTGTGCAATAACAACAGAATCTCAAAGCTTTGAAACATTTGACTATCGCACAAAGCCTACTGTATTCTAACATTCCCCTTGTACCTACAAGGAAGTAAGCAATAGGATAATTTGTACAAATGTTTATCTCAACTAACACGAAGAAGATATAGGAATAAGAGTTTGTAAGAATGGTTAGTACAAGAGTAGAGAAAGTCATGTGAGTGCAACACATCAGATTTTTTTTATCCTGATGTTCCTGATCAGAACCTTAGGACAAAGTTGTACAACAATACAACATTGTATTGCCATCGATCCTTTACATGTGTGCAAATTTTCAAGTCAATCACACAACTCTAAGTTGGTGAAAATTACGTTGAAAGATTCCATTACACACACACACACACACACACACACACACACAGACACACACACACACACACACGCACGCACGCACGCACGCACGCACGCACGCACGCACGCACGCACGCACGCACGCACGCTCGCTCGCTCGCTCGCTCGCTCACTCACTCACTCACTCACTCACTCACTCTCTCACTCTCTCACTCTCTCACTCTCTCACTCTCTCACTCTCTCACTCTCTCACTCTCTCACTCTCTCACTCTCTCACTCTCTCACTCTCTCACTCTCTCACTCTCTCACTCTCTCACTCTCTCACTCTCTCTCTCTCTCTCTCTCACTCTCTCACTCTCTCACTCTCTCACTCTCTCACTCTCTCACTCTCTCTCACTCTCTCTCACTCTCTCTCACTCTCTCTCACTCTCTCTCACTCTCTCTCACTCTCTCTCACTCTCTCTCACTCTCTCTCACTCTCTCTCTCTCACTCACATATAAAGCATGTAAAAATACATTTTTTATTTTCTTGAGGGTAGATACTTCTTTAACAGTCTTTTGAATTTGAATTTCTCTATTTTTCGTTGTATAAATCTGTATTAAAACCATTAATTACAACTGTTAATAGTGTGTTTGTTACTTTCTGTACTGGTAAGTAGAGGAAGTATTGTATTCCACCCAAACATTCGATGTCGAGATTTCACAGGAAATATATATTTTGAGACCCCCTGAATCAAAAAAAAAAAAAAAAGCATTTTTAGAAAAAAGGTCCGTGTGTGTGTGTGTGTCAGTCTGTGGACAGCATAACTCAAAAACGAAAAGTTGGTTAAAAACCAAAGTTGGTATTTAAGTTTAATGTCTTTCAAGGAAGCAAGACGAAGATTTTGAAGAGAATACCCCACCCTTAACTATTTTTTGAAAATTTTGATTTTCTTGAAAATGGCTCTAACAATTTTGATTAAAATGCCATATGTTCAAGATATTTGTATGGCAAATGAAATGTATATTTTGAATTTTCTGGTTATAGCCCATGAAGTCCTGTTTACTCTGGATGACTTTTGAGTAACCTTCCCCCTCCAACTCATCACAGCTGTGAAACGCCAGGGCCGGAGATCCACTGACCATACAATAGGTGTTTGTATTCAACTCGGTTTTGTTTTAATGTGAAGTTCACCCAATGTGTCCATTGTTCTTTTTATAAATTGTTGCATGTTAAGACTTCTTTTTTGAGTCAGAATTGTAGTACTAAAAAGTCACCTAAGGTAAGTTTTACCTGCTTGGGCTTTTAGTGTTTCAATTCCAACCCAAAAAGGAAGTATAATATTGAAAGTAACATTTTTATACAAATCATGTTGTATGTTACTTTGTTTACAGAAGTATCCTGCTTACAAGCATCATTGGTCAGAAACGAGATTACCAGTAGTGTTAGAGGTAACGCCGTATTCTCTGGATCAGCTGGACCCTGCCACCAATCATGTTCTTGCTTCCTATTGTTACAAAGATATAGAAGGCATGGCAGAAGTTAAAGACTGCCCTGGAGGATTTGTAGTTGTGTGCGGAGGTTTTGGGAGAATGGTATGTACTTATTAAACAAAAGGTTGAAAGTGTTTAGTAAAAACATACCTTGGCCTCTGTAACTGTGTTTGCTTTTGCAGCATCTCTTTGACTCTCAGCACTGCAGCCAGATTCGACAGAAGATGGTGGAGACAGCAAGTATGTGCATAGGGATTGGCATTAAAGTTCTCAAAGACCCAATAACACTAGAAGAGTTTTCTAGCCAAAGGTTTGGAAAATTCAGGTATGTAACTTCATTAAATCATACCCTCAAATACACACATGCTCAAGTAAATATTTATTGTAGTGTCATCAGTCTGTTGTCCTGAAGCTTTTGTTATAAGTTATTAATTCTTTTGCATTTTTTGTTAAATTATTGTTCACAACTTAAATGTTGTGATCTCTAACACTCTTTGGTGTAACCTCATTACACTAAGCAATGTAAAATGTAATGGGCACAAATCAAAATTGGATAATGATTCTCAGTATGGCAACATACGGTGTAAAGTCTGTAAATTAGGATTTTGCAGTCGTTCTTATTATAGTGTCGGAATTTTATTTTAACAATGGGTTGCTAAGGATTTTCAAGATGATCCCCTAGGTCAGGGCCACTCATACCAGGTTCAATCCAAGATGCTATCCATGCATTGTGGTGACTCGGTTAAGCTCGGCAAAGCAAAGAAGCGAAGATTTGAGGAAACGTGTGTTGGTCTGCTGCTTGCTTATCAGTGAAATGGCTACTGCAATAGAAATATCTAATTATCGAGCAATTTGCTCCAAAGAAAACAAAGAATGCAGAAAGTCCATTTAAATCACTGTGGGAACCTTCTTATTTTTTTGAAAGTTGTTATGATACAGACCAAATCCCTCATTTATGGTGCAGTAATTACGTGTGTAAGAAAGTCTGTAGTATTAGTAGTCTAATGCTAATCCTGTTGCTTGGAAATATTCCATTCTGTTTCTTGATTCCTGGTATAACTCCTAGTGATCATCTGTTGAAAAACCTATAACAGAGTACAGATATGGGCAAAATCCTAGCATAGGGGACACTAGAGGAGAACAATTAAAGAGGTTGCTACATCTTACAAAAATGAGGTCTGTAGCAATGTTTTCTAGATCTCATCAAAACAAAAGACCAGATTTGGTATTAAAAACCAAATTAACCAGTTTAATACTGTGAACTACACATAAACTTCACGGCACAGTGAGGAAGTAACGGTGCTGAAAGTGGGGTGATATGAGATGGCATAAAGAGAGGCACTGACGTGGTAGACTTTTCATGGTTCTGTTTTGCATGTTGCACTGTTCGATGCACCAGTGCATGTACTCTCAGAGGCCTGCCCTTGGTTGTAATACATTGAAGATAATGTTCAAATTATTGTACATGTTATATATATCTTTTTATAAGCTGGTAAATGTAATTATTATTTATTTATGCCAACAAACTTACTGTTGGTGTTTTTAAACACACAAGCCGTGTGTGGGCAATGTTTGAGTGGTAGAACTGGAACTTAAAAATTCAATGCCACAGCTGGGATTTGAACCACAGACCTCCTGCTTACCAGGCAGGTGCTCTAACCATTGAGCTACTTTGACAAACTGCCAGAATGGCATTGAATTCTCAAACCAGTTCATATTTCTCCTGGTAAACCACAAAGGCAGTCTCACATCAAAGACAATTACCCCAATGGTGACTTACTATTGCAAGTACTTTATGTCCCAGGATTAAATAACCTTCAGATGGTAATTATTATTTATTTATGCCAACAAACTTACTGTTGGTGCTTTTAAACACACAAGCCGTGTGTGGGCAATGTTTGAGAGGTAGAACTGATTTGAGAATTCAATGCCATTCTGGCAGTTTGTCACAGTAGCTCAATGGTTAGAGCAGCTATGTGGTAAGTGGAAGGTCTGTGGTTCAAATCCCAGCTGTGGCATTGAATTTTTAAGTTCCAGTTCTACCTGGTAAATGTAAATTTGATATGTCCCATGACATGTAGATACTTGTTCAGATGGACTGGACTAAATCAAATTTGCTCAGTTTATTATGCAGCATTTCATTGCACTAAAGGCTAAACTTGTAAAATATCTGAACATGGAAGCAGATTTATTTGTGATCTTCCTGTCATTTTTATACGTGTGTGTTAAGTAATTTTCCCATTGATCCACGTGTAAAGATAACCTATGGTACATTATTTTGTATTTAAAGCATAACTGTTGTATGTTACAGTGGAGATGAACATGTTACGTCAGTATCAGAGTTCACAGTGAGCAAGGTTCACAGAACAAGGCATCAGGATCAAATGAGGAGGACGCTGTGTCTGTCAGAGACCTGTCTTCTGGAGAGAGATCCTCAGACGTACAGTGTGTGCACTTTAAGGCCGTTGGCAGATATATTTGCTGTCATCAGGACTCAGGAAGACCCACAGCAGTTCCACATAGAATATGTCAATGGGCATATTCGCACATACACTGCTACAGATAGGTAAGAAGTTACATTAACATTTAGTTACTGTATTTCATCACATAATCATCATACATTTGGTGCTGTTTTTGCAATTATCATTACGGAATGTGCTGAGCTATGAGACTCGTTTTCTATCTATGTCGTGGTAACGGATGGAATGAAATATCACACGATGTTTCTTCACCACAATGTATTAATTTATTAACACTTCATCGATACTTTACATTAAACAATTTCTCTCAGCACCATTCAAAATGCTTAAAAACCTTTACACTTTTTCACTTAGTGGAACTTATGCTTGATGAAAGTTTGGTGAAAGTTCCATGTTCACACTACCTAAATATGATTGTCTTTTCATCTCGAAGATACACACGCGAGTGAACAGTTTTATGGCGTCATTTGACGCGACACCGCCTTTCTCATATCCATCCGCGTATGCGTCCATCAAATAGTTCTTTCTCGTTAGGGAAGCGACCCCTAATCATCCTCCCCTACTTTTATTATGGAACACAAACAATTCTAATATTTATACATATATATCAAAATCAAATATGGAAAGATTTATGACGTCTTTGTGCAAACTTAGTTGTTCGTAACAATGAACCTTATCAACATGTTTTCATCATTTAATTATCTCATACCAACATCAAAAAACAAATTACACTTTTAACAAACATTCACATGAACGATTTTCTTTTGGGGTCTTCTAATATTCTGTCTCACTTGCCCCTTGTTTTGTTTTTCAAGTTGTCACCTATATTTACAATCTTGAAACACAATACAATACTTCTCCCTACTCCTCTGATGCAATCACTTTGTACAATATTTTTTTTTCTTTACAGTCTTCTTCGCTGTTTGTCTTTGTCTTTTGTTTTGGCATGACACAGCATGTCTTTATAAATTTCACATATTCAGTTACTACACAATACGTGTTCAGTTATTATACATCACATATTCAGTTATTATGTAATACATATTCAGTTATTGTACAACACATTCAGTTATTATACAACATAGTGTCACCGCGCCCGCCGCATCTAATTGCCAACAACAGCAGTGTCACCCATCGCATTATTGTTGGCACTACGGTAAAGGAGCCGAAGGAAAGAGACAGAGAATGGCCGCATTGTTGGGGCGCTTGCCGAAAGAGGGAAAAGGATAGAGGCTTCTGGAGTCTTGTACTTTGTATCTCGCCGCAATAACTGAACATTCCTGAAGCTTCCAGAATAGTGCCTGGGAGATATAAATAGCGGTAAAGTGTGAGAAGAGGCAGTCAGACGTATGTAAAGGTTGAGGAGTCGTGCCAACGGAGAAGAGTGAGTTCTTTGTGTTACGAGTTCTGAGCCTTGCTGTTGGAGAATCGAAAAAGACTTTCTTGCTGTTGCAACGAGTGTACAAAGTTACTGTTTACGGAAATAAAAGTGTTTCTTTATCTCGACTACTTCTGTCTACTTTACTTTACACCCACACCAAAAGTCACAATATGTTCAGTTATTATACAACACATATTCAGTTCTTATACAACACATACTCAGTTATTGTACATTTGACATTGACACAAATATAATTTAAGTGTATCATGGTGTATTATGTGACTTTTGACTTATGTTCCTTGTTATGAGGAGAGAAAAACAGGATACAAATTTTGAGCTAAAGATTGATCATATTTATGGCAATATTTTATTCAGTTCTTTGCCTTCTTTGTCTTGTAAGCTTATTATGTATAGGCAGGTCGTTGAGTCGGTTCTTAAACTCTGATGTTACTAATGGTACCATTTTTTAATTGGGTGCTTATTCATTATTATTTGGTTCAACATTTCTTCGAGCTTAGCATTGGCTATATCCATCTTAATTCATGGGCATTGCTTTTCTGATTATGGTTTTTCTTACTCCACTAATTGTCACCTCTTTGTCTCTTATCTCTCTATAAGAGAAAACTTCTATACTTATAATTATTCTGCAATTGTATTACTTTTCTTCTCTATTCACCCTCGACATCTTTGTGTCGAAATATTTTTATTTTTGTCATCACAATTGATTCCTTTTTATTTTTGTCCCTGACATCCTTATGTCAAAAACACATTATTTTCCGTCGCTATAATTCATTTCTTGGACAGAAGAGAACCTCCCCCCTTCAATCCTTAAAACTCATAGTAGTTTCCTAGAAAAGGTAACACAGATTAAATCCAAATTGAACATTCCTAATACCAGAGAAAATCTACTTATTAGAGAAAATCCATTGGAATTATTGCAACCTACCTTCAATTTGGAATTAATAGAGGAAATAAGTAAATCAGACACACCAAAAGAAATACAAAAACTTCTAGCTCTGGAAACAATCAATACTAGGTATCCCACAGAAGAATGGCTGCACATATATACTGATGGATCCTCCAAGGAAAACCTTACTGGAGCTGGAGTTACGTGTTCACATTTTTCCTTTTATCATTCAGTTGGCAGAGACACAACAAATTATGATGCAGAAATAGAGGCTATATACATTGCTCTCCGACAATTATTAGATCTTCCCTTAAATAAATTTAACAAGGCAGTAATTCTTTCAGATTCTAAAGCTGCAATTCAGGGAATATGTTCAAATACTACAAAGAAGTCAACAAAAATTAGAGAATGCTACAAAATGTTAACACAACTCCAAAAAGTTAATAAGACTGTTCATCTCCAATGGATTCCAGCACACTGTGGAGTCATGGGGAACGAAGCTGCAGACTCACTTGCAAAGAAAGGCACAACAATAAAACAAAAGTCTAAATTCAATTTCTCATATTCCTCAATAAAACGCTTGATCATTAAAATTTTTTGTCATTCACACCTACAAGAAATAGAAACAAATGCCAAAGATAAAAAATGGATTACACTACTTTCCAATCCAGATATAATCCCCCAGAGACCAAGGAAAACAGCTGTTGCAGCCTTCCGACTATTGACAAATCATGACTGCTTAGCAAGTCATCTCTACAGAATAGGTATCTCAGCCTCACCAATATGTGTCCTGTGTAACGATCCAGCAGAAATGAATAAAGAACACTTGAAGACCTGTGAAGCACTAAGATCAGAATGAACTACAGTTCAAAAGTATTGGAAAGTGCGAATGCTAATGGCTTCATTGCCAGATGCAAGGCACTAGAAAACAACATAATTCATTTCTTTAATGACAATCAGTGTCCTCATCTGTCCTTGTTGACAATGCTCTTTGTGGTTGATATAGCCAATGACTATGTTGATTTTCTTTTCTTTTTGTTTTTGTTGTATTTTCCAATCTGAACATAATCTTCTATAAGTAACCCATTAAAAATTGTTATTTTCCATCATCTCTATTATTCCTGCCGTACATATTTGTTGGCAAAGACTATTTGGTCCTTTCTTTGTATGGTTTTAACTTATTTTTATGGTATCTTCCTACCAACTTGCCATTTGTATTCTGTAGCTCATACGTGTGGTCACCCAGCTGTTTTGTTATGACCAGTGGTCCAGTGTACAGTAGTTCCATCTTTCTCTTCGTGTAGCCATCATGGTGTCGATGTTAATTGTCAACTGCTTAGGGTTTGTGTTGTTGGTCATCCAGTCAGTTGGGACGAACTTAGTTGTAATTTCCCTGAGTGTTAGTGGTGGTTGCTGTTTCTGTATTCTGTGCAACATCTGCCCTATTTGGCACATTTTCATCTACTTCCTGCTGTCTTATGTTGCCAGTGTACCATTGGTTTCTGCCCCTTTGGTGCGAACCTCTGTTGTATGACGGTCTTTGGTTGTTGAAGTATTCCCTACAGAATCGTATGTGGTTCACTTGATGGGTACGGTCTCTTGGTCTTCCACGATTATATGTATATGTTCTGTATCTCGATTCACCCCTTGGTATTGTGTCGTGGTACCGCTGTCTTGTGTTCTCCATCCTCTCGCCATGATTGTGTGGTTGTGGGAAATGGTGTGCCCCTCTCCCCCTTTCATGGGTGCTCCTAGTATTTCTATCTTCTCCCTCATTCTGGTTGTTCACAGCCGTGCTCTGGTTTAAGATGGGTGAGTTTGGGTGACCGTTCCTATGTCTATGCTCATTAGGCCGACCATTTTGTGTTTCGAAGGCTGTCAGCAATTCTATCATATCTGCAAAATCTACTGGCCTCGCAACAATTAACCCTGTTCTCACCATGTCTGGGAAATGTCTTGTTATGCTGGTAATTAGCTCTGCTTCCGACAGGTTAGGGTCTAATAGCTTTCCTTTGTTGGCTACTTTCATAAAATAATCGACTAGCGATAACCCTTTGGTTGGATCATATATACCTGTCGCTAGCTCTACCCTAGTTTGGTTTTGCTTAGCTGGGCCCCAATACCTTGATAGGAATAAATTTCTGAATGAGCTATACGACTCATGACCAGCTAGTGTTAACCTGAGCCATTCTAACGCCTTGTTTCTTAAGCTTTTCTTAACTATCATCATCCTAAGCTCATTTGGTATCCTTTTCACTTTAAAATATTCTTCCATCTCTTTAACAAAGAGTTTTGGATCATCTCCCTTCTCCTCGTCAAATGTAGGTGGTGTGATTTCATGTAGTATGCTGTTGGTGTAGCATGTGTTGTGTCATTGTTTGGTTGTGAACCTCTTTCTCTGTATGGTGAGTCAACATTTTGTACATTATTCAAATAACTCTCTTCTTGTACATTGCTTACATCTAAATCAGCTTGCCTTTGTAGTGCATTCACAACATCATTTACATTAGCCAAATTTTCCTTTCCTTTTTTCATTTCTTCACAAATTGATTTTAAATCATTCTTTATTTCTAAGTGACTTTGTTTCATATCATTTATAGCATCCTGTTGCGAATGTACTACATCAGTCATAGTCGTAATTTTAGGAATTACAATTTGTTCTACAGTTTCATTAATAATGTCTTTCTTTACTACCTCAATCTCTTTCCTTAATTCCTCAGTTATTTCTGCTTTTACTTTTGTAATCTTACAGTCTACACTTGCATTACATTCTGTTATTTCATCTCTACATCTACCAATTTCTCCTTCTAATACAATCTTATTTTCTCTCATTTCTGATTCTATTTTTCCCATCCTATCTCCTATGATTTCTATCCTAGCTTCTAAGGTTTCCTTTGTTTCATTTAAGTTTTTATGTACTAATTTTAAATTAGTTTCCATTACTTTCATATTTTCTTTACATTCCTGTCTTCTTAATTCTATTTTCTGTTCTAAGTCCTTTCTCACTTCCTCCATTTTCTGACCTATCTCTTCCTTATTCTGTTCCATTTTCTGACCTATCTCTTCCTTATTCTGTTCCATTTTCTGATCTAAACTTTGTTCTATGTCCTGTCTCACTCCCTCCATTTTCTGACCTAAACTTTGTTCTATGTCCTGTCTCACTCCCTCCATTTTCTGACCTAAACTTTGTTCTAGTCTTTCAAACATGATCATTAATAACCTTTGGTCTTTTCCTATTGCTACCTGTTCCTCACTTTCTGGTTCTATTTGATAACTAGGCCTATCTGCCCCTTCCCCCACTCCTGTTTCTATCTCTTTTCGCGACATTTTAGTTTCTTTATTCAATTCACTTAGGGTTAAAAGTCCCACTACTTTGCCGCTTCGCAGTAACATAAAAATGAAAATAAACTGGATATAAAAATAAAAAATTTTGATCCTACTTTTTTTTTTTCGTTGATTTGTCCAGTTATGTACGTCTCCTGGGCAGTTGGCTTCGCTAGACGATCTCTGGTGCTTTCCCGCGTTGATTATCCGTTCATCGGTGTTCTTATGTCGATATCAAACGATGGTCTAATGGTGTCTTCTTTCTTTTTGGCGCGATGATATGGCGTCACTTGTTATTTCGCGTAAGTTCATTTCCCGTAATTTCCATTCCATCCTAAATTCGTGTTCCACGTTGGGCAAGCCATTTGGTGCTGTTTTTGCAATTATTAATGACGCTGTGTCTTTACGCTAATGAGATCTTTGTGATCTCAGGGCTTGGTAACGGATGGAATGAAATATCACATAATGTTTCTTTACCACAATGTATTAATTTATTAACACTTCATCGATACTTTACATTAAACAATTTCTCTCAGCACCATTCAAAATGCTTAAAAACCTTTACACTTTTTCACTTAGTGGAACTTATGCTTGATGAAAGTTTGGTGAAAGTTCCATGTTCACACTACCTAAATATGATTGTCTTTTCATCTCGAAGATATACACGCGAGTGA
This sequence comes from Tenodera sinensis, assembly GCA_030765045.1. NCBI lineage: Eukaryota > Metazoa > Arthropoda > Insecta > Mantodea > Mantidae > Tenodera > Tenodera sinensis. The sequence continues at coordinate 185,817,135 of CM060965.1, read as the reverse complement.
ACAGTTTTTTGGCGTCATTTGACGCGACACCGCCTTTTTCATATACATCCGCGTATGCGTCCATCAAATAGTTCTTTCTCGTTAGGGAAGCGACCCCTAATCATCCTCCCCTACTTTTATTATGGAACACAAACAATTCTAATATTTATACATATATATCAAAATCAAATATGGAAAGATTTATGACGTCTTTGTGCAAACTTAGTTGTTCGTAACAATGAACCTTATCAACATGTTTTCGTCATTTAATTATCTCATACCAACATCAAAAAACAAATTACACTTTTAACAAACATTCACATGAACGATTTTCTTTTGGGGTCTTCTAATATTCTGTCTCACATTTATGCTTTCGTCATAAAGTAAAAATACACAGTACTACCATTATGCAAAGAATAAACTGTGTAAAATTGGTCATTAACTTTCAGTGGCCAGAATGTGGTAGTGGGAGTAAGAGCGAGTCTGAGTGAATTGAAGCATGACCATGTTACCCTGTTCATCGTGGAGGAGAAACAAAACTAATGCTGACATTGCAATACAAACACCTACTACAGTAAATAAACAAACAAAAATTAAAAAGAGAAAGAAAAATTAAGGTGGCACTATGGTCATTCGGTTAGACCATTTTGTATATCATCAAGATGGCCTGGGTTCGATCCCAGGGACCTGTATGTGGGATTTGTGGTGTACGAAGCAGCATGTGGGTGGATTTTCTCTGGTTTTCCCTGCCATTCATTCCACCAACTGCTCCATCTTTCCAATCATCCATTTCCCCTGCATTTCATGTGATTAACTTCCTCAGTCATTCCTGGTGCTGCTTTCAGGTGTTCACTCTGTCCAGTCCATAGGTTTGTCTGCTCCCAACAGGCATCTGACCCTAGACATCAGGGAAGGAGGTGGAAGGAAGAAGAAATGAACACAATTGACCTGGCGCATGCCAACCAAATGGTTTACATCCCTTGTCCTCCATTAGCCATTTGCTTTGTTACATTTGCTAATTCCTGTACTTGAGGTGCAGGACTAGCCACCATCTTGGCAGTCGACAAAATGACAGCATTGACAATGAGGAATATATTACAATATGCCCATACCCTGTACTCTCTCCCATGAACCTAACATGTTTCAGGGCAGTATGTCAAATTTTAATATTTCATGTTAGTGAACACCTGGAATATTAAAACGATGATTATGCAGTGAAATAAATGTCTTGATTGCTGGTCTATAAATCAAGTGTAACCATTATGCAATGAAATACAATATATTGAGTCTATTTTTGACCTACTTCACTTTAAAAATCTAAAATAACAAATTAGAAACTAAAAGCTTCATTATCTTAGTCATATTGCAAGTTTTTCAAACACGGACTAGTTTCAAGTTGTATCCAACTTAAGAGGTAGAACTGGAACTTAAAAATTCAATGCCACAACTGGGATTTGAACCACAGACCTTCTGCTTGCAGGGCGGATGCTCTAACCACTGAGCTATTGTGACAAACTGCCAGAATGGCATTAAATTCTCAAGCCAGTTCGTATTTCTCCTGGTAAACCTTAAACTCTTAAACTTTGCCCACACACGGCTTGTGTGTTTAAAAAACACCAACAGTAAGTTTGTTGGCATATATAAATAATAATGTATCCAACTTATTTTCAAAGCTATCCAAACAAGTTATCAATAGATTGTATTTATAGGTTTGTGTTTTCAGAGATTGGGACAAGTAGGTCTTTTAAGTTGAGCATTGTTAACTATGGTAACTTGTTTGGATAGTTTTGAAAATAAGTTGGATACAACTTGAAACTATACTCCATCCAGCCTTAGATCCGCCCCTTGTATCCCTCCGTGATAACCTGCTACTAATACAAAACAAAACACACCACGTGGATTCATGCCTCGTGTTTATGTTGCAACAGAACGATATTTATTCAGGAGTTTTAGGAATATTGCTGTTATCGCTTTACATTCAAGTAGTCTTTATGAGGGTTATCATACGTATTGAAAACTCACAGATAATCGCCGATATTTAGGGTACTACATTTCATGGTGTGCTTTGGTTTCAGCATATCACGGGTTAGTTGTTGACGGCTTGTGTTTACACCAAGTGCAGATCTAAGGGTGGAGCAATTATAGTCAGTGTTTGAAGAACTTGCAATGTTACTAAGATAAGTGAAGCTTTTTAACTATTAAAAATGTTTAGTTCTTCTGGGCTTGTAGGCCGTGGTCTAGAAGGCATGGTAAATACCAATGTTTCAAGTACTGCGCTTGGCATCATCATGGTAACACGATCTGCTGGACTTACCACCTCACTTCCACTGTTTCTCTGCTTCCACATTCTAACTCTGACCAGTGCAGACAGTACTTGGCGATACGTTGGTATCTACCATGCCTTCTAGACCACGGCCTATAAGCCCAGAAGAACTGAGCATTTCTAATAGTTAAGACACCGGCCGCGAAAGCCTAAGTACATATATGAAGCTTTTTAGTTTCTAATTTGGTGTTATTTTAGATTCTGTTGCTTCACTGTTAATAGCTTCAATTTTTCCTTGATTTAGCTACTTCACTTAATTTTTTAGAAAAGGAAAACACGTTTCAGAAGCCTACGCTCTTATCAGTGGTGCATTTTTCCAAAGCCACACTAGTTCTTAGAGTGAACGTGTGCCAGGAATTGGGTGTTAAAATGCATCAAAGAAAAGATTAATGCCAATATTCAATATGCCAAGTTGTTTTTAGACTAACCATGTTAAATATTATATGTGCAATGTAATTATCAGAATTGTATTTCTTAATCCATGTCCCAAATCTATTGCGAAGTGAAAGGAAATATGTTCAAGGTCGGTCATGACCATACAATCGACGCATCATAATGAAACTGATATATAGCCATTCAATCACGGTTGCTGTGCCTGTAACTAGGGAAATAAACAATTACCCCTTTAGAGAGGTACTGAATCATTATATTGCTTGCAAAAGTTAAAGGCATATGAACGCTGGCCAACGCTGAAGCGCAGTGCTGTTGTCAAGTGTAGTGCTTGTACTGGCCGAGCTTCTGTACATAAGAGCTCATTTTACACGTCAGCAGAGGTTCTGCCTATTTTTCCAATAAACAACACGTTAAATATTTCTAAAACATTAAAATGTTACCTTGACACACATCACAGCAGTGGAACTTCCTATATTCTGGATTGGAGAGCTTTCATAAAATCTTGTTCACATTAAATATATTTTTTCTGCCCTGAGGATGAATGAATCACTTCACGTTTGTTGATCGAAAAATCACTTGTCCTAGCTTCGAGGGACATGTTCATGCACTCGGATCACAAACATTGAGAAATAATATGTGTATAATAATAATTTAATGTAATATTAACAATATTTCAGCTCAAGTTTGACACACGACTTAACGATGCCATTCACTTTAACAAAATAACGCACCACTACCCTGAAAACGAAGTTAATATTAACTCAGTCTGTTTCAAACTGCGTGACTTCTATTTTCATAGTAGGTGTACTGTAAATTTTTATGCTTGATAAGTGTTGTGAGGAAGCAATGTTGTTGTTTTTCAGGCTTATCTGTGAATGTTGGGTAACCATAATCATGTGAAGATAAAATGTGCATCGCTTGCATTTTAAGTATTGCTTTTTGTACGGTCATGATCAGAAAACAAAATTCTTTCTTGTTATAAGATTGGCATCTGTTATTTTCAAATATTTATCCAAGATAATTAATGAAGATAATGTTCTTAGCTCAGGTGCGTGAGATGTGTGTACCACATTCAGCAACGCTGGTAGAAGGGGCAAGGTTAGGATTTGCTGGAGTCTGCAGTACAGCCTGCCTCCATATGCCTTTAACTTTTGCAAAGATTATGCGAATGACATATGCGTCATAAGAGACGGTTGCATATTAGTAACACTGAAGAGGAAATTTGTCAGTAATCCAACAATGTTAAATATACCACTAAGGAGTGTCAGACTGAATACAGTGTGGGAATATTTGATATGCACAGTCGTATCGTGAATATTTCCAAATACTATAGAAAGAGAAGAATAAGGATACTTCTCTTACAAAACCAGAAAGTTCTCATATGCAGTAGCTTCGTGACTCAAAAGTGCTACTAATTGTAAAAGGTGAAGTTAAATTTCTGAATCTATTGCGAGTTAATGACAATAAAATTAAATTAGTGGAGGACCTGAATATTTATTACAAATAATACCTCGCCCTTTTTGTCCACTTTTACCCACAATGTCCTGAAGATGAGATTCATCACTGATTCACTATGGTGCTGTTTTTTAATTAAAGGTGAATGAGCTGAGCTTTGGGACTCTTTTACTATCCCATGAAATCATCCTACACGCTAAATAGTTCCTGGAATGTTAAGGAAGCGATCTCTATCTATTCTTCCTACACTTTTAATATTAAATATAAAATGATTCTTATGATTATACATATTAAATTTGAACATGTTACTGAACATTAATGATGTTATTGAACAAATATCTCTCCTAATAGTACAACAATGGTAATACACTCTTAGTACTTAACAAATCCTTACCAACATGAAAAATAAACTATATTTACATAAATGCTTTCTTTTCGTGGCCTGAGCACATATTCTGTCTCAACTACATCGCTAACAAGCTACAAATGTATGAGAATAATTTATAGCTGTGCTCTGTTTGTTTGGTAAAAAGCTTCACTTGAATGAAGAGGTGCACCTTAATGAGGTTCAGCTACCAGACGTATAATTACTACATTTAGGCGTGCTTGAGCATAAAGGAACTACAAATCAGGAGCCAACAACTTTTCTGGTAGTCAAGCAGACATGTCTATGAATCATGCCTTGTAGCGAGTGAAGTAGCGAAGCGTAAATTTGACTGAAATAGTCATTTATAAAAGACAGTTAGCTCCTGATCTCCAACTGAATACTGAAGTTTGAGATTGTGTGTTTTTATTTTTCAGGGATGCAATTTTAGCTTCTTTGCTGGATGGTGTAAGAGCTTCAGGGAACAGAGATGTGCATGTGAAGATGACACCTACCCCTCGAGGAAAGCGCCTCGGTCCTCTTAGCGTTCCTGTAGAAGAAGAGGTCATTATTTTCAATTCTTCCTGTCTCCGTAGCTAAAGTATTTCATTTGTGTAACTTTAGTAAGCAATTCTATGTTAATAGAAGTTAAATGAGTAAACTGCCTCAGGCTATATAGTAATGACTAAAGACCAGAGGCGTGTTCATTTTTCCATAGGTATGTTGCACATGGACTTTACTGTTATCGCTCACGCATGTAAACAACTGCAGGTGGGTACAGCCTGGCCATGAAATTCTGAATCCTTTGCTTTTGGCATTTTGAATTACTTGAAAACTAAAGAACACTATCACTCCACATGTGCAGCTCACTGTGAGAAGAAACAAAACAGTCACATTATACTACACCTTGACCTTGTGTCTGCATGCTCTTGCAAGGCAATGCTTCACTAGTTCACACAGTACTGCGTACGTTGTTTTTGACTCTTGCTTCTATAGTGGCAGTTGTTTACACATTTGATGGCCATGCTGTACTTCTGACATCATTCACACTCTGTGTCCAGCTAACCTGTATTGCACATCCCTCCAGCCTTTAGTAATGACTAATTGGTTTCTTGTAAAACCCAGCTCAGGAAAATGCTTTTGCATACTTTCTGAATAACTTCTGCGTATGCATCATTTAAGAATTGATTTTAAAAATAATTATTAATAGGCATTTTAAAATCAATTGTATATGATATTTTCATGACTTTAGCACCAGTTTAAATAGGAGATGACTTTCAAGACATCATTGCTGTTTGAGTAGGTAGCAAGAAGATTACAACATAAACAATTTTGAATGATTATCTATTACTATCAGCCATCTTGCATATTTTACTTATGAACCATGTTTTCTGTGATGCCCAGTAATCTGAAGATACATTTTTTGCAACCATTTTGTCAGTAAGATACAGCTGCTGCATTTGCTCTGTCACAAACAACCCTATAATTACTGTATTGGTCCAGATATAAGATGCCTCACATATGAAATAAGGTAGGGTGTTACATTGTCATGCAGGACAATAATACCATTGCTCTGTTTCACTATGACTAGATGCAACATTGCATTTGTTCTTTATAGTGCACAATTTCAACGTTTAGCCTACAAGAATCATATCTCCCATGTACTTGAACTTCATGTGTGTTTCCAGTTGATATGTCGTTTTGCTCAAACAGTGATGTACCTGTTATCAGTAGAATAACAGAATGCTGTCTGCAGGACAAAGCAGCGTTTTTGTTGCAGGATGGTCTTAGGATGGGACAACATGTGTAATTTACTTTTCAAAGTACCCTCGTAGCGCATCTAGCAAAACATTTAGATGACAGGAAACAGAGGAAAATTTCAAGAAAACTGATATGGTTTTCACTCAATTTGTGCTGGAAAAATTAAACCAGGTTTTGCCAATGTAATATATTTTCTAATTACATCCATTATTTGAGTAGTTTTCCTTGTGAAAACCTAACAAAAATTAAAGGGTATTTTATATGTGACGCATGTTATATGTGGTTCAGTGTGGTAATAATGAAGTTGGTTGGTGACAGAACAGATGTAGCAGCTGTATCTTACTTTAAAACATTGGTAAATATATAATTGAATAGGATATGTAGTCCCATGGATTTTACTGTACTTTCGAGAAATCTTTAAATGAGTTTGAGAGGTAGAACTGGAACTTAAAAATTCAATGCCACAACTGGGATTTGAACCACAGACCTTCCGCTTACCGGGCGGCTGCTCTAACCACTGAGCTACTGTGACAAACTGCCAGAATGGCATTAAATTCTCAAACCAGTTCGTATTTCTCCTGGTAAACCACAAAGGCAGCCTCACATCAGAGACAATTACTCCAATGGTGACTTACTATTGTAAGTACTTTATATCCCAGGATTAAATAACCTTCACATGGTAATTATTATTTATTTATGCCAACACACGGCTTGTGTGTTTAAAAACACCAACAGTAAGTTTGTTGGCATACATAAATAATAATTACCATCTTTAAATGAGTGTTTGTAATGGAATTTCAGTATCAAATTTTAGGATGGAATGTAGTAATTTGTCCTGACATAACTATGCAGAATGGATTGAGGTGAACCACATAACCAGTGCAAGTTAAGTGGCAGGGAAAGTAAAAAGAGAAGATGAATAGGTATATTTTGTTTGAACTACAGGCAGAATCCAATCACCTCAAGTTCCTGCAACAGCCTCCAGGCAAGAGATCCTTTGCAGAGATAGTGGAGCGCTTCAATGCCAATATACCATACAGTGGCCTTTTGCATTCGGTTACTCAAGATGTAAGTACATATTCCACGTTAGATTAAAACTTTTCTAGAATGCTATGCAAGCAAAAAGAAAAGCTAGGATACAAGTTAAACTAAATTATTGAAATCTAGGCAGGACCAAGTGACATGAACCTAAATTGTTTCTACTTTGGCTACGTTTCCATATTATTCAGATACTTCATGTGTTTTTAATGCCATGTACATAATAGTTCTTTATTGCTCATAGATTTGTTTTATGCAAATTTCAAGTATTGTCAGTTTTATAATATACAATTTTGCTTTACAATCCAGTCCTTTAGTACATGTCTCATAATTAGGTACATTTGAACTTCTTAAATGCATACAATTTTTAAAATAAGAACAAATTAGAAACTGGAAGCTTCACTTACCTTAGTAATATTGGAAGATCTTCCACAACTGACATGTTTCAAGTTGTATCCAACTTATTTTCAAAGCTGTACAGTTTTGATTACACTTCATTCACCAAATACATACATTTCTTAATTAGGTACAATTTAAGTTCTTTCTTGAAGGTTAGTCCGTTTAAGAGTTTAATTTCTGTTAGCAATTTGTTATACAATATAGTTCCCATAACATATACTCCTTTTCAGTAGCTGCTTAACCAAAGCCAAATCTGAAGTAATCTCCCTTATTTCTAATATTATAGTTATGAAGGTTTTTATTTACTACAATTTATTTATTTATTATAATAAAAACTCCTTGTCAAATGTGGGTGGTGTAATTCCGTGTAGTATGCTGTTGGTAGAACATGTGTTGTGTGTTGTGTTATTGTTTAATTGTGAACCTCTATCTCTATATGGTGAGTCATCATTTTGTACATCACTCAAGTAACTTTCATTTTGACCATCTCTTATGTCTAAATCATCATTTTGCCTTTGTAGTGCATTCACAACATCATTTACATTAGCCAAACTTTCTTTTCCTCTTTTCATTTCTTCACAAATTGATTTTAAATCATTCTTTATTTCTAAATGACTTTGTTTTATATTATTCATGGCATCTTGTTGTGATTGTACTACATCAGCCACAGTCTTAATTTTAGGAATAACAATTTGTTCTACAGTTTCATTTATAATTCCTTTCTTCACTACTTCAATTTGTTTTCTTAATTCCTCAGATATTTCTACTTTTACATTGGTAATCTTACAGTCTACATTTGTTTTACATTCTGTTATTTCATCCCTACATCTACCAATTTCTCCCTCTAATACAATCTTGTTTTCTTTCATTTCCATCTCTAATTTCCCATCCTATCTCCTATGGTTTCTATCCTAGCTTCTAAAGCTTCCTTCGTTTCATTTATGTTTTTATGTACTAATTTCAAATTACTTTCCATTGCTTTCATGTTTTCCTTACATTCCTGCCTTCCTAATTCTATTCTCTTTCCCAAATCTAGCTCTAATTCTTTTCTATTGTGTTCTATTTTCTGCTCTATATCCTTTTCATTCTAAGTCCTTTCTCACTTCCTCCATTTTCTGACCTATTTCTTTCATATTCTGTTATACTCTTTCAAACATGATCATCATTAATTTTTTATCTTTTGAAGCTGTAAAATCGTTGTGTCCTAGTTATTGCCTCGCCATTTGAAGCTGAAGTCGTTGGTGACGTGACATTGCCCTTCGATGTAGCTCGCCCCGGCTAGTTCTGCATAAGATCTCTTTATCTCGGGTTTGCGTAAGTGTAATGGACAACCCAAGAACAACTTTATATATTGTTTATTTTCTTTTTAAATATTTTCAGGAGTTATGCCGAAAATATTTGTATCTGTAGAGGCATCGCAATCACATCCGCGCAGCACGAACTCCCGTACTGGTCTCTGGTTGAGTACTGACTAGACGCTTCTCTCTTACCCACGCTAAGAAAACCGTTCGCTCCATTTGAATGTCATGACGTCATCCAAGAAAGCCTCGTATCCAAAATGCTATTTCCTTTTCCCGCAATTTAGAAATGTCCCTTTCTATTATAACATGTTCTTTTATGAATTTCAAATATATAATTACTTTTTTAGGATTAAACGATGTTTACTTTATATTTTATTAGATATCTCACGCGACTTTTAAGGTTTGTAGAACTAGCTTTCGAACGTGTATTTAAACTATGTGGTATGACGTCATGACTCGTTAATTTCAAACCAATAATGCGTTTATTCTACAAATTTAACGACTATCATTTACTCATATCTTGCTCACCTTACAACACTTGCTACTCTATTATCTATGTATGTTATTACTTAACACTTATCGCAAATCTCACATCCGGCAATTAAATTAAAACGTGTCTTTTTCAAAAGCCCATTCGATCGGAAATCTAAATTTCGGTATCAAATGCCCCCATTTATGTTATTTTATTATTTCATAATAAAATAATGTAAATGTCTTGCCCGAAAGAAAAATTAAAAATTACTCCTGTATTTTGAATAATCGGCAACACTCCCATTATATACAATTTTCAATTACACTGTTTTGAAATTGATTAACATATTTTCTCATTAATCTTTTTAACATGACAAACAATTGTACACTTGACTAAACATTAATCCTTAAATACTAATTACAATATGTTATGGTTTCTTCTGTGAAGCTTTTATATAAAGGTTAAATTTCAAGAGTCTTTCTTTATACTTCCTTCTTTTAGTTCATGTTTGCTCACTTTGCTCTCACTATCACTTGCACTGTGATTTTTTTTTTTTTTTTTACTTTTGTTATTGTAACACATATCTTTACTATATCCTTTAAGCACTAAAATGTACATATATTTATATAAATCCATTACACTCTTCAGACAAATTCTTTCTTTGTCTTGCTGTGATAACTATCTATACATCTAAATATTTTAACAAATGTTTACAAAGTAAATATTCTGTTTTCTCTCTATGCAGAGATGAACAATTTAACAATCTTTCTGAAGCTGTTATTGTGAGCTCTATACAATATATTTTTAGGCTCTTTGTAGTAGATAGCAATTCACATTCTGCATTTTTCATGAATATGTAAGTACCTGACCAATATATGATTTTCAAGTAAGCTAACATTTACATTTTATCTCAAAGCTGATTGGGCGCCAATAGACAAATGACATTTCCAATTTTTCTTTTACATTAAATCAAGGTTCCAAGGCACCACACGGTTTCTTGTATGGTCGAAGGAGTTGTTTATGCCATCTTCCCAGACATTTTTCATTTTTAACATCTTTTAATTCATAGGTATGATAACCAAATTTTGATATAATTTCTGCAGGACCTTTATATAACAATTCCATCCTTTTGTTCCTACCTCGCAAGGCACTTGATAACTTATGGTCTTTAACTAGTACCCAATCGCCTATCTTAGGTTCCCATTTATGTTTTCTACTCTTTTTCTTTAATTTTCGCTTCTCTGCCTTTTTCTTGATTCGTTCAAAAGCAATTTTCGCTCTTTCTTCTTCACTTAACTGAATGTCATTATTTTTCAGTGTTTTTGGTTCCCCGATCAATATTGGTTCTGGTTCAATTCCTAACATTAATTTTATTGGTGCAAACCCAGTAGTTACATTAATGGTGTGATTGATAATCTTTTCTATCAATGGACAATATTTCACCCAATCCTTGTGATTATGATGTGTAAGTACACGTAAATAAATTCCTACATCTCGGAGGACACGTTCTGTTGGATTCCCTGATGGAAAGTATGATGAACAATAATTTAGTTTTCTCGAGTCTAATGTCACCCTGATCTTTCCATTGGCCTTATTTATAATACATAGGGGATTCACAAATTCTGAATTCGAAATCTCAATAACCTCATCTTCTAACATTGACTTTATAACTGCATCTACCTCTTCTCTTATTGTACTAGGGATAGCTCTCGCTTTATGTGTAAAAGGTTTGATGGGTATCATCTCAAACGAATGAGTATAAATATTACATTTACCAGGTTTCTCAGAGAATACTTCTTTATTTCGGATTAATATTTCAAACAGTTTATCCCTCTGTTGTTCATTTAGTTGATCAGCCTGAGTTACTTTTTTTTTTTTTCAACAATTCTTCTAAGTCTTCACTACTCTCCCTATCATAGTACCTAGTTGCATCAGAAACCCTCAAATTGTCTATGAAATCATTTTTATCCCATTCTACATTTTCTTTATTATCGACTCTGTACTCTTTGACATTTACTTCAGTTAATTCCATAGCTCCTACTTTAACATATTCTACAAAGAATGTATCCCCTTGGATTTCTTCTTCCTCTTTTTCTCTTACAATAGTTTCTGAACTACTATCTTCCACAAAAGGCACTATAATGGTCTCATCTACAACTTTCATTTCTAGAATCATGTTTTTAAAATTCACCACAGCTTCCCAGGCATAAAGACAATCACAACCTATTATAATATCTGTCACAAGTCTTCCTACAATCAGAAATAAAATTCCAAGTATTCTCCCATTTATTTCAATATTTATCATTGCTTGAAATTTTACTCTCTCTTTTCGTTTTCCCACAGCTAGCGAGCAATATATCCCATTAACTGGTAAAGACATTACTTTAAAACCACTACTTTGTAAATTATCATAAAAATTTTGTGAGCATACTGTGCTATTTGATCCCGTATCTATAATTGCATTGTATTGTTTTCCATTTACTCCAATTTTGATTTTAGGTGGATCTCCTACTTTTTCGTTTTCGTCGATTCTATTTTTCCATTCTCTTTTCTTTTGTATCATCATTTGCCTTCCAGGACTATTTATTTCCGAGTACTTATCACAATCATTACTAGGATACCCAGTTCTCACTGAAGGCGCGTTTGACCGGGTCTGGCGTTTCCCTGATTTTTAGGTATTGCTCCTGTACTATTTCCCAAATTGTTACTTCTGTTTTCCTGCATTAAATCGGGGTTACTTCCTACCATGTTTTTGACCGTGTTAATGGCCTCGACCATTTCCGCATTTTCGGGGGAATTTCGTCCATTTGAATACCTTTCTCCCTGTCTTGGTGACCTCGGTCTAAACTCATTATCTCCGTTTGTCCAATACCCATCATTTGAATTTCTACTATGTCCAAAATAACGTCCCCGTCTACCTCGATCAAATCTATTTGTATTCATATAATTCACCCTTATATTTCTTCCCCTTTGATTACCATTTCTATTTTGGTGAGGCCCTTCCTGGTTATATCTACCTTGATTTTCCCACCGGAATGATTCCATCCTTGGTACTGGTCCTTTATATCTTTCCCTAACCTCACTTCTATTCTGATAATACTGTGCCCCTTGCCCGAAAGAATTGACAGTTTCTTTTCCTTCATATTTATTTCCAAATGAGTGTTTTGGCTTATTGACTTCTAAGGCTGATAATAATTCGATCATAGCTGCAATGCTATCGGGTCGAGCTATGATTAGGTAGTGTTGAAGCGTTTCCGGAAAATGTGGAGTAACTATATTTATTAGATCTTTTTCGTCTAAGGGAGGATCCAACATCTTCGATTTTCTCGCTATTCTCATAAAATAGTTGACCATTGATTCCTCCGATCTAGGATTAAATTTTCCATTGCTTAATTCAACTCTAATATTAGCCTGCCTACTAGCTCCCCAATATCTGGTTAAAAAGATGTTCCTAAAGGTCCTGTAGTCATTATTGTTACCCATAGAAAGGCCTAGCCAATTGGCAGCATTACCCTTTAAGCATTTTCTTACTATCACCATCTTGTACTCCTCTGGTATACGTTTCACCGTGAAGTACTCTTGTAACCCTTCTAAAAAGGCTTTAGGATCATCTGAATCTTCATTTTCAAAAACTGGAGGTGTCATTTCATTTAAGACATGGTTAGGCCAATGTAAATTTGAATTGTCACCTATCCCTGAGCTATTTCCGAGATCAGAATGAGAATTACTGTCACCCCTATTTTGCATCGAAATGTCAGCTGATACACCTGGTATTGCCTCGTTTCTTGCAACTTCATTACTAAGATTGTTGTGATTACATGCATTTTCATTTAATTTCAAATTTTCTAAGGCCTCTTTTACCTGAGTAATTTCTGTTACTACCCCTTTTATTTTGTCTGTAACATCCTCCAAATTTCTAGCCTGCCTTTCACTTTCTACATTAGATCTTTCTATTCTAACTTTACACCCCTGTAACTCTTCTCTAATTTCTTCCCTGTCTTTATCTAACCTTTGTACTACCTCTTCCCTTTGTTTGTCTAAACTATATGTTACTCTTTCCCTTTCTTTATCTAATTTTTCACTAACTTGTTGACCTAATTTCTTTTCAGAATTCTTTACTTCTTGCCTTATTGTCTCTAATTCTCCCTTAACCTGTTCTACCTGTTCTCTATTTTCTTTTACTTCACTACTAACTTTATTAATTTCCTCCCTAACTTCTTCCCTAAAGGTTTCGAAAGCTCTCTTCTGATTTTCCAATTGCATTCCCAATTCCTGTTGTCCCTTCTCTACTTTCTGTCCTAACTCTTTACTATTTTCATCTATCTTTTGACTTAACTCTGTTCTTAATTCTTTACTATTTTCATCTATCTTTTTACTTAACTCTGTATTCATCTTTTCCACTGTTCTTAATTCTTTACTATTTTCATCTATCTTTCGACTTAACTCTGTACTCATCTTTTCCACTGTTCTTAATTCTTTACTATTTTCATCTATCTTTTGACTTAACTCTGTACTCATCTTTTTCATTATCGTTTGAAACATATTCTCTATTTCTGACATAAATGCTGGCCTTTCTAAATTACTACTAAACATTTCTGAACTACCTCTAGGTGTTTCTCTAACGTTCTGATCTTCTACTTCTTGGCATATTCTGCTACCAATTACATTCCGATTAAATTCTTCCATCCTACTTACACTTTTCTCAATTTCCGGACTTTCAAAACCTAAAAAATCAGTGTCACTGTCTTCCATTTCTAAGCTATTTACATGTGTTTTTCTACTCACCAAAATTTTCAATATTTTCACTATTTCACTTTAACTGCACTTAAACTTGTTCACTACACGTTTCACAGATGTTGACACGCTGGGCACCTTCTTGTCTGCTGGTTCGATGCTGATCTGGTCGTCTTGGGGGGTTGGTCCATTCTTTCGGGGCCACACGTTGGGAAGCCAATTTGAAGCTGAATAATCGTTGTGTCCTAGTTATTGCCTCGCCATTTGAAGCTGAAGTCGTTGGTGACGTGACGTTGCCCTTCGATGTAGCTCGCCCCGGCTAGTTCTGCATAAGATCTCTTTATCTCGGGTTTGCGTAAGTGTAATGGACAACCCAAGAACAACTTTATATATTGTTTATTTTCTTTTTAAATATTTTCAGGAGTTATGCCGAAAATATTTGTATCTGTAGAGGCATCGCAATCACATCCGCGCAGCACGAACTCCCGTACTGGTCTCTGGTTGAGTACTGACTAGACGCTTCTCTCTTACCCACGCTAAGAAAACCGTTCGCTCCATTTGAATGTCATGACGTCATCCAAGAAAGCCTCGTATCCAAAATGCTATTTCCTTTTCCCGCAATTTAGAAATGTCCCTTTCTATTATAACATGTTCTTTTATGAATTTCAAATATATAATTACTTTTTTAGGATTAAACGATGTTTACTTTATATTTTATTAGATATCTCACGCGACTTTTAAGGTTTGTAGAACTAACTTTCGAACGTGTATTTAAACTATGTGGTATGACGTCATGACTCGTTAATTTCAAACCAATAATGCGTTTATTCTACAAATTTAACGACTATCATTTACTCATATCTTGCTCACCTTACAACACTTGCTACTCTATTATCTATGTATGTTATTACTTAACACTTATCGCAAATCTCACATCCGGCAATTAAATTAAAACGTGTCTTTTTCAAAAGCCCATTCGATCGGAAATCTAAATTTCGGTATCACTTTTCCTATTACTGTTACTTCTTCCTCACTTTCTGTTTCTATCTGATAACTAGGCTTATGTGCCCCTTCCCCTATTCCTGTCTCTTTTCCTTTTTGTGACATTTTCGTTTTTTGATTTGATTCAGTTAGGCATAAAAGTCCTACTTTCTTACCACTTCTTAACAACATTAAAAAATAAAGTAAATATTAAATAATCTTTGATCCTACTTTTTTCCGTTGGTTTATTTCTTTACGTCTGTTCCCTCGGTGTTAAATTTCGCAAGGCGTCCCTTGATGTTTCCCGCATTGATGAATAAGCGTCTCTCGTTTCCAGCTACGGTGATTTGTCTAAAGGCGTCTCTTGAGGTTTCCAGCTTCAGTGATTTGTTTAATGGCGTGTTTTGATGTTTCGCATATGTCCATTTTTCATTGTGCTTTATTTCACCCTTATCCGTGCTGCACATTTGGGCAAGCCATTTGGTGCTGTTTTTAATATTTCGAATGAGCTGAGCTTTGGGACTCTTTTACTATCTTGGGTCATGGTACAAGGTGAAATAATGTGGACACAGGATATAACTTTTCTATGACACTTTTATTTGCACCTTTCTCATTGAATATTACACACGTAACACTTTAATTAACTTTCATTGCACGTGAACCTACTTCTTGTTATTAGTTGTTTTAAATCACTTTTAGCGTACACATCTGCATGTATCATAAAATATGTCTTCTCTCTCTGGACACTATGATGCTAAAAAAAAAATCTAGCATCTTCTTTCACATTGCATTTGTATTCATATGCGTATACATTCATTTCCCGCGGCGTATCCCATGAAATCATCCTTCACGCTAAATAGTTCCCGGAATGTTAGGGAAGCGATCTCTATCTATCCTCCCTACACTTTTAATATTAAATATAAAATGATTCTTATAATTATACATATTAAATTTGAACATGTTATTTAACATTGACGTTATTAAACAATTATTTCTCTTAACAGTACACCAATGGTAATACTCTCTCAGTACTTAACAAATCCTTACCAACATGAAAAGTAAACTATATTTACAATAAATATTTACATAAATGCTTTCTTTTCAGGGTCTGACCACATATTCTGTCTCAAGCTTTTCTAAAACTCAAATTATAAAATCATTCCCTGTAATTTTTAAAACATGGTACAGATATGTGGATGACATTTTTGCTGTTGTCCCTAAAAACAGATAAATGATGCTTTAAAACTTTTAAATTTACAGGATAAAGCCATACAATTCATTTTGGAAACCAAAAATAATGGATGCCTTCCAAAAAACAGACACTATGTTATGAATTTTGAAATCCCTCCAATAGATTATATTTATAGGTTTTTGTTTTCAGAGATTGGTGATTAAAATGAGCATCAGTAGCCATGGTAACTAATTTGTTTGTATAGCTTTGAGAATGAATTGGAGTCAACTCGAAACTTGTTAGCACCAAAGAACTTGCAATATTACTAAGATAAGTGAAGCTTTTAGTTTCTAATTTGTTTTTACTTTAGATTGTTGGGACTGTTTATTTGGTTCTTTCAGAATCCTTATGAATCAGCAAGTATATTTGGGTGATTGGTTATATATTTTGAAACCAATAAGTTTATATTTGTATATAATTATGTTATATTAGCCATGTTATTTAAATTTTAATTAAATAATACAATTGCAGATATCTTTGCTTAATTATTTTATTACTAATATGGGTGTATTTGAGAGGTAGAATTGGAACTGAAAAATTCAATGCCACAGCTGGGATTTGAACCACAGACCCTCCGCTTACCAGGCCTTTCAAACACTGCCCACACACGGCTTGTGTGCTTAAAAACACGAACAATAAGGTTGGTGGCATAAATAAATAATAATGTGTGTGTTTGTTTTGTTAATGGAACTAGGGTCTGTTTGCGGAAAACAAGGAGAAACTAATAACTGGAGCCCTTCAGTCTCTAGTTCAAAAGGAAGGTGACCAAAGCTCTATAAGTTTGCATGAGCTGGAAGCCCAATTTCAAGCTTTACGTCGTTTGGTAGCTTCAAAAGTTGGATTTGCTGCTTTTACTACACTGCCAGGGTAAGTGAAGTTCTCCTAATTTTTCTAAAACTGCTTTTCTGGGTTCAATGAATCTCAGTACATGTATTTTGTGAAACCTCTGTATCAAATTCTTGATTGGGATGCATTTCTTCCTTTGCCTACCATAGGTAAGTAACAGAGAAAGTAAAATAGTGGTATTTTCACTTCATGGGGTCTCTTCAATTTTTGTAGTTTATTACTTTATGATATCATTAGTGTGCAGGTGTTTGCATAAAAATATGGTATTCCATATTGGCATCACTTTAAATCATAATTTTGAAGTTGAATGTGTACGTTATTCTGTGGCAAATATAGCTATGCACCTAAATAAAGAACAAATTAGAAACTAAAAGCTCCACTTATCTTATTAATATTGCAAGGTGGTAATTTAAATAGCTATGCACATTGAATTTAGTACATAAGTTTTTGCATCCTGCAAAAAACACACACACAAAATAAGCCCACTGAAGTGTTGTAGCATGCCAACTATTTTAAGTTTAATTTTATCACTAAGCAGCAGACAATCTAAACCAAGCTGTGTGTCATCCAGCAGGATGGGATGGGTCACGTGACATAATATAGCATAATGCTGAGTGCTAGTTTTGAAATGACTATATAAGGCAGGGTATGCATTAAATGAGAAGCGCTTTATTCATTTACAGAATTTCATTGTATAATGGTGGCACCATGATGCAAGCATTTCACTCATAATTGTTGCACTATCATTCCAGGTGTTCACTATAGAGAAATAGTGAAGTTTTTTATTTGTTTATTTATTTAAATGACTTCCCCCATGAGAAGGCTGCCTGAAGGGCAAAGTATGCAATAACAAAATTACTAACAATAATAATAATTCAAAGAACGTTAAAAATGAATATATGTACATGTAAGGTAATTAAATTAAATTAAGGTATATAAAAATAGTGGAAAGGGAGGAAACATCCTAAGGGTTATATAAATGGCTATGAGCGCCATATTGTAATGTGTAGCCATCTCTTGTTCAGCTCTAGGGAACTCCACAGTTGGACTAGGTGTTTTGGAATTACGTCTCAAGTGCTGATCATTATTCCATTTACAGAGATGTTGAGCTGGTATTTTCCATTTAGTACGATACTGTGAGTTCATATATGGCCCTTTTTTACTTTCTCTACTGGTAAGTAGGGGAAGTATTGTATTCCACCCAAAAATTCAATGTCGAGATTTCACCCGAAATATATGTTTTGAGACACCCTGAATCCAAAAAAAG
This sequence comes from Tenodera sinensis, assembly GCA_030765045.1. Classification (NCBI taxonomy): domain Eukaryota; kingdom Metazoa; phylum Arthropoda; class Insecta; order Mantodea; family Mantidae; genus Tenodera; species Tenodera sinensis. Next base: position 185,798,591 of record CM060965.1, on the reverse strand, counting down.
CATTTTTAGTAAAAGGTCCGTGTGTGTGTCTGTGTGTCTGTCAGTCTGTGGACAGCATAACTCAAAAATGAAAAGTTGGTTAAAAACCAAAGTTGGTATTTAAGTTTAATGTCTTTCAAGGATGCGACACGAAGATTTTGAAGAAAATAGCCCCACCCTAAGCTACCCTTTACATGGAACATCTTTTGAAAATTTTGATTTTCTTGAAAATGGCTCTAACGATTTTGATTAAAATGTCATATGTTTGAGATATTTTGATGACAAATGAAATGTATATCTTGAATTTTCTGGCTATAGCCCCTGTAGTCGTATTAACTCTGGACGACTTTTGCATAACTGGTAAACCGTTAGAGATAGACCAAATCGTACTATACAAAAAATGTAGATCTTGCTAAAATACACAATTTATATCTAAATAAATTTTCTTGTAGGGTGAACCATTTCGGAGATATTCCTTGTTATGTGTGTGAGTTTCCGAAAACTTAGAACTTCCATGAAATGGATCATCGTTGTTCATTTTTTTATATGTTAAGTGTGCAATATCAACAGAATCTGAAACCTTTAAAACATTTGACTATCGCAAAAAGCCTACTGTATTCTAAGTTCCCGTTGCACCTACAAGGAAATAAGCAATAAGATAATTTGTACAAATGTTTATCTTAACTAACACGAAGAAGATATAGGAATAAGAGTTTGTAAGAATGGTTAGTACAAGAGTAGAGAAAGTCATGTGAGTGTAACACATAAGATTTTTCTTTGTCCACTTCATCTGGTTGAACAGCGTGCGTCTCAGAGCATATAGTTGGTACTAGTATTAACCCTTTATTGCTAGATGGTCTGTAAGGTATTACGTGTATGCGCCTACTACTTCTACCTGTGACCAAGCCGTGTACCCATGGTCTCCTACTGAGTTTGATATCAGATGTCAGATGGAGTGATGATGGTTTCACAGAAGTTCTCTGTGCAGACAGGCGCCCAGGACCTGGGCAAGTGTTGCCATAGTACAAGGTATACAGCGTAATACAGTGCCCTATTTCTAACTCCTGGCCCACACGACTGCATACCTGTTGGCTGAGTGGAATATTTGGAGACCCTTAACTCAAGCACATAGATGTATATGCATACAATAACCAGATACCTTTATCACAGGAGGTGTTGGAAATGATTTCTTTGTACTGCCACACTCTCTGACAATTTTAAGAAAATTTCCTATAATAAACATTAATTCTTCTTCTGAAATTGCAGTAATTTCTCTTCTTATATTGCCCTTCAGTTCTTCCAACTCATTTTTTAAATTCTCCCGTAAATAAAAGTTGCACACCATAAGGTCTGAGGATCCTATCGCAATGATCCTATCTTAAAAAATGTCCTCAATTAATTTCAAAGAGAGATCAGCTGCAGAAGAGTCTTGTTGAAAATACGCCTGAATACATTCAATGTGACACAGGAATGGTTTGATTACTGTCCATTAACTGTATTCTCAAAGAATATAGACCCTATAATTTGGTACATGTTCACAGGACACCAAACATCAATTTCCTGGTCAGGCAATGGCATGTCATGTGTACAGTATCAGATTTTTTCTGCACTCCAGTATCTGTTGTGTTGTGCCAATACATGGCCATTTAAAGAAAACCATGTATTGGAGAAGTGTTTGAGATATCGTGAGATAGTAAGAGGTTGTAACAGTTGCATTTCTCCTTGTGTAAACAGGTTTAGGGAAAGTGTAGGTGTGAAAGTGGTGAAAGCTCTCAAGCGAGATGATGAAGCTGTAACTCATGCTGCTATAGATATGGTGTGTGCGCTAATGCACCCTATGCATGACAACTACGATCTTCGGCAGGAGCAGATGAATAAGTCATCTTTACTATCCTCAGCAAAATTCCTAGAAAGTCTACTTGAAATGTGGGTAAATCATGTGGTAAGCATATTAGTTCTAATTGTATCAAATAGATTTTCTCCAGTGTTGGTTAACAAATGTTTAACCCTTGCAATCCAATCCTTATTATTGCACAACTTACTTTATGACTACCACTGGTAACAAAATATCTAAGCAATTTTTAAAACTAAACTGGGTAGTATATCTTGTCATTATTGTGAAATTGAGTTGTATTCAAATGTACGCAAATATTTCGTCATGTGTATAAAAGTAATATTTAACACTGTTTAGCTATTCCTTACATGAATCACATTAGACATTGTCAACCCATATTACAGAACTTATATAGGGGAAACAGCTTATTGGCAATTCCCAAGAATCTAATATGGCCAACATTACGCCATGAAGCAGTACTGCCAACGTACATAATAAACGCATTATTTCTAACTTCAAATATCACATGGTTAAAGTAACATTCTTTCAACCAATAATAATTAGGGACATGCAAAGGGTGTGTTTATAATTTGGTCAAAAGCAATGTTATTTTCCCCTAAAAGCGGTGTTATACTCTGAACAGTACAACAAATACACATCTCCCCATTTTATGGGTGGTTTCATCCCCTCCAATTTTCCTTTCACATTTTGTAGTTGTGAATTTGCCAAGTCCCCTACACATTTTGCATGTGGTAAATCTCCTGCACCTGGAGAGAAGAATGAAAGACCATTATGAAAATAAAACTGGTCGATTTGATCTTATTCTTTCTCATAGAATGAAGATAAATATTACTACAGCAACAAAAGAGATTATTTTAGGAATGAAATCATATCTTGTATCTTATTTCTTGGAAGTTTGAAAACAGTGTTGTAATATTCAATTTAAACCAAAAAAGTCGATTAATAACACTTCACAACACTTACTTATAATTTACCGGATTTATATTTATAATTTACCGGAATTTATGTGCCAGATACACCAAATTGGATACAGTGACTATAATGAAGTGTATATAGGAAAAACCAATAGAAATTTAGAAATAAGCCCCTCCGAAGGAATGCTGCCTTGACGTGGCGGAGAGGCTCAGTACCCGATTCAGACGGCCTACTGTCTTATTTACTACAAGGAAGCGAAGAGCATTCCAAAACAGGTAGATGAGGCTCGGTAGTCTTGGTGGACGACTCATCTAGGAGAAGAAGACTTCGAAATCAAACTCCCCCAGGGGGACCTTGTATGGTAGGTCCGGGTTTGGCGCACCCGGGGCCCCGAGCTGCTCACCCTCATTTCACCCCTTCCATGTTCATCAACAGTACCACGTGTAGCTGTTTTTGACCACTACATTTCATCATCCTCTTCCTCTTCTAGGTTTATTATGATTATTAGTTTGTAAGTTCCTAGATTTATAACTCTTGTCTCACCAGCAGGGATCTTTCCTATCTCCGTGGTCCTGTCCCACAGTTTTCGCTGTGGCCCCTGACTTGTGTGCTCTTCGGAGGTCTCAGGCACAAAGGTTGTGCAGACCCTTCACACTGCCCCCATGTGTAGCCTTAGGTGTGGAGCCCGTTCACACGTCATGTACAATGGCCGCGTTCCGTCGGGTTAGTATCACCGGCCGGACGTGTTACCGCTGACGGAACTCCTGTGTAATCAACCCGAAGTCCTCTGAATCCACCCTGACTCTGTTGAGGCAGTGTGGCCTAAAGTAGGGAGCCACAGGTGGTTATCCATGTGGTGGAGGCATAAAGCCGGGGTGTCACGTGGTGAACGGTTTATCCATGCGGACAAGCAGTGGAGATTGGAGGGTAGCTCCTCTGAAGTATGCATCACTGTGTTAACTGTTGGGGGAGTCATCCATCCAGCTCTCGACAGTGTCCGAAGTTTCTGGATGAGAAGTGTATTCAGGAACTGCGTGTGAAAGAACACCTTACCTTTCTGGAAGCACGTCGCCGCTTTTAGCAGCTCAAGCCCATGACCACCTTGGCCTATGCTTCTGCCCGATGCGCTGCTGTGAACACAGTCGCCATACAGCATGTTCCTGTTGCAGACGCTTGTACCCAGACCGAGCCACTGGTAAGTACCCCTCCACCGAATCGTGCCACACCTGCATCAGCGACTACATCCTCAGCTGTGCAGACAAAAGCTCATAAGGCGTCCACATGTCCCATAATCAACCTGAAGGTTACAACTGCCGTTTCTTGAGGATACTGATTCATTCAACTTTGGACAATAATTTGAACAGCAACAGCTGCTATCATCTGCTGATGCCAAGGTTGGAATCCTTGTATATACTTCTTAAGGTGCTGCCCTCTCTTGAAATGTAAACTTGATGATATTAACTGAGGGTCCTAATGACCTAGTTGTCAGCATGCATCAAATGATGGAAACTCAAAATTCATCATTTTGTTTGCATTTAGTTATAAATATTTTTTCCCATACATTATATTCTGTATCTTCTTTCTGGAAGTTCGAAAATAGTGATGTTATAATCAGTTTAATCCAAAAGGGTGAATTGATTAATAACACTACACAACACTTGCTTTTAATTTACCAGAACATGTTTCGCAGGCTGATTTTCCTCCATTATCAACCGAACATCGACTGGTTCTCCCTGGTGTAGACGGCGATGTTTTCTCTGGGGTGTCCTCTGGTGGTGGTTTAAGGAACTTGCTGAAGATATCTTTCTCGGGGATGTCAAAATTGAATACTCTGTTTCTATTTTGCAAGATGAAGATTTGTTCCCATATGGACAGCTCTTGTTTTTTCATTACGTATTTGAGGAGTTTCAGTTCTGGCTTTATGTTGTGAGTGGCAACTGCTGATTTTTGCAACTGTTTGTTTTTTATGTTTCTAAAGTGTTCCTTGGGTCTTATTTCTGAATTTCTTTTGTTTTTTCCTATATACACTTCATTACAGTCACTGCATTTAATTTGGTACATACCAGATGTTTTATTGGGTGGGATGACATCTTTGATGTTTGATTTCAGTAGATTTTTTATGGAGTAGTGGTTCACTAGTGCTAGCTCAATGTTCTGTTCTTTGAAAACTTGGATCAAGGCTTCACAGGTGATCATCTGTGTCAGATTTATAAAGGTTGAGCTTTCGGTCATTGCAGACTCCATGGCCATCTTCCACCCGTGAAGCCTTGATCCATAATGCCCGCCGTGAAAGCTTCAAGTCTTACTTTGAAAATATTTTGAATTTTTCAAAGGCCCAAAGATGGAATGTGAATTTTTTTAATGTCATTTTTGTTTCTACTGCTGTGAGTGTTGTAGTTTCTTTTAGTAACTCCTTTGTTTCTGCTTGTTTCACTTTTTTATCTACTAGCAGCTTCCCCAAATCATTAGTAGATAAAAGCGTCATCCCCTTGAAAAGTGGAAAAATTTGCTTTTACTATATATATGCATGCGTGGGACAGTTAAGAATACCTAAACTTTTGACCATATTCTTGCAACTGTTTTCTATCTAAATTTCCAATATTCTGCCTTTTTTTAAGTTTAAAGATTATTTTAATTTTCACTGCTGTATAATTTGATTATTATTATCATAGTAAAGATATATTGTAACTGGAGTTTGGCTCCAGAGGAACCATCTCAAGGGTGTTTTGGTGCTGACTTTTTCCATATTTTTCTTGAAATTTCTCTTTCATGCTGTTTTTGTTGGGGACATATAATTGGAAACTTTAAAGGACTACAGTTAAAATTTTACAAAGTTCACAACAGCAATATAACCCAAGCCAATATTTAAAAGCAGTTTCTTAATCAGTGAAATCATATTAAAATTTATTTGCAGATGAACTGATTGTTAATTGTACAAAGTTCTAGAATGGTTCATAAATATATAATTAAAACTAATTTCATAATGCCAGAAACAATGTGCAACACCAAGAAAATAGCATGACTAACCAAACAATACCAACTAAATAAAATGTTGCTCTCGGTAGCCCTAATAAGTTCTTTAGAAAAGAGAAGTGGCCACTAGTAACTCATAGATAAACTTGTTTGAAATGTAGTTAAATTGGTCTGTATGTTAAGCTAAACCACATAATTAATTGATTTTGTTCCAGAGTCGTGGTACTGGAGCCTTAGTAGTTTCAGCGATGTTAGACTTCCTCACCTTTGCCTTATGTGTGCCATACAGTGAAACTACAGATGGAAAACATTTTGATAATCTCCTGGAAATGGTAGCCAACAGAGGAAGATATATTTTCCGTCTTTTTCAGGTACAGCTTTTCCATATGCATGCATTTTCATACTTGAAAACTTTTGCTGTTCACCCATAAAACATGTTGCAACAGGTCTTTTTACACCTACATGTTAAAGGAGGTGTTTTACAACTTGGTGGCCAGATTCAAAATCTTACAGATTTTCACCACAGAAAAATTCTATTGTAATGTAACTTATGATAGTTGCAGCTGTTTAATGTGTGCACGTGAGGTGTGACATCTGGGTTTCAGGGCATATCTGACAGAACAGATAAAATAGAACAAAATAGCATGGGCAAGGTTTCTTTTTAAATAAAGTTCAATTTTCTCCAAATATTCATTTTTATTTAATATAACTTTGTTAACAAGGTAATTCTTTCACAACTGGTTTTTGAAATCAATGTCCAAAAGATCGGTCCACTTTCCCTCTAGAAATGGTTTTTGGATTCTTGTACTGGTAAGTAGAGAAAGTATTGTATTCCACCCAAAAATTTGATGTGGAGACTTCACCGGAATTTGTTTTGAGGCACCCTGAATCCAAAAAAAGTATTTTTAGAAAAAGGTCCTTGTGTGTGTCTGTCAGCCTGTGGACAACATAATTCAAAAATGAAAAGTCGGTTTGAAAACCAAAGTTTGTATTTAAGTTTAATATCTTTCAAGAATGCGACATGAAGATTTTGAAGAAAATATCCCCACCCTAAACTACCCTTTACAAGGAAAATTTTGCTTTTCTTGAAAATGGCTGTTAACGATTTTGATTAAAATGCCATATGTTTAAGATGTACATACGATAAATGAAATGTATATTTTGAATTTTCTGGCTATAGCCTATGTAGTCCTGTTTGCTCTGGACGACTTTTGAATAACTCATAAACCGTAAGAGACATCAAAATCTTACTCTACAAAAAATGTAGATCTCATTAAAACACACAATTTATGTCTGAATAAATTTTTTGTAGAGTGAACCATTTCAGAGATATTCCTTGTATTTGTGTCAGTTTTGGAAAACTTAAACCTTTCATGAAATGGAACATTGTTGTTCATTTTTTTATATGTTAAGTGTGCAAAGAGAACGGCATCTCAAAGCTTTAAAAGATTTTACTATTGCTCAAAGTGTACTGTATTGTAGTATTTCCCTTGTACCTACAAGGAAATAAGCAATAAGATAATTTGTACAAATGTTTATCTCAAGTAACATGAAAAAGATAGAGGAATAAGAGTTAGTAAGAATGGTTAGTACAAGAGTAGAGAAAGTCATGCGAGTGCAACACATCAGATTTTTTTTTGCGTCCTGTTCAATATAAATTGTTAAATTTCACTTTATTCACAATCTTCTGCCTGTGAAAATAATTTACCAGTTGATTCTTGTATGCATCATCACTCACATATTATTCATTTTTCTCACTTGTTTCCACTTCTTTTACATGTTTTATTCAAAATAATAGTTTACTGATCCTATCTCGTAGATAAGTTATCACTTTATGATGCATGCAGTTAAAGATTATTATTGATGTCTATATGAAGATAGATTTGTTTCTTTGATGTACTTAGATGGTTTTTGTTGACAGCATCCGTCAATGGCGATAGTGAAGGGAGCAGGACTGGTGATGAGGGCAGTGATTGAAGAAGGAGATGCAGAGGTTGCAGCACGCATGCAAGATCTTGCTCTAGCTGAAGGAGCTCTTCCACGCCACTTAGTCACAGCTCTCTTTATTAATGGAACTGACAGTCGTGTGCTCACTCACAGACAGCTCTCTCGCCACCTTGTGGGGCTCTGGGTCACTGGTCATCCTACAGCCATGGGCTTGCTCAAAAGAATTATGGTATGTAATAACACTAGCCATTTGTACTTGGGGGTGCATATTTATGTCCAATTTTTGGATCTAAACACGTGAGACTCAGACTCACTTTCGCTTACAGGATTTCAAGACCTTCATTTTGGAGATAGTGTTAACATTAACAGATAAGACCTCCGTTATAGGGATGCACTCTCTAATTATTTGAGGTTGATGGTGAACTTTCATGACAAAAACCACTGTAGGAACAATAAGAAACTATGAAATATGTTAAATTCAATGAAGAAACTAAAGCTATTAACAATGAAGCTTTTAGTCTCTAAATTTGTTTTTATTTAGATATGAAATACAGCAAAACTTCTTTTATACGTTTCACATTTTTACATTTTTTTACACTCATATACATTTTTTCAGTGGTCCTGGCAAAATTCCATAGCATATTATGGCAAATTATTTTGTTTATACGATTCTCACACTTATACGACCATAGCTTAATCTCTGAGAGCAAAATGGACCATTTATACTGTCACCGCGCCCGCCGCATCTAATTGCCGACAACCGTAGTGTCACGCATCGCATTATTGTCGGCACTACCGCAAAGGAGCCGAAGGAAAGAGACAGAGCATGGCCGCATTGTTGGGGCGCTTGCCGAAAGAGAGAAAAGGATAGAGGCTACTGGAATCTTCTACTTTGTACCCCAGCGCAATAAGTGAACGTTCTTGAAGCTTCCAGAATAGTACCTGGGAGATATAAATAGCGCTAAAGTGTGAGAGAATCAGTCAGACGTAAGTGAGAGACGTACGTGAAGCGTTGAGTAGTGCCGACGGAGACAGTCAGACGTATGTGAAGGTTGAGTAGTCGTGCCGACGGAGACGGACAGACGATGTGGAGAGTTGTGCCGACGGAGAAGAGTTAGTTCTTTGTGTTACGAATTCGGAGCCGTGCTGTTGGAGAATCGGAAAAGACTTTCTTGTTGTTGCAACGAGTGTACAAAGTTACTGTTTACGGAAATAAAAGTGTTTATTTATCTCGACTACATCTGTCTACTTTACTTCACACCCAACACCAAAAAAAGTCACACTGGTGTCAGAAGTGGGATTCGTCGAATTGCTTCTAGTTTCATTACATCGTCAGAAGTTGCAACGTTAGAACCAAGATGGAGGGAGATTCGGAAACCAGGATGATGGCAATGATGAAAGAATTATTTGCCAAAATGGAAACGTCATACGACAACCTCGTTGCCAAAATGAAGACGGCAAACGACAACCTCTTTGCCGAGCTGAAAGAAGAAATAAAGACGAGAAACAACCTCGCTGCCGAGCTGAAAGAGATGAAGACGGCAAACGACAACCTCGTTGCCAAAATGAAGGCGAGAAACAACCTCGCTGCCGAGCTGAAAGAGATGAAGACGGAGCTATCGGCGAAAATTGACGGCGAACTGATTGGCGTGACGGAAGACGTGAAAGAACTCGGCGAAAAGGTGGAAGACCTCTGCCAGCACGTGGACGTCGTGGAGGACGACGGAGAACGTCTTGGCGCCCTGGTAGTAAGAGTTGACGAGAGCGTCAAAGTACTGGATGCCAGGGGCAGGCGGAATAGCGCGGAGCCGGGGAGGGAGCACCTAGTGGCCGAGGCGACAGTTGCGCCCGTTTCGGATGATATGAGGGAAGACGTGGAACAACTCGGCGAACTGATTGGCGTGAGGGAAGACGTGGAACAACTCGGCGAGCTGATTGGCATGACGGAAGACGTGGAACAACTCGGCGAACTGATTGGCGTGACGGAAGACGTGGAAGAACTCGGCGAAAAGGTGGAAGACCTCTGCAGCATGTGGACGTCGTGGAGGACGACGGGGAACGTCTTGGCGCCCTGGTAGTAAGAGTTGACGAGAGCGTCAAAGTACTGGATGCCAGGGGCAGACGGAATAGCACAGACCCGGGGAGGGAGCACCTAGTGGCCGAGGCGACAGTTGTGCCCGTTTCAGATAACGAAAGTGTCCGTCTCGGGGAAGACAAAGGGGCAGTTCAGGGACGTCGTCGAGGATCCCCTGGAGGAGTGTGTCGGGTACGTAACCAACCAGGATATGACGTGGAGGACGATCAGCAGGGAAGCGCACAAGCAGGCGAGCAACACGCGAGAACCGACTTGGCGTGTTTCATGGGAGGACCGTCGGAGCCATCCAAGCACCTGACGCATAGTGCCGTGAACGAAAGAATGGTGGACATCATCTTGGACGGCAGGATACAGGAGAGGCCGTGCCGAGCACGAGTGAACACGAGTGCAGTGGTGGACGCGACTCGCGCGGATGTGGCGGGGCTTGTTGCCGGACCCATCGGAAGCAAGGTGGCTGCGAAGGTGCGCCAGAGAGGTCGGCGGACATGGTACCCAGTGAGCCGTTTCCAAGTGCGCAGGATGGCCCGTCAACACACCAGGAAGAAGGGCAACTGGACGAGGGACCGTCAAGACCGGCGGTACTGTTGCAGAATTTCGAAGCAGGATGGCATACATCGTCCTACCCAGACCAAGGGACACTATCCAACAGCGATACCTAGGATCGTGCCTCCTGGAGAAGAGGTTCGATGGGTTAGTCCACCAGGACGCAAGGGAGATGCCGCAGTGATAGTGCTGGTCGGGACGACCAGCTCTGAGGAGGGAGCAGTGTCACCGCGCCCGCCGCATCTAATTGCCGACAACCGTAGTGTCACGCATCGCATTATTGTCGGCACTACCGCAAAGGAGCCGAAGGAAAGAGACAGAGCATGGCCGCATTGTTGGGGCGCTTGCCGAAAGAGAGAAAAGGATAGAGGCTACTGGAATCTTCTACTTTGTACCCCAGCGCAATAAGTGAACGTTCTTGAAGCTTCCAGAATAGTACCTGGGAGATATAAATAGCGGTAAAGTGTGAGAGAATCAGTCAGACGTAAGTGAGAGACGTACGTGAAGCGTTGAGTAGTGCCGACGGAGACAGTCAGACGTATGTGAAGGTTGAGTAGTCGTGCCGACGGAGACGGACAGACGATGTGGAGAGTTGTGCCGACGGAGAAGAGTTAGTTCTTTGTGTTACGAATTCGGAGCCGTGCTGTTGGAGAATCGGAAAAGACTTTCTTGTTGTTGCAACGAGTGTACAAAGTTACTGTTTACGGAAATAAAAGTGTTTATTTATCTCGACTACATCTGTCTACTTTACTTCACACCCAACACCAAAAAAAGTCACAATACGTTTTACGTTTCCTTCTTTAAAATCTCAAGAAATATTTAAATCGGAAACTTGCACTCACACTGTACTACCTGGCAAAGCGTCCAGGCATATTGACCTTAGTTGTTAGAGTGCTCCGATCGCTTGTTATTTGTTTACTAGAATACTAGTGGCTTGACAGTCAGTAACACAACACAAGAGAATGATGTCTAGCACCTGATGATATGAAATGTTGCTTTCCTGAAGACATGATTGCTTCTGAAGAGTGTACATACACTGTCTTGAGGTGTATGTGCAATAAGCTCACATAAACAACCAAGCAGTTTCACATTATTTCTGATGCGCCTCATGGGTTGTCAAGTAGTACAGTTCTCGTAAAACATCCCTCAGTGCAGAAGTTAAGTTATCTTCAAGCAAAAATGTGAAATACCAAACTGTACTTGCCTCAGTCATTTGTGTTCTATACTTCAGTTGTGATTAACCTCGTTAGTGAACATGGGTGAAAGGAAAAGGAAGTGCATTACAATTGCTGAAAACTTATGCATTTTGAATGCTGGTGCTGTCTTTTTACTAATAGGATGCTTGAGTTGAACTGTGAGAGTCTTTTACTATCCCAGGTCGTGGTACAGGCTGAAATGAACGAACACCTGATGTAACTTTACTATAACACCTTTCTCATTGAATATTACATTCATTACATATAAATTAACTTTCGTTGCACATGAATATACTTCCTTGACAGTCTTTTCTCGTTATTAGTTATTTTAGATCACTTTTGGCATCCACATCTATGCGTGTCACAAAACGTGTCCTTACTCTCCGGACGCCAGGACGCTAAGAAAGAAAAAGGTTGGCGTCTCTTTACATAATGCGTTGTATTCATACGTGTATGCATTCATTTTCCACAAAGTACACTTTGAAATCATCCTACGCTAAATAGTTCCTGTAATGTTAGGGAAGCGATCTTTATCTATCCTCCCTACATTTTTAACATTAAATATGTATGGATCTTATATTTATACATATTAAATTTGAACATGTTACTTAATGTTTATGACATTTTTAAACAACTATTTTTTTATAACAATTGAGACAATGGCAATACATTTTCAGTACTCAACAAATCCCTACCAACATGAAAAATCTTATATATTTAAACGAGCAATTCTTGTATATAAATATATTTATTCCGCGCAACTTGGAAACGGCTCTAACGATTTCATTCAAATTTTGTATTCAGATAGAGTTTTGCTTTTTTAAGTTCATCTATATAGGCGTAATTCCCGAAAAAACGCGATTTTACATAAAAAATAACATTTTTTTATTCCCGCTTCTACAGTGCAATTCTTGTATATATATTCCCGGTATTTCAGAAACGACTCTAAAAATTTGATTAAATTTTTGTATACATGCATATTACATTCACAGTGTTTTCTCTACTCACTTTTGGGTAACACATTCACATCTCTTTCTCTACTCAGTCTTCTATAAACAATTTTCCATAAAAAAACATGATTTTGCACCAAAAACATTTTATCCCCACGTTTAAAATAAGTCATACCATGTTCTGTATGTTTGAAACAGAAGTGCTATTACATTCACACAGTTTTCTCCTCTCACTTTTAAGTAACACATTCACATCTCTTTCTCTACTCACTCTTCTGTAAACAATTTTCCATAAAAAGCGTGATTTTGCACCAAAAAACACTTTTATCCCCACTTTAAAAAAAGTCAAACCATGTTCTGTATGTTTGAAACAGAAGTGCATTCACACTGTTTTCTCCTCTCACTATTAGGTGATACATTCACACCTCTTTCTCTACTCACTGTTCTACAAATAAGTCATGCATTTTCCGTATGTTTAAAATAGGATGCTGCATATTACATACACAGTGGTTTCTCTACTTAATTTAGGTATTACATTTACATCTCGTTCTCTACTCACCCTTCTATAAATAATGTTCCATAAAAAACGTGATTTCGCACCAAAAAACACTTTTATTTCCACTTTTAAAATAAGTGATACCATGTTCTGTATGTTTGAAACAGAAGTGTTATTACATTGACACGATTTCCTCTACTAATTCTTCCTTTACGAGGCACCATTAGTCTTCTTTCGCTATTCGCCCTTCAACATATAATTCATACAATTTGCTATATGCTTGAAACAAATACAACGTATTACATTCATACCACTTTCTCTACTCACTTTTGTTTTACATACCAATTCACATGTTATTCCCTATGGTTTATCAACTTCATTCATACCAAGACCTATACATATTGTGGCTTTTGGTTGGGTGTAAAGTAAAGAAGACAGATGTAGTCCAGATAAAGAAACACTTTTATTTCCGTAAACAGTAACTTTGTACACTCGTTGCAATAACAAGAAAGTCTTTTCCCATTCACCAACAGCACGGCTCCGAACTCGTAACACAAAGAACTGTCCCTTCTCCGTCGGCACAACTCTTCACATCGTCTGTCCGTCTCCGTCGGCACGACTACTCAACGCTTAACATACGTCTGACTGCCTGGACTGTCACACTTTACCGCTATTTATATCTCCCAGGCACTATTCTGGAAAGTTCAGTTATTGCGGTGGAATACAAAGCAGAAGACTCCAGAAGCCTCTATCCTTTTCTCTCTTTCGGCAAGCGCCCCAACAATGCGGCCATTCTCTGTCTCTTTCCTTCGGCTCCTTTGCCGTAGTGCCGACAATAATGCGATGGGTGACACTGCTGTTGTCGGCAATTAGATGCGGCGGGCGCGGTGACAATATCTTATGTTGAAGAGTGATTAAATTCCAAAACAGGTTGACCGATCGCCATGAAATGTGACATATCTAATTTTTTTCATGGCGAGGATTTTTATGCAATCCATTTTACCACGCAATGCATTACGTTCACATGGTTTTCACTACTCCCTTTTCTTTTACCTAACATACGACTAACATAGTACTAATCCCTCTTCTGCAAATAACCATACATTTTTCCATACACTTGAAATATAAGTGCAACGTATAATATTCACATGGTTTTTCTACTCATTTTTCTTTAGTTAAACACAATCACATTTCTTTCACTACTCCCGCTTCGACGAACAATTACGAACAATTCATACAATTTTCTATGTTTGAAACATAAATGCGTAGTACATTCACATGGCTTTATCAACCACCTTTTCTTTCTGTAGTATTTGTTATTCGTCAACATTGCTTTTGCTTAGTGTCGCTCCAGTGTTTTAATAAAAAATAAAGAAATAGTTAAAAAAGTAAAGTAATCACAATTGGTGTCAGGAGTGCGACAAAAAGCACGATATGGAACAGTTGATGAAACAAATGTTAGACAAGATGGACATAATGGGAAATGAAATGAATTCCAGAATGCGGCAGAGGAAACAAATATGAAAACCGAATTGGAAAAATGTAAACTACGGAATAGAATATATGGGAACAAAAATGGAAGCCAAATTGAAAATGTAAACTACGAAACGGAAAAGATGAGGACGGGAATTCCAATATGAAGCCATGGAAGAACCCCACGGAAGTATGAAGGACCTTGGCCAACGTGTTAACGTCCTGGAGTCAATCACAGCAGCAAAGAATTGAACTCCATAATGGAACAAAGCTCGACGAAAACCTCAAACTGGGTGGATATCTATGGGGGAGGCCTGCTTTCAGCAGTAGATGTTTTACAGCTGAAATGGTGTTTATGAAATATTTTTATGTATTTCTATATCTCTTGTATCTCAGACATTACTCTTAACAAGTGCGACAAGTAGTTTTATTTAGTTAACGTTTTGCCTTTCAGGTTTATCTAAATAAGTACACAAAAAACATGATTTCACACAAACAGAGGCGAAAAACGCCGAGAAAAGCTCGGTCGTCCAGGTACTAAACTATATTTACAACCAATATTTACATAAATGCTTTCCTTTTTGGGTCTAACCATATATTCTGTCTCAGTGCGAAGGAAAGTGGTAGCATAAAATGCACAGAAATTGCTAAGAAATTAGGGATTGCTCCGTCTACCTTAAATATAACTGTAGCTTGAAGAAAGGGTGTGTGTGTTAGGTGTTTCTACAAATAAGTAGACCCACATTCAGGGTGGAAAATAGAAATATTTTGTGAGGTGCCATAATGTTTCTGGGGAAATAATGGTTGAATTGTACCGCTCACACCTTGATGGTCATGGTCAACAGAAAAACAAGCCAAGATAATGAACTACTTCATGAAGTGACTCAACTCTCTTTGTTTTTATTTTTATTTGGTGCATTTCTCGTGTTTGTATTGTTTCATATTGCCAATTATTTACTCAGGGGTCTCCGTCTAGGGGATATGTGAATGGCAACCACAAGGTACCCAAGCTGAGCAGAACATTACTTCCACTTACTGGTGTCTAGGGGATATGTGGATAGTGACCACAAGGTACCCAAGCTGAGCAGAACATTACTTCCACTTACTGGTGTCGGGGGGATATGTGGATAGCAACCACAAGGTACCCAAGCTGAGCAGAACATTACTTCCACTTACTGGTGTCTAGGAGATATGTGAATAGCAACCACAAGGTACCCAAGCAGAGCAGAACATTACTTCCACTTACTGGTGTCTGGGGGATATGTGGATAGTGAACACAAGGTACCCAAGCTGAGCAGAACATTACTTCCACTTATTGGTGTCTAGGGGATATGTGGATAGTGACCACAAGGTACCCAAGCTGAGCAGAACATTACTTCCACTTACTGGTGTCTAGGGAATATGTGGATAGTGACCACAAGGTACCCAAGCTGAGCAGAACATTACTTCCACTTACTGGTGTCTAGGGAATATGTGGATAGTGACCACAAGGTACCAAAGCTGAGCAGAACATTACTTCCACTTACTGGTGTCTAGGGAATATGTGGATAGTGACCACAAGGTACCCAAGCTGAGCAGAACATTACTTCCACTTACTGGTGTCTAGGGAATATGTGGATAGTGACCACAAGGTACCCAAGCTGAGCAGAACATTACTTCCACTTACTGGTGTCTAGGGAATATGTGGATAGTGACCACAAGGTACCCAAGCTGAGCAGAACATTACTTCCACTTACTGGTGTCTAGGGGATATGTGGATAGTGACCACAAGGTACCCAAGCTGAGCAGAACATTACTTCCACTTACTGGTGTCTAGGGAATATGTGGATAGTGACCACAAGGTACCCAAGCTGAGCAGAACATTACTTCCACTTACTGGTGTCTAGGGGATATGTGAATAGCGACCGCAAGGGACCCAAGAGGAGCAGAACATTACTTCCACTTACTGGTGTCTAGGGGATATGTGAATAGCGACCACAAGGTACCCAAGCTGAGCAGAACATTACTTCCACTTACTGGTGGCTAGGGGATATGTGGATAGTGGCCACAAGGTACCCAAGCTGAGCAGAACATTACTTCCACTTACTGGTGTTTTGCTCCTCACTGTAACTTTTCTATCTGACCTTAGCTTGGTCATCGCTTGTTCTCTTCCGACCCCGATGCTATTAGGATTCCGAGGACTAGGGAGTGTTTATTTTTCCAACCTCTCCATTTCTCTAATTTCTCTATAAAATCTTAACCCCTAACATGCTGACCTGTCATGGCATGTAATACGTCCTCTGATTGGTAATCAGAGGATATGGTCGGTGAATTTATTTTGATAATTCTCCCGGTCAGGTCGGTGAGACCCGTAAACCAACGACAGGTGTGGTCCTCCAGACATTCTGGGGGTTGTGAGAGAGTGATGTGACCGCCAAAACATAAAAATATGGTGCTCTCTAAAAAGCGGTTACTATTACTGCTATTGCTCTATTGCAATATATATATTGGAGAGCAAGAGGATCAATGACTTCATTGTCAGAAATCCAGCATTAGCTAACAACAACATATTGCCAATTATGGTTAACCTCTTCAGGGATATGGGCGTGAAATCACGTCCATTTAAAATGGCGGATGAGAGATATGGGCGTGTATACACGTCCTGTGCGTTTAAGCATTTAACCCTTATTTATCCCTTATCTAGCTCAACTCAACGATTTTGGTTAAATTACCATATGTTAAGATATTTTTGAGTCAAATGAAACATATTTTGAATTATTATTTATTTATTTATTTATTTATTTATTTATTTATTTATTTATTTATTTATTTATTTATTTATTTATTTATTTATTTATTTATCGATCCATCGATCGATCCATCCATCCCATCCATCCACCCACCCACCCCAATAAACTTATTGTTAGTGAAATAAGGAAATAATGAAGCTATTAACAGTGAAGCAACAAGAGTCTAAAGTAAAAACAAACTAGAAACTAAAAGCTTCACTTATCTTAGTAATATTCCAAGTTGTTTCGTGCTAACAAGTTTCAAGTTGACTCCAACTCATTCTCAAAGCTATACAAACAAATTTGTAACCATAGATACTGATGCTCATTTTAATCACCAATCTCTGAAAACAAAAACCTATAAATACAATCTATAGGAGGTAATTCAAAGTTCATAACATAGTTCCTGTTTTTTAAAATAAATATCTTTTCCCAAACCATTAAATCTATAGGTCCATTTAATTGTTTTAATAATTTAACCTCTGGATTAATTTCATGATTAAATGCCCAAAAATGATCTGCCACAGCTGATTTATCAGTTTGTTTATATTTAATATTTCTAAAATGTTCTTTTATTCTGGTTTCTAAATGACGTTTAGTTTTACCAATGTAAAGCTTATCACAATTCAAACAGTTAAATTGATAAATGCCAGAATTTTTGTAATTTGGAATTTTATCTTTTTTTAGACAAATTTAGTAAATTTTGTATATTAAATTTATTTTGAGGGACCAAATTTATTCCATGTTCTTTAAAGATTTTCGTAAATTTTTTATTGGCCCGTGGATGGTAAGTAAACTTTTTAAAAATACAATTATGTTTTATTATTTTGAGGGTAGAAACCTCTTTAATAGTCTTTTGATACTTAAATTTTTCTATCTTTTTATGTATTAAATCTGTATTAAAACCATTAACTACTGCAGTGTTAATGTCTCACCCGGTCAGGTCGGTGAGACCTGTAAACCAACGACAGGTGTGGTCCTCCAGACATTCTGGGGGTTGTGAGAGAGCGATGTGACCGCCAAAACATAAAAATATGGTGCTCTCTTAAAGCGGTTACTATACTGCTATTGCTCTATGAGTGAAAAATACTGTAGAGCAAGAGGATTAATGACTTCATTGTCAGAAATCCAGCATTAGCTAACAACAACAACAACATAATGTGTTTATATTCTGTGTCAAATTCTTCCTTAGTAAGGGGTATATTTATTAACCTATAAATGAAACTATTGAAAACAGCAAATTTATGTGCAGAAGGATTAAAACTTTTATTTTTTATGTAATTATCAGTGTGAGTAGATTTTCTATAAATACCAAAATTCAATTTGTTATGTCTTTTAATTTTTAATTCCAGGAACGAAAGGCATCCATTATTTTTGTTTTCAAAGTGAATTGTATGGCTTTATCCTGTAAATTTAAAAGTTTTGAAGCATCATTTATCTGTTTTTTAATGACAACAGCAAAAATGTCATCCACATATCTATACCATGTTTTAAAAATTAGAAGGAATGATTTTATAATTATAGTTTCAAAAAAGTCCATGAAAAGATTAGCAAGAAATGGAGAAAGTGGACTACCCATTGCCAAGTCAGAAGTTTGTTGAAAAAAATTACCATTAAAACTAAATTTTGATCTAAACAAAAATTTGTAAGTTTTACAAAATCATCTATCCTTTATCTTCCTTTCATAGAAGTTTGAAAACAGTGTTGTAATTAATTCGAAACGCGTCCCGGAAAAATATTTTGTAAGTGTTCTTCAGTGTTATTAATTAACTCACCTTTTAAAAAAAATCATCTATCCTTTATTTAACTCTTAAGAATTTAACCATTTTTTTTAAAAAAAATCAAAAGCTTTTTTCTAGTAATACTAGGAAATAAAGCAGTTACATCAAAAGAAACGAGTTTATCATTATCAGACATTACTCTATTGCTAATCTTTTCTACTAATTCAAAAGAATTTTTAATACTTAAACTTTCAAACTGATCAAAGGTGCTGAATTTTCTTTTAACCATTTAGCTAAATTATACGTAGGTGAATTTATACAATTTATAATTGGTCTCATTTTATTTCGTGGTTTGTGAATTTTAGGAAGTGCACACAATCTGGGTAAAACTGGAATATTAACTTTTAAAATACTTTTTTCTTTGTTAGGTATCATTTTCACTTTGTTGAGAATTAATCCAAATTAAGTTACCTAAAATACGTATTAATTTTAAATGTACGTCATATAACTTAAGTTCAATAATATTTAATTTTTTAAAATGTAAACTTCTTTCAACTTCAATAACTTTCTTTTCTGCTGTCTTCTGGTGAATACTATTATTTTCTAATTTAACTGTTCTTCTAACAAAAACAGGGGTTACTTCTCTTTTTAAACAAATATTCAAAAACCTAATGTCGCAAGAGTATGTCTTTTCTTCTAAATATACCCCTTAATAAAGAAAAATTTGACACAGAATATAAACACATTATTAACACTGCAATAATTAACGGTTTTAATACAGATTTTGTACATAAAAAGATAGAAAAATTTAAATATCTAAAGGCTGTTCAAGAGGTTTCTAGCATCAAAAAAATAAAAGATAATCGTATTTTTAAAGAGTTTACTTACAATCAGTGGCCCAATAAAAATTTACAAAAATTTTTAAAGAATATGGAATAAATTTGGTCCCTCAAAATAAATTTAATATACAAAATTTACTACATTTTTCCAAAAAAGATAAAATCCCAAATTACAAAAAAATCTGGCATTTATCAATTTAACTGTTTGGATTGTGATAAGGTTTATATTGGTAAAACTAAATGTCATTTAGAAACCAGAATAAAAGAACATTTCAGAAGTATTAAATATAAACAAACTGATAAATTAGCTGTGCAGATCACTTTTGGTCATTTAATCATGAAATTAATCCAGAGGTTAAATTATTAAAACAATTAAATGGACCTATAGATTTAATGGTTTGGGAAAAAAATATTTATTTTAAAAAACAGGAACTATGTTATGAACTTTGAATTACCTCCTATAGATTGTATTTATAGGTTTTTGTTTTCAGAGATTGGTGATTAAAATGAGCATCAGTGTCTATGGTAACAAATTTGTTTGTATAGCTTTGAGAATGAGTTGGAGTCAACTCGAAACTTGTTAGTGCTAAACAACGTGGAATATTACTAAGATAAGTGGAGCTTTTAGTTTCTAATTTGTTTTTACTTTAGATTATTGTTAGTGTTTTTAAACACACAATCCATGTGTGGGCTATGTTTGAGAGGTAGAATTGGAACTTAAAAATTCAATACCATAGCTGGGATTTCAACCACAGATCCTCCGCCTACCAGGCGGGTACTCGAACCATTAAGCTACTGTTACAATGTGCCAGAATGACATAGAATTCTCCAATCAATTTGTATTTCTCCCTGTAAACCACAAAGGCAGTCTCACATCATAAAATTGGTTGGAGAATTCATTATTCTGGCAGGTTGTCACAGCAGCTTAATGGTTAGAGCACCTGCCTGGTAAGCAGAAGATCTGTGGTTCAAATCCCAGCTGTGGCATTGAATTTTTCAGTTCCAAATCTACCTCTCATATATTTTGAATTTTCTGGATATAGCCTTTGTAGTCCTGTTTACCTTGGATGACTTTTGAATAACTTGTAAACCATAAAAATAGACCAAATCTTACTATACAAAAAATATAGATCTCGCTAAAATACACAATTTATGTCCAAATAAATTTTCTTGCAGAGCAAACCATTTTGGAGATATTCCCTGTTGTTTGTGTGAGTTTTGGAAAACAAACTTTTGTCAAATGGAGCATGGTTGTTAATTTTTATATGTTAGCCATGCAAAGAGAATGGAATCTCAAAGCTTTAAAAGATTTGACTATCGCTCAAAGCCTACTGTATTTCCATATTCCCCTTGTACCTACAAGGAATTAAGCAATGAAATAATTTCGGAGAATGTTTATCTCAACTAACAGGGAGAAGATGTGGGAATAAGAGTTAGTAAGAATGCTTAGTACAAGAGTAGGGAAAGTCATGTGAGTGCAACACATCAGATTTTTGTATAAAGAACGCTCTCCTGCAAGATATAACAAGCTGTTTCTCTTCCTTTCTAACATGGCATATGTGTACTCTGCTGTAGTGTGTTTCAACAGATGATTTTCTCACTCATTAATTATTGCACTGTGGATGAGATATTTGGCTGTATGATCATGACTTTCAGAGTAATAAAGTTCCCATTAAATCTATAGGTCTATTTAATTGTTTTAATAATTTAACCTCTGGATTTGTTTCATGGTTAAATGATAAAAAATGATCTGCCTCAGCTGATCTATCATTCTGTTCATATTTAATACTTCTAAAATGTTCTTTTATTCTGGTTTCCAAATCATGTTTGGATCTTACCAATGTAAACTGTGTCACAATGCGAACTAAGATAATAAGTGCCAGATTTTTTATTATTTGAAAAAATTTTCTTTTTCTAGAAAAAATTACAAAATTTTTAGTATATTTATTTGAGGGAGTAGTCATGTTTTTTTAAAAACGTTTTGTAAACTCTTTATTAGCACAAGGATGATTAGTAAATTTTTTAAAAATATTTGTTATTTTCTTGACAGTATCTACACCTTATATTCTTTTGGTACTGAAATTTCTCAACATTTTTATATATAAATTGTGTATTAATGAGGAAATATTTTGTATTTGTGTTTTGTAAAAGCCCTCAGGTTTGCTTACGTACCTGGACTCAGATGAAAAGATACCGGACTCTGCAAGAGAACAGGAACATCTGAACACAAGAGATAACTTGAAGATTGCTCTTGACCATGCAAGTAAGAACAGAAGAGCCCAGCAGTGGATAGTGATAGAGAAACAATTACGAGTTATTGAAAAGCACATGGAGGTAGGTAGGAGGACTAATAACATGCAAACTTTGCCACAATCCAAACAGCTAAAATGATAAATGCCAGACTATTTCTAATTTGGAATTTTATCCCTTTTAGAAAAACTTACTAAACTTTTTACATTAGGAACCAAAATTATTCAGTGTTCATTAAGTTAGTCCAAAGATGTTCGGTAAATTTTTTAAAATTACAATCATTTATTATTTTAGCATAGTAACTTCTTTTGCAGTCTTTTGATATTTAAATTTCTTTATCCTTTTAAGTATAAAATCTGTATTAAAACCATTAATTAATGCATCGTTGGTAATGTGTTTATATTCTGTGTCAACTCCTTCCTTTTAAGGGGTATATTCATTAACTTATAAATTAAACTATTAAAAGTTGCAAAATCTCACTCCGAAGAAGCAACTGTAATGATTTTATAATTTTTTTTTTAATTTTCTTTCTTTCTTTTTTTTATTTATTATTATATCATGTTCATGAATGAGTTAGTCGAAGAGTACATTTGTGGTGCCTCAGGGGTCTCCGTCTAGGGGATATGTGAATAGCGACCACAAGGTACCCAAGCTGAGCAGAACATTACTTCCACTTATTGGTGTCTGGGGGATATGTGAATAGTGAACACAAGGTACCCAAGCTGAGCAGAACATTACTTCCACTTATTGGTGTCTGGGGGATATGTGAATAGTGACCACAAGGTACCCAAGCTGAACAGAACATTACTTCCACTTACTGGTGTCTAGGGGATATGTGAATAGTGAACACAAGGTACCCAAGCTGAACAGAACATTACTTCCACTTACTGGTGTCTAGGGGCTATGTGAATAGTGAACACAAGGTACCCAAGCTGAACAGAACATTACTTCCACTTCCTGGTGTCTAGGGGCTATGTGAATAGTGAACACAAGGTACCCAAGCTGAACAGAACATTACTTCCACTTACTGGTGTCTAGGGGCTATGTGAATAGTGAACACAAGGTACCCAAGCTGAACAGAACATTACTTCCACTTACTGGTGTCTAGGGGCTATGTGAATAGTGAACACAAGGTACCCAAGCTGAACAGAACATTACTTCCACTTACTGGTGTCTAGGGGCTATGTGAATAGTGAACACAAGGTACCCAAGCTGAACAGAACATTACTTCCACTTACTGGTGTCTAGGGGATATGTGAATAGTGAACACAAGGTACCCAAGCTGAACAGAACATTACTTCCACTTACTGGTGTCTAGGGGCTATGTGAATAGTGAACACAAGGTACCCAAGCTGAGTAGAACACTACTTCCACTTACTGGTGTCTAGGGGATATGTGAATAGTGACCACAAGGTATCCAAGCTGAGCAGACCATTACTTCCACTTATTGGTGTCTGGGGGATATGTGAATAGTGAACACAAGGTACCCAAGCTGAACAGAACATTACTTCCACTTACTGGTGTCTAGGGGCTATGTGAATAGTGAACACAAGGTACCCAAGCTGAGCAGAACATTACTTCCACTTACTGGTGTCTAGGGGCTATGTGAATAGTGAACACAAGGTACCCAAGCTGAACAGAACATTACTTCCACTTACTGGTGTCTAGGGGCTATGTGAATAGTGAACACAAGGTACCCAAGCTGAACAGAACATTACTTCCACTTACTGGTGTCTAGGGGCTATGTGAATAGTGAACACAAGGTACCCAAGCTGAACAGAACATTACTTCCACTTACTGGTGTCTAGGGGATATGTGAATAGTGAACACAAGGTACCCAAGCTGAACAGAACATTACTTCCACTTACTGGTGTCTAGGGGCTATGTGAATAGTGAACACAAGGTACCCAAGCTGAGTAGAACATTACTTCCACTTACTGGTGTCTAGGGGATATGTGAATAGTGACCACAAGGTATCCAAGCTGAGCAGACCATTACTTCCACTTATTGGTGTCTGGGGGATATGTGAATAGTGAACACAAGGTACCCAAGCTGAACAGAACATTACTTCCACTTACTGGTGTCTAGGGGCTATGTGAATAGTGAACACAAGGTACCCAAGCTGAACAGAACATTACTTCCACTTACTGGTGTCTAGGGGATATGTGAATAGCGACCACAAGGTACCCAAGCTGAACAGAACATTACTTCCTCTTACTGGTGTCTGGGGGATATGTGAATAGCGACCACAAGGTACCCAAGCTGAACAGAACATTACTTCCACTTACTGGTGTCTAGGGGATATGTGGATAGTGACCACAAGGTACCCAAGCTGAGCAGAACATTACTTCCACTTACTGGTGTCTAGGAGATATGTGGATAGTGACCACAAGGTACCCAAGCTGAGCAGAACATTACTTCCACTTACTGGTGTCTAGGGGATATGTGGATAGTGACCACAAGGTACCCAAGCTGAGCAGAACATTACTTCCACTTACTGGTGTCTAGGAGATATGTGGATAGTGACCACAAGGTACCCAAGCTGAGCAGAACATTACTTCCACTTACTGGTGTCTGGGGGATATGTGAATAGTGAACACAAGGTACCCAAGCTGAACAGAACATTACTTCCACTTACTGGTGTCTAGGGGATATGTGAATAGTGAACACAAGGTACCCAAGCATAGCAAAACATTACTTCCATGTATTGGTGTCTAGGGGATATGTGGATGGCGACCACAAGGTACTCAAGCTGAGCAGAACATTACTTCCACTTACTGGTGTCTAGGGGATATGTGGATGGCGACCACAAGGTACCCAAGCTGAACAGAACATTACTTCCACTTACTGGTGTCTAGGGGATATGTGGATAGTGACCACAAGGTACCCAAGCTGAGCAGAACATTACTTCCACTTACTGGTATCTAGGGGATATGTGGATAGTGACCACAAGGTACCCAAGCTGAGCAGAACATTACTTCCACTTATTGGTGTCTAGGGGATATGTGGATAGTGACCACAAGGTACCCAAGCTGAGGAGAACATTACTTCCACTTACTGGTGTCTAGGGGATATGTGGATAGTGACCACAAGGTACCCAAGCTGAACAGAACATTACTTCCACTTACTGGCGTCTAGGGGATATGTGAATAGCGACCACAAGGTACCCAAGCTGAGCAGAACATTACTTCCACTTACTGGTGTCTAGGGGATATGTGGATGGTGACTACAAGGTACCCTAGCTGAGCAGAACATTACTTCCACTTACTGGTGTCTAGGGGATATGTGGATAGTGACCACAAGGTACCCAAGCTGAGCAGAACATTGCTTCCACTTACTGGTGTCTAGGGGATATGTGGATAGTGACAAGGTACCCAAGCTGAGCAGAACATTACTTCCACTTACTGGTGTCTAGGGGATATGTGAATAGCGACCGCAAGGTACCCAAGCTGAGCAGAACATTACTTCCACTTACTGGTGTTTTGCTCCTCACTGTAACTTTTCTATCTGACCTTACCTTGGTCATCTCTTGTTCTCTTCCGACCCCAATGCTATTAGGGTTCCCGAGGGCTAGGGAGTCTTTATTTTTCCAACCTCTCCATTTCTCTATAAAATCTTAACCCCAAAATGCTGACCTGTCATGGCATGTAATACGTCCTCTGATTGGTAATCAGAGGGTATGGTCAGTGAATTTATTTTGATAACCCTCCCGGTCAGGTCGTTGAGACCCGTAAACCGACAGGTGTGGTCCTCCAGACATTCTGGGGGTTGTAAGAGAGTGATGTGACCGCCAAAACATAAAAATATGGTGCTCTCTAAAAAACGGTTACTATCACCGCTATTGCTCTCTTCAATGTCATTGTGAAAAATATTGGAGAGCAAGAGGATTAATGACTTCATTGTCAGAAATTCAGCATTAGCTAACAACATATTTGTTGTTGTTGTTGTTGTTGTTGTTGTTGTTGTTGTTGTTGTTGTTGTTGTCGTCGTCGTCGTCGTCGGCGGCGGCGGCTAATGCTGGATTTCTGACAGTAAAGTCATTAATCCTCTTGCTCTCCAACATTTTTCACTGATGGATGGGGCACTAGAAGTGGCCGGGCATATTTGAAGGTGGTCTTGGTCCTTTTTCTCTTGCAGATCACATAGAGGACAGAGTGGTGAAGAATATATCCCAATTCTATTCAAATTTTTTATTGAGCTCTATTATTTTTGGTTGTGTGAGACCACCTGCTTTCCATTGAAGAATTCCGATGTTAGATCTTATATTAATATAATGCTTTGGTTCTCGAGAAGTAGTCCCCACCCAGAGATCCCAATGGGGGACTATTTTAACTCCAGAACATTTTACCCCTCGAGTCATATTTCATAATTTGATATTGAAGAGAAGTTAGTAGTAATAGTAACCACTTTTTAGAGAGCACCATATTTTTATGTTTTGGCAGTTACATTGCTCTCTCACAACCCCAAAATATCTGGAGGACAACACTTGTCGTTGGTTTATGAGTCTCCCCGACCTGAATGGGAAGATAATCAAAATAAATTCACCGACCATATCCTCTGATTACCAATCAGAGGACGTATTATATGCCATGACAGGTCAACTTGTTAGGGGTTAACAAATCATGGAGATATGGAAAGCTTGGAAAAATAAAGACTCCCTAGCCCTTGGGAACCATAATAGTATCGGGGTCAGAAGAGAGCAAGAGATGACCAAGGTAAGGTCATAAGGTCAGATAGAAAAGCTACAGTGAGGAGCAAAATACAAGTAAGTGGAAGAAATGTTCTGGTCAGCTTGGGTACCTTGTGGTGCTATCCACATATCCCCTAGACACCAGTAAGTGGAAGTAATGTTCTGCTCAGCTTGGGTACCTTGTGGTCACTATCCACATATCCCCTAGACACCAGTAAGTGGAAGTAATGTTCTACTCTGCTTGGGTACCTTGTGGTCGCCATCCACATATCCCCTAGACACCAGTAAGTGGAAGTAATGTTCTGCTCAGCTTGGGTACCCTGTGGTCACTATCCACATATCCCCTAGACACCAATAAGTGGAAGTAATGTTCTGCTCAGCTTGGGTACCTTGTGGTCACTATCCACATATCCCCTAGACACCAGTAAGTGGAAGTAATGTTCTGCTCCTCTTGGGTACCTTGTGGTCACTATCCACATATCCCCTAGACACCAGTAAGTGGAAGTAATGTTCTGCTCAGCTTGGGTACCTTGTCACTATCCACATATCCCCTAGACACCAGTAAGTGGAAGTAATGTTCTGCTCCTCTTGGGTACCTTGTGGTCACTATCCACATATCCCCTAGGCACCAGTAAGTGGAAGTAATGTTCTGCTCCTCTTGGGTACCTTGTGGTCACTATCCACATATCCCCTAGACACCAGTAAGTGGAAGTAATGTTCTGCTCCTCTTGGGTACCTTGTGGTCACTATCCACATATCCCCTAGACACCAGTAAGTGGAAGTAATGTTCTGCTGAGCTTGGGTACCTTGTGGTCGCCATCCACATATCACCTAGACACCAATAAGTGGAAGTAATGTTCTGCTCAGCTTGGGTACCTTGTGGTCGCCATCCACATATTACCCAGACACCAATAATTGGAAGTAATGTTCTCCTCAGCTTGGGTACCTTGTGGTCACCATCCACATATCCCATAGACACCAGCAAGTGGAAGTAATGTTCTGCTCAGCTTGGGTACCTTGTGGTCACTATCCACATATCCCCTAGACACCAGTAAGTGGAAGTAATGTTCTGCTCAGCTTGGGTACCTTGTGGTCACTATCCACATATCCCCTAGACACCAGTAAGTGGAAGTAATGTTCTGCTCAGCTTGGGTACCTTGTGGTCACTATCCACATATCCCCTAGACAGCAGTAAGTGGAAGTAATGTTCTGCTCAGCTTGGGTACCTTGTGGTCACTATCCATATATCCCCTAGACACCAGTAAGTGGAAGTAATGTTCTGCTCAGCTTGGGTACCTTGT
Organism: Tenodera sinensis; assembly: GCA_030765045.1. NCBI lineage: Eukaryota > Metazoa > Arthropoda > Insecta > Mantodea > Mantidae > Tenodera > Tenodera sinensis. The sequence goes on along the minus strand of CM060965.1, from coordinate 185,770,600 downwards.
GGTCACTATCCACATATCCCCTAGACAGCAGTAAGTGGAAGTAATGTTCTGCTCAGCTTGGGTACCTTGTGGTCACTATCCACATATCCCCTAGACAGCAGTAAGTGGAAGTAATGTTCTGCTCAGCTTGGGTACCTTGTGGTCACTATCCACATATCCCCTAGACACCAGTAAGTGGAAGTAATGTTCTGCTCAGCTTGGGTACCTTGTGGTCACTATCCACATATCCCCTAGACAGCAGTAAGTGGAAGTAATGTTCTGCTCAGCTTGGGTACCTTGTGGTCACTATCCACATATCCCCTAGACACCAGTAAGTGGAAGTAATGTTCTGCTCAGCTTGGGTACCTTGTGGTCACTATCCACATATCCCCTAGACACCAGTAAGTGGAAGTAATGTTCTGCTCAGCTTGGGTACCTTGTGGTCACTATCCACATATCCCCTAGACAGCAGTAAGTGGAAGTAATGTTCTGCTCAGCTTGGGTACCTTGTGGTCACCATCCACATATCCCCTAGACACCAGTAAGTGGAAGTAATGTTCTGCTCAGCTTGGGTACCTTGTGGTCACCATCCACATATCCCATAGACACCAGCAAGTGGAAGTAATGTTCTGCTCAGCTTGGGTACCTTGTGGTCACTATCCACATATCCCCTAGACACCAGCAAGTGGAAGTAATGTTCTGCTCAGCTTGGGTACCTTGTGGTCACTATCCACATATTCCCGAGACACCAGTAATTGGAAGTAATGTTCTGCTCAGCTTGGGTACCTTGTGGTCACTATTCACATATCCCCTAGACACCAGTAAGTGGAAGTAATGTTCTGCTCAGCTTGGGTACGTTGTGGTCACTATCCACATATCCCCTAGACACCAATAAGTGGAAGTAATATTCTGCTCAGCTTGGGTACGTTGTGGTCACTATCCACATATCCCCTAGACACCAGTAAGTGGAAGTAATGTTCTGCTCAGCTTGGGTACGTTGTGGTCACTATCCACATATCCCCTAGACACCAATAAGTGGAAGTAATATTCTGCTCAGCTTGGGTACGTTGTGGTCACTATCCACATATCCCCTAGACACCAGTAAGTGGAAGTAATGTTCTGCTCAGCTTGGGTACGTTGTGGTCACTATCCACATATCCCCTAGACACCAATAAGTGGAAGTAATATTCTGCTCAGCTTGGGTACGTTGTGGTCACTATCCACATATCCCCTAGACACCAGTAAGTGGAAGTAATGTTCTGCTCAGCTTGGGTACGTTGTGGTCACTATCCACATATTACCCAGACACCAATAAGTGGAAGTAATGTTCTGCTCAGCTTGGGTACCTTGTGGTCACTATCCACATATCCCCAAGACACCAGTAAGTGGAGGTAATGTTCTGCTCAGCTTGGGTACCTTGTGTTCACTATCCACATATTCCCTAGACACCAGTAAGTGGAGGTAATGTTCTGCTCAGCCTGGGTACCTTGTGTTCACTATCCACATATTCCCTAGACACCAGTAAGTGGAGGTAATGTTCTGCTCAGCCTGGGTACCTTGTGTTCACTATTCACATATCCCCAAGACACCAGTAAGTGGAGGTAATGTTCTGCTCAGCTTGGGTACCTTGTGGTCACTATCCACATATCCCCTAGACACCAGTAAGTGGAAGTAATGTTCTGCTCAGCTTGGGTACCTTGTGGTCGCTATTCACATATCCCCTAGACACCAGTAAGTGGAAGTAATGTTCTGCTCAGCTTGGGTACCTTGTGTTCACTATTCACATATCCCCTAGACACCAGTAAGTGGAAGTAATGTTCTGCTCAGCTTGGGTACCTTGTGGTCACTATCCACATATTCCCTAGACACCAGTAAGTGGAAGTAATGTTCTGCTCAGCTTGGGTACCTTGTGGTCACTATCCACATATCCCCTAGACACCAGTAAGTGGAAGTAATGTTCTGCTCAGCTTGGGTACCTTGTGGTCACTATCCACATATCTCCTAGACACCAGTAAGTGGAAGTAATGTTCTACTCAGCTTGGGTACCTTGTGATCACTATCCACATATCCCCTAGACACCAGTAAGTGGAAGTAATGTTCTGCTCTGCTTGGGTACCTTGTGGTCGCTATCCACATATTCCCTAGGAAGGGACCCCTGAGATCCTCCAATGTAATGTCGTATAGGACGGTGAATGAATGAAATGGGTGAAATGATGCTCAAATGAGCCCGAGGTCTATAGAGCTTTAAGTTACCCGACATTTGTCTTCTCAGGATTAGGTAAACCTCGGAAAAAACCTTATCCAGATAAGTTACCCTAAGTGAGATTGAAACTTGCGACCTCTTGGACGTGAGGCAGACATGCTACCACCATGCTACAGAGGCAGGATGATTCTATGCCAACATTAAAGCAGCACCAAAATATTTAGGTCCAAAAAACATTATAGTGGTTTAAAACTGAATGGTACATATTACATTGAAGTTGAAAGTGTACAAAAATGTATTATCACTGGTTAAGGATCAGCTAGACCTCAACAGAAAATACTGTGTGCTACTTGAAGTAATTCCTTGGGAAGCCATTCATTGCCATTGAATGAAAAGTGCCAGTAATATAATCCCTTATTGTAACTTAATGTAGGTATTTGCTGTAAAATTATTCTCACGACCGCTTTGGAAAGTCTGCATTTCTTTAAAAGTTTCTCCTTTTGCAGGTTTTTAAGTTTATTATTATGCATGTTCATTCTTGCATTAGAAATGACATTCTTAAATGCCAAATACAGCAAACTCACATAAACAGTTTGGTTTGTTGCAGCCATTTTCCAAGTTCTAACATGTGTTAAATGCCTTAACTGAGGAGTACACCAATGCTATGTTAAGATCGAGTTTAACTCTAAGTTAAAGCTAGAACTGAACAGTGTTAAATCAGTTTAACATTGAGTTAAAATTTAGCATTGGTGAAACTGGTCCAAGGCAACGTAACTTAACATAAAGTTAACATGTTACCAATAACATTGTTCAATGAATCAGAAAATGCATACTTGCAACAAATTGATAAGAAATGTGGTTTTGGTTTGCCCAATTAGTGCAGTATTCTCCTAGGTATTAAGATGGAGCCATCCACCCTACTTAGATGTGTTTTATTCTGTAAATATAACTATATTTTTAAGCTCAGTTGTGCTTGTATGTTAAAAGTTAACCAAGATATGTTTTATTGCTACAGAATGCATTGAGACACTGGGGCGATAGAATAGGCATAGAAAGAAGAGAAGATAAGCTGAAGGAAAGGCCAATTGTGCTGAGGAAGCGAAGAGAGAGAATAAAAAGTGAAGCCAATTGGAATCTGTTCTATTATAAATTTATGCAAGATCATGCACTGCCAAACCTTATATGGAATCACAAGGTTAGTTAGGAAGTCCAGTAGTTGGATAGCTGTCCTATTTTAGACATGCCTGCTAATAGATGTATAGAAGAAGACAACTTTAAATATGAATGATAAAGCATAAGAAAATGTATATTTAAAGATATGTGACAGATAAAGTGTAATAATATACAACATTATTACAAAATTTGAAGCTAGGACAGCTAACCATTTTAGAATTATTTATTTATTTATTTGTTTGTTTGTTTGTTTAATTTAGTGTAGTATGCAAAAGATTTGTAAAATGTACAAAGAATTACAGATAATTTGTAAACCAATGTCTTCTAAAACACTTGTTTACAATTCAAAGCGTCAGAACAAATCAACAGTAAACCTAGTAACCACTCCATGAGCACTAAAAGTAGACCAATCACTTCCCAATTTGAAATGTTGTATTTGTCTCTTAAATAAGGAATGCAAGGCTCATAATGTAGTTTTCTTTTTTGTTAGCTAATGCTGGATTTCTGACAATGAAGTCATTAATCCTCTTGCTCTCCAATATTTCTCACTGATGTATGGGAAGGGCACTAGAAGTGGCCGGGCATATTTGAAGGTGGTCTCGATCCATTTCCTCTTGCAGATCACATAGAGGACAGAGTGGTGAAGAATATACCCCAATTCTGTTTAAATGTTTTGCCAGACAATCATGTCCTGTAATCAACCTGAAGGTTGCAACTGGCGTTTTTCGAGGATACTCAGGAATTACTGTTTGAATGTTTGGTAGTTCCCATCTTTTATTTTTTGATTTTTCATAGTAATATTTTGCAATCATTTTTTTGAATTCAGAGTTGACTAAAATATGATTTGAAGCTTTCCTGGCGACGAACATATTCTAGATGTTCTCGGGCTTCTAGCCAGGTGTAGTGATGCATAGCCATTGACGTTTCAGGAGTGTATATCTCTCCCATCATCAGGATGATGAATGACTAGCAGGAGTGAAGGGACCAGTATATGTACAGAGTTGACTAATCTTTTAGCTGCATAAAATGGTAGATTAACTATAGATTTCTGTACACCGCTGGTACCCTTTTTTGCAAGAAAATCAGCTTTCTCATTACCACTCAGTCCACAGTGAGCTGGTATCCATTGGAAGACTAGGTGTTTTTGAAATGCGGTTAGATGGGTAAGGATTTTCCAACATTCTATAATTGTTTGGTTTTTTGGTGACAACTTGGAAGTAATTGCTGTAATTGCTGCCCTGGAATCTGAGAGAATAACTGCTTGATGAAAATGTGAAATTCTATACAAAAGATTCTGTAGGGCCATTCGAATTGCTTCAATTTCTCCATCAAAGTTTGTAGTTCCATAAACTTTGATGGAGAAATTGAAGCAATTTTTTCATAACATCCTTAATGTGCTCTACATTTTTTCAAATCGGATTGTAGGGTCAAGAATTAATCTGGTTGCCTGTCAATGATAATTGTGTCTTTTGATGTAGCTGGAGACAAGAACAAATCACTTCTTCATAGACTTTATATTTCTTTTTGGATCTGATTGAATCAGCAGTTGCTGTCTGTACTGTGTGATTTCTGTGGTTTCTAGGAAGTTGGCCCTTCCTGCTGAAGCCAAGCACATGTGTGAGGGTTTCAGTCTCTACCTGGAACACTGACAACTGAAGACACATTGCAGTTCATCTTGATGGTGTTGGTCCACTGTGATGAAAAAGACCTTTTTTTTGTAGAAAGCCATGAGATTTCCATTTCTCGTATTCTTAATCACGCAGAATTTTCGGGGCTTTTTCACATTCAGAGGTGTTTAATTTGAAAGGATGAGCTTTCCTATGCTTTCCGTCATCTCTTTAGAAAAGTTTGTTGTATAACGTTGAAGCTCATTTGATACCTTAAGACAGGTACAAATATTAATGTGCCTCCCAAGAAGCTTTCATCACACCTAAACCTCTAACTAAACAACACTGCATCTGGCTGTAGGCTGTGTGGAGGAGCTGTATAATTGGAACATCTGCAGTGAAGCAGATAATCCACTGATCATTTTACATGACATGGGATATATCATATATAGCACACTATAATTAATACATAATTATTATACAAAATACAATAGTACAACCTTGTATCATTTATGTAGTTTACAATGCCATTGGTTATTACAAGATATATCATTAAATATTTACATCTAAATACAACATTCATTATAGTTCAGGAATATTATACAAACATTTATCTATTAGAAATGATTTTAGAGTAGCTTTAAATTTTGAGTTTGTCCTATTTTTAACTGCTAATGGTAATTTATTATATAATATAGCTCCTATTTTATATGGGTCCTTATTGGTTTGACTTTTATTCGTGCTCACCCTATGGTAATCATTTGCACTTCTTGTGTCATATTTATGGCAGTCTTTATTGAAAAAGTTAAACTTCTTTTTTTCTTTAACAAGCATAATAGTTCTGAACACATAAAGTAAGATCACAGTTAGGATATTTTGAGTTTTGAATGTTTCCCGACAGGATTGTCGAAAGTGAAGATGGTATATAGTTCGTATGCATTTTTTTTGTATCTTTAATAATCTGCCCATGTTGGTTTTACTCGTTCCCCCCCAAATTTCAATTCCATATGTTAAATGCGGGTAAACAATGCCATAATAAGCTGATTTAAGAATATTAATGTCACCATATTTTGCTAACTGGGGTAGTAAGGGGTAGTGATGCGCCTCCTATAGCCTCTCCTACCCAATTCCCATCCTCATCCTGCCCGTGGTGCACCCTGCTTTTAACAGATGAGGCTCTGGGGACCGAATCACAGCGGTATAACTGTTTCATCTAAAATGGAGGAAATGTCATTTACATATGTGCTGGCCTATCACAGCACAACAGCGTCCTTCAGAGGCACATGAGAGGAAGGTCGGTGGATCTAAATACCTCCTATTTAGTCCTCCCGGCTAGGTCCGATGGACCCGTTGACCAACGATAGGTGTGGTCCCCCTTGCAAAATGGGGGTTTAAGTCGGGTGATGTAACTGCCACATTGTAAAACTGGTGCCCGTTAAGAAAACAGTTACATGAAAGCCACATACATGAATATGAGTCCTAAAGATAAACATTCCGGAGTTAAAACTGTCCCCCAATCGGATCTCCGGGTGGGGACATCTTTAGGCAAATTTCATCATTGTTCCAATACTTTAAGAATTCTACAATGGAATGCAGGAGGCATGTCCCAGCCTAAAAAACAAGAGCTAATGAAAATATTAAAAGACCAAGATATAGATGTCTTCACAGTACAAGAAGCCAATATATCACAAGAACAGGAAATATACTTTGAAATGGATCAGTACACTACACATATACTTCCAAAGGCTCGTCAAATAGCAAGTGGTATTCTTACAGGAATTAAAAGAAATATGAAAGCTACTATCCAAATCCAAAAAACAATGGAAGAACAAGATAAATCAGAAATAGTTAAAATTGAAGTATGGAAAAGTAACTACCACTATAGAATTTACAGTATCTACAATCCTCCAGACAATACACTAGATCTAAATTCTATTCCCATAGAACCCAAAAGTATTTTAATAGGTGATTTTAATGCACACTCCCCTAGGTGGGGCTACAGAGATATAAATTCAGCAGGAAGAGTCATAGAAGACCTATTAAACTCGTCAACAATGGAATTAATATTTAATCCAAATGATCCACCCACTTACCTTCATTATAATGGTTCGGGTACAAATCCTGACCTTCTGATGGTGTCATCTGACATAATTGACAATACAAAAAGAGAAATAATAGAAGACCCAGGTTCAGGCCACAGAATCACCATAAACTCCATAAGAGGTCTAATAAATAAAAGTAACAAACCAAAAGTTAAAACTTCTTGGAATTTTAAAAAAGCAGATTGGTCCAGTTTCCAAAATGAGATAGAAGGGAAGTGTAATATACTGTTAGAATCAGAGTTCAAGTCAACAGATGAAATGAATAAAAAAATTTGTGAAATATTATTGACAGCAGCCAAAACACATATCCCCAAAGGAAAGTTAAAGAAATATAGCTACTTTTGGTCTCCATCTTTATCTAAGTTAAAACACGAAAGAAATATAGCAAGAGTCAAAGCCGAAAGAACCAAGTGTCCAGAAGATGTACAAAACTGGAGAAGAAAAGCAGCCATTTTTAAGAAAGAATTAATTGCAGCAAAAAGGGCCAGTTTCACAAATTTTGTAGAACATATGGACTATAGGAAAGATGGAAATAAAATATACAAATTCCTTAATAAAACAAAATTATCAAAAAATACAACTGAACCATTAAAATATAATAACAAAAGCTTAACTACAGATAGGGAAATAGCAGAATCCCTTAACAAGTTTTATGCTCAGTCACAAAGAGTACCCCAAGCGTATAAAAAACAAGATAAGGCTATCCAAAAAACTATCAGAGAAACTAGTAAGCCAAAAGGTATACGAAATGATATTTTTATTCAGGATTTTAATGAAACAGAACTGGATTTAGCAATAGAACAATTACAGAACAAAAAATCTCCTGGACCTGACAAGATCCATCCAGAGTTTATTAAACACCTTGGCAGGAAAGGAAAAGAAATCCTACTTAAACTGTATAACACGTGTTGGAGAATGACTGTACCTTCCGACTGGAAAAAAGCCATTATCATCCCGATTTTAAAGAAAAACAAACCCTCAAACAATATTAATAGTTTCAGACCAATATCTTTGACCAGTGTTATTGCAAAAGTGATGGAAAGAATGGTGGCATCTAGACTTAACTGGTTTCTAGAATATTACAACTTAATTAATAGTTCACAGACCGGCTTCAGACAGAATCATAGTACAAGTGAAAATGTACTCCTACTAAGCCAAGACATCAAGGAAGCTTTCAATAGAAAGGAGGATACCTTGGCAGTATTCATTGATTTTAAATCAGCATATGACTCAGTCTGGAGAAATAAATTAGTTGAGAAGTTGCAATCAATAGGTGTGAAAAGTAACATGCTTAAGTGGATAACTCAGTTTATTTCACAAAGATTTTGTGCCACAAAATATAATACATACATTTCCAAATATAAACAAACACACCGAGGACTTCCACAAGGTGCTGTTCTGAGCACAACACTCTTTAACATATATATAAATGACCTTCCATCAATAATAAAAACTTTAGAAACCAAAATTGCTCTATTTGCTGACGATGTAGTCATTTGGACTTCAGGCTCTTCAAAAAAACCTAAATTAATTAAAGACAGAATAGAAACAGCCCTAAACAAAGTACATGAATGGAGCTCCAAAAACCTCATGACTATCAATGTGGAAAAAACAAATTATGAATTATTTACACTAAAATACAAACCAGTTAATATTAGCATAAATTATAATGGTAAACCACTCAAAGCAGTTGATGATGCCAAATACTTAGGCATCACTTTCGACAGAAAGCTAAGTTGGAAAAAACATATAACAAACATCTCAGAAAAGGTTGAAAAGAAATTGCAAATCCTGAAAAGGTTAGCTGGTGCTAAATGGGGCTGCTCGAGGAGAGTCCTTAACACAACATACAAAATGTATATTAAACCAAACCTCTTGTACTGTTCTGAAGCTTTAATAACAGCAGCAAATGCTAACATCAATAAACTTGAACAAATACAAAATCAGGCTCTTCGCCTAATCACTGGAGCAGTTAAATCCACACCTATTGATGCCATGCTTGCCTTAACACGGACCCCATCAATAACAACAAAAATAGAAGAACAAGCATTGCTCCAACACGAGAAAATGTTACGACTGCCAAACTCTAAATGGACAGAAGAGAACCTCCCCCCTTCAATCCTTAAAACTCATAGTAGTTTCCTAGAAAAGGTAACACAGATTAAATCCAAATTGAACATTCCTAACACCAGAGAAAATCTACTTATTAGAGAAAATCCATTGGAATTATTGCAACCTACCTTCAATTTGGAATTAATAGAGGAAATAAGTAAATCAGACACACCAAAAGAAATACAAAAACTTCTAGCTCTGGAAACAATCAATACTAGGTATCCCACAGAAGAATGGCTGCACATATATACTGATGGATCCTCCAAGGAAAACCTTACTGGAGCTGGAGTTACATGTTCACATTTTTCCTTTTATCATTCTGTTGGCAGAGACACAACAAATTATGATGGAGAAATAGAGGCTATATACATTGCTCTCCGACAATTATTAAATCTTCCCTTAAATAAATTTAACAAGGCAGTAATTCTTTCGGATTCTAAAGCTGCAATTCAGGGAATATGTTCAAATACTACAAAGAAGTCAACAAAAATTAGAGAATGCTACAAAATGTTAACACAACTCCAAAAAGTTAATAAGACTGTTCATCTCCAATGGATTCCAGCACACTGTGGAGTCATGGGGAACGAAGCTGCAGACTCACTTGCAAAGAAAGGCACAACAATAAAACAAAAGTCTAAATTCAATTTCTCATATTCCTCAATAAAACGCTTGATCATTAAAAATTTTTGTCATTCATACCTACAAGAAATAGAAACAAATGCCAAAGATAAAAAATGGATTACACTACTTTCCAATCCAGATATAATCCCCCAGAGACCAAGGAAAACAGCTGTTGCAGCCTTCCGACTATTGACAAATCATGACTGCTTGGCAAGTCATCTCTACAGAATAGGTATCTCAGCCTCACCAATATGTGTCCTGTGTAACGATCCAGCAGAAATGAACGAAGACCACTTGAAGACCTGTGAAGCATTAAGATCAGAAGAAACTACAGTTCAAAAGTATTGGAAAGCACGAATGCTAATGGCTTCATTGCCAGATGCAAGGCACTAGAAAACAACAACAACATATTTTGCTAACTGTCTCAATAGGTACAGCCCTGAGTTCATTTTATTACAGAGTATTTCTATGTGTGTATTGTAGGTTAAATCATCTTCTATGTGTACTCCCAATAATTTAAAGCATTTTACTTGTTCTAATGCAATATTGTTAATGTTTATATTCACATTATCTTTCTGAAATGTCATGACTTTTGTCTTCTCTATATTTAATGTTAGCCCATTATTTAGTAAGTACTGTGATATTTCATAGACTGCACTTGTCATTTTTTCTTCTAAGCCTTCTCGACCATCATTCCAACATAATATAGATGTATCATCTGCATAAGAGATCACCTTGCTGTTCTCAGGTTCAGGTAAATTATTTATATAGATCAAGAATAGTGTAGGTCCCAGTACTGATCCCTGCAGTACCCCAGACTTTACTATGTTATAGTCCGATTTAACAGTGTGTATAATATCATGCTTTTTCCAGTTTATTTCTGTACATTGGACATGGTTTTTAAGATATGTTGCTAGCAATTTGTTAATTTGTCCTCTAAAACCATAGTGTTCTAATTTTGAAATCAGGTGATCATGAGATGCTGAGTCAAACGCTTTGGAGAGGTCTACACATACTCATTGGCTGCCACAGTTAATGTACTTGTATTCCCTTGCTAACTCTTGTGGATGTTTGATACATAGTTAGCGAGAGCTACAGGATTTACTTACCTGTGAACAAGGCTAGCCCTATCTCATCCAGTCGTATTACAAACACATCACTAATTAATTGGACAAGATAGAACTAGCCTTAGTTGTGGTCTTTTGGAAGAAATACAAATCAATTAGAGAATTCAGTCATTCTGCCATACTCAAGATGTTCTCGGGCTTCGAGCCAGGTGTAGTGATGAAGAGCCATCGACATTTTGGGAGTGTACATCTCTCCCATCATCAGGATGATGAATGTCATTCATCATTCTGGCAGTTTGTCACAGTAGCTTAATGGTTAGAACACCCACCTAGCAAGTGGGGGGGTCTGTGGATCAAATACCAGCTGTGGTATTGAACTTTTCAGTTCCAATTCTACCTCTCAAACATTGCCCACACACAGCTTGTGTGTTTAAAAACACCAGCAGTAAGTTTGTTGGCATAAATAATAATTAAATATGCTTTCCCAGCCTGTGGCTGCTCCCCATAATATAACACTGTACGCTATTATGAAATGAAAGTAGCTGTGGTGTATAGTCCTTCTGGTTTCTAAGTTTGTAATTTTTATCAGTTAGTACATATTAAAGCAAACTTAGGACTCCTATTCCCTCCTCCAGCCACTTGCTAGCTGTCAAACACAGGACTTCTCTTCTATCTCGTGCTGAGCGGTGCTCGCTGTATGTCAACTTGCTCACAAACATTTGTGAGCTCAGCCACCAACAGGAGCTTCAAGGCTGTGGGAGATAGGGGAAGAAACATCCAGAAATATCTTGTATCTCAGTGATGTTTCGTGGATTTACACCAGGCATAAGGGTTCTGTTCTCTTTATGTTTATTTTAAGGACACTGCCATCTATGTGACAAGCTCAACCCATATTAAAATAATGAATTAAAATGTGCCTCTTGATATGAAATTTGTGTAGAATTGCTCTATCATGTTTTGTGTATGTTGCAGACAAGAGAAGAACTTCGTGAGGCACTTGAGAATGAAATAAGACTGTTTGGGAATGATAGAGATTTATCAGGTAATGCTTTAATAGCCTGGAATCACCATGAATTTGAGGTGCAATATCAATGTTTAGCAGACGAAGTACGTATAGGAGAGTACTACCTAAGGCTGCTTCTTGAAAAGGAAGATAATCCAGATTCTCCAATCAGAAGATCTTATGAATTTTTTAATGACCTGTATCATAGATTTCTTTTGACTGCTAAACCTGAAATGAAATGTATGTGCCTGCAAGCCATGACTATAGTTTATGGAAGACACCATGAAGATATAGGACCTTTCAGTGACACAAAATATATTGTTGGAATGCTAGAACGTGTAAGTACATTTATGATCATGATTTTGTTAGTTTTGTTTGTATAATGTTATGAATATATAATTCTTTTGAAACACTTTGTAAAACTAATCAGATTTGTTACATTCACTGACTTTCTTCATTCAATGAAAAGCTGAGGCTGCTAATAGGCAGCAATATAATTCTTAAATATAACAAATACAGGTGAAAGGGAAGTCATTATATTCCTTCTAATATGTGCTTCATTGAAGCATTACAATCAAAAAAGTCTAAAATCATTTTGTTCTTTGATCAGCCGAGTTTGAAAAAATAAATAATTTTTTATCCAAGTTGGATGCATAACTCCACAGGAATGTACAAAGATAACGGTTTGCTACTTGTAAGATGCGTAGAGTAACTTATTTCTGACATAACTTCAGTAGTAGTTATTATGGGACATCACATAGGGTTCCGAAATGATTAATCACTTAAGAGACATGAAGGAATACTCTGAGCTGCTATTTCAGAGATGATGTAGCTTGACAACTTTGCATTGAGGTTGGTCAGAGAATTGACCTGGTTTGTGCATGTAAATAGCTTTTGCTTTCGATAATGTTTTAGGAGCTAACACTTGTGATTGGCCTACACTGTCACAGTAAACACAGGAGGACAAAGCAGGCTATGAGTTTGTTTTCAAAATGCATCGTTATGCTGTTTGTTTATGTATGAAACTAGGGAAAGTGAGCACCCACACAATCTGCAGTGCTGCCAAGTTGTTTTCAATAAAAGTAAAATATCTGCATAGGAAATGCTCAGAGACAAAAATGTAAGATACAAAATGTGTTCCAAATACCAAGAGCTACTGCTGGTTTAAAATAATGTAATGACTTCCCTTCCACCTGGTATTTAGACAGTAAAGGCTTCACTTATCGTAGTATTTACTACAAGTTCTTGAAATTAAACACAAACTAGTTTCATTATGCATTCATCACATCCTCAGTGCTCTTGTTTATGAACTATCTAAACTGATTCTTGACAATACAGTCACTAAAACACTCTCAACACTTCTGTGCCAATACTGACTACCTGTCCATCTGAGTTGCTTATAAAGCCGAGATTTGCCTGGAAATACACGTTTTCTCAAAGCTTGTCGTACTGTCTAGAATGAGCCTTTGTAACTTCTTGAACCGGCTGGTATCAGGCCTTAGTTCTTGTCACACTCAGCCATGTGTTGGCTAGCAACATAGTGGTGTGAGGTAGCCGTGACAATGTTGTGGTATGCAGTGTTAATATAACATTTAAAACCTGTTTGCTTCATAAAATAGGACCAGATCTCAAAATATACATTTAGTTAATTGACAAAATCTCATACCATGGAATCAAAAAAGTCCCATTTTCAGTTTAGAAATTTTAATCTCTCATCAAGGTGGTTTTGGAGGCAGTGTCCAAGTCTTCCACCTAATGTAAAAGTAAATTTAAGACTCATTTAAATCAGAGTTCAAAGGATATTTGAGAATGTGATATGTAAACCTGGTAACTCCAAATACACACACAAATATGAAGTTGAACTCTGACAAAATTGGATATTTGATAGAACAATAAGCACCTAAGAAACTAGTTCTTGCAAATATAATTTCACTGCATTGTGTTTTCTGTTTTAATAGTAATGAGTGTTGTGATAAAATTATGCCTTTTGATATTGTTGATAATGCAGCTACCCAAAAAGTAATTGTAATGAGATTTATGATGCTTTCAGAGTGTGGACAAGATGGAGCGTGATCGTCTGGTGCTATTCATCAATAAGCTAATAATGCATAGAAGAAATGTTAAAGATATAATGGATGCTGGTGGTGTAAGAATTCTAGTTGATTTACTCACATTAGCACACTTACACACTTCAAGGTAAGCTTTGTTAAAATGTGTGGATTAGTAGTTCATCATAAAAAAGTTAATGAGAAGTTTCACAAATCATATTTGTAGTAGGATATGAAGAATTGATTCCCTCTGTCTCTCTGTCTCACCCCTCACTGCACTTTGGAATAGTAAAGTTGTAGAGAAATCATGAACCTTGGAAATTTAATTTGAAATAATAGGATGATTCACTGATACTTGTTACATTTATTTGTGTTCACCAAAAATGTGTTAATTTCTCATTATGTGAATGTCATATTTATTTTTGTAAAATATATTATTGTATCCGAAACCGTCTGATAATATGGAACATGACCAGCATCGATTGTCAATGAAAATAATGAAAAATGACAAAGAAAAGATAATGGTTGTTGAGTTCTGTAACTGAGAAGAATAAATAAGGAACTTTTTCTGTAGAGCTGCAATATAGACGTCAAACTGTGTAGACATATTATTTCACGCAAGTAATAGCATTTGTGCAACATACCAATTGGAAACATGTTGGTAATGTGTAATCATAAAAAAGGAGTACTAAACATAATAGAGATCACATATGAAATTAGTATCCACATATAGTAATACATGGCAGTGAAAGAAATAACCGACACTTACAGGTACAAGTGACACCATTTTGAGCTTCGTATAAGAGACAAATAGAAAACTTTATCAAGACAGATCCCGAATAGTTTTGGATATCTCCATAAAGCATATTTAAAAAGTGTGATGATTTGTGAATATACGTTATCTGAATTTAAGTAAAACTAATTTTGATGGAATTCAGACTCTAATTGGAAAAACATTAGCCCCTACCATCTTTATCTGTTACCCTGAAATAAAGAGCTTGTCTCAACATCATCACCTGCTATCACTGCCACAAAGTTAATGCATTTGCTAGATGGAACACATTGTTTGAGTGAAGAGATTACAAATAGACCTTTGCACACTAGTGAACCAGAATCAAGTTGAAGAATTGAAATACTCTTGAACAAACTTGAGCAAATATTTCCTCAGTTATGGTTTCAAATTTACGATCAAACACAGGGGAACAATAACAAATATAATAGTTGAGAGGTAGAATCGGAGCTGAAAAATCAATGCCACAGCTGGGATTTGAACCACAGCCCCTCTTCTTACCAGGCAGGTGTTCTAATGATTAAGTTACTGTGACAGCCTTCCAGAATGACATAGAATTCTCCAACCAATGTGTAACACATGGCTTGTGTGTTTCAGAACACCAACAGTTTGTTGGCATAAATAAATAATTATCATCTGAAGGTTATTTAATCCCGATACATAAAGTACTTACAATAGTAAGTCACCATTGGGGTAATTGTCTCTGATGCGAGACTGCCTTTGTGGTTTACCGGGAGAAATACAAATCGGTTGGAGAACTCAATGTCATTCTGGCAGGTTGTCGCAGTAGCTTAATTGTTAGAGCACCCACTTTGTAAGTGGATGGTCTGTGGTTCAAACCCAGCTGTGGCATTGAATTTTTCAGTTCCAATTCTACCTCTCAAATATTGCTTACACACGGCCTGTGTGTTTAAATACACCAACAGTAAGTTTGTTGGCATAAATCAATAATAAATGTTGGTGTAGCTTCATTGTAAGTATGTATTGTAAGTTTCAGTGCTTGAAACTCACATAGGGAACTATAAATATAGTTGATATTGATATCCTGATTTGTATCTAACTTCTGTCCTTGCATTTCAGAGCTGTTGTACCAACACAGAGCAATGTTATTGAAGCAGGACCTAACATGACAAGAGAAAATGAAAAAGAATGGTACTATAATTGTTCAGGAGACAGAAAAGGTCCAGTTAGTTTTAAAGAGGTAAATAAGTGATCCTTAATCCGTTATATATTATAGCAAGAGTGAACTAGACAATGATTGCATTTCTTTGAGTTTGCATTGTTATACTTACCAGCTTTGCACTTTTTCGAGTGTGACCGTAGAGGAGTGGAGACCTTTTTATGACTTTACGGAAAAGGAGATATTTTATGGTTTTGTGAGCAGACTCACTGATACAAATTATTTATGTGGACATGACAAAGTGAAATTGTATGGTCCCTCTTAACTGGGTTGCAACAATACGCATAGCACTAGGATATAAAATTTGGTTCTACCACTAGTGACTTCCAGAAGCCAGCAGTAAATGCGCACAAACATTCAGTAATGGATGATGTGAATTATAAAGCCTAGTTTATCACATAAGTTGTTTCTTATTTTCATTCTATGGCTGCAGGATTTATTTTCCATTTCTTGTGACAGATTTGGTTTACAGTTCATATTATGAAGCTTAAAATATGGGGTAAAAATCTATGTATAGCCTAGGAAAGGAGTATTTATGTCTAAAAAGTCTCTGTCCTATGACCGGGAAAAATAGATTTACCTGATGGGATTGGGACCCTAATTCCCTTCAGAGTAGTCCCCTTGCACACCCACTGCTCCTTCCACTTCTGAAAACAATTCTGCAAAGGTTCTTTTGGGATGGCGTTCAATTCTACTGTTGCATTCCTATTATCTTTTCTCTGCACTCAAAAGAGGATCCTTTTAATGGTGTCTTCAGTTTCGGAAACAACCAGAAGTTACAAGGAGCCATGTCCGGAGAGAAGGGAGGTTGGCGAATGAACTGAAATGTATTTTTTGCCAAAAAAACTGGATCATTGCGATGAATGTGCTGGAGCATTGTCATGATGCAACTGCCAGGTCTGGTCTTGTCCGCTAAACTGCATCACGGAGACAGCAGATAGTACTTCTTTGTCACTGTTTGTCCTTCTGGTATGTATTCATGATGCGCAACTCCATGGATATCAAAGAACACTGTTAGCATCGCCTTGATTTTGCTTTGAATCTGTTGTGCTTTTCTCGGCCTTGCAGATTTGGGATGCCACCATTGTAACAACTGTGCTTTCGTTTTCAGGTCATACCTGTAAATCCAAGCCTCAACTCCGGTTATCACAGTGTTCAAAAATTCAGGGTCAGTGTTGCAAATGTCCAGCAGGTCTCGTGCAACCTCAAGATGGTGTTGTTTCTGTTCTGCTGACAGAAGCTTGGGCACAAATTTTGCAACCACTCTGCACATGTTCAAATCATCACCTAAAATTGCATGTGTGGAATCTTTACTGGTCCCAACATCTTCAGCAATCTCTCATACAGTCAAACGTGATCTCCCAGTATCAGATCTCTCACTATCTCAACAACAGCAGCATTTCGAGTGTTTTGTGACCTCCCAAGCTGCTCATCACTCTCCACCAAATTGAGGCCATTTTTAAATTTGTTGAACCACTCTTTAATTTGTGTTACCCCCATAGCATCATCTTCAAATGCTTGCTGAATTTTACAACCTAGTTTTAGCAAAATTTGATGTATTATTGGTGCCAAACAAGAAAGGTATTGACATTTGGCGGTGAAAGAGAGGCGATGTTGCCGCTTATCGCACCATGTGGAGAACACATGAGCATTATGTGTATGAAGATGGTTGGATTGCTTTTGGAATGTAGAGCAGCTATAATTTATATTCGTATTCGAAAACAATAGTAAAATTATATTATAATAGTAAAATTGTTCATCTACATGCAAATGCGGTGAGAAAATTCAAGCATGTGCATTGAGGTTCCTCTTGCCACTGTGGGCGGTGGTACTTATATAGCATCACTACTTTGCACGGCAAACATTAAGGTCAGATACTTTTTAGACAGACCTCGTATGTTATTTATTTTGGTAGAAGGAAGAATTTCAGCATGTGTAACAGAAAGCAGTAGTACTATCAGGTCTTCAGGGACTCTTATAAAACTTAATTCTCAGTTATTTTACATGAGATTTTTGTACATTTCTAGCACTGAACATTTTAAGCACTCTAAATTTCATGTTATCACAAAATGACTGCTTTGCTGGTTGTGGGAAGGTTTTATAGGTTTCAATTCGAGGATGTTTGTAAGTATGGAAATAATTTCTATAATTGAGGTACAATTATTCTGATTATTTTATCAGAAGTTCAATATATATATATTGGGATATGCTGTGTGTGGCAGATGTCTGGTTTGAAATGTACCATTAGAATTAATGTTGTTAAACCTAATTGCTTCTAGTTACTTAGCTAACAGCAACTGAATATCACTTATTGCTTACTAATGTAACCTTTAGCTTCACAGTTTTTAAACATTCACCAAGCACAACATGGATTTGAACATGAGTGCATGTTACAGATGCGTGAACTGTGGAGCAAAAATGTGTTGACATCTAAGACAAAGTGCTGGGCACAAGGAATGGATGGTTGGAAAATGTTGCAGCATGTACCACAACTGAAGTGGTGCCTCATGGCTAAAGGATCTCCTGTTCTCAATGAGAGTGAACTGGCACTCCTCATTTTAAACATTCTGATCCAGATGTGTGAATATTTTCCTAGTAGGTAAGAAGCTTATGATTTAATGCTGATAGGCAAACAGCTGATGAAACAGAGAGATGAGACAAGCTTGAGCTTTTCTTCACTCATCCCTTGTCATTATTTATTTGCACATTTGAGGAGCAAAGGCTTTGTCTCATTTCTCAGGGTCTTAGTTGTGACCAGTAAATGCACACATTTTAGGTTTATTTTGTAATGAAATGGCATTGTCTGAAAAGATAATACTATAGCATTTATAAACAATTTCATATACCCATTATTTTGAAAACTATGTTGATTTTTAGAAATACATTTTGCTCCTCTACAAAACTAGTCCTGTGTTAAATATGTTGTTGTTTTCTAGTGCCTTGCATCTGGCAATGAAGCCATTAGCATTTGTGCTTTCCAATACTTTTGAACTGTAGTTTCTTCTGATCTTAATGCTTCACAGGTCTTCAAGTGTTCTTCATTCATTTCTGCTGGATCGTTACACAGGACACGTATTGGTGAGGCTGAGATACCTATTCTGTAGAGATGACTTGCTAAGCAGTCATGATTTGTCAATAGTCGGAAGGCTGCAACAGCTGTTTTCCTTGGTCTGGGGGATTATATCTGGATTGGAAAGTAGTGTAATCCATTTTTTATCTTTGGCATTTGTTTCTATTTCTTGTAGGTATGAATGAGAAAAATTTTTAATCATCAAGCGTTTTATTGAGGAATATGAGAAATTGAATTTAGACTTTTGTTTTATTGTTGTGTCTTTCTTTGCAAGTGAGTCTGCAGCTTCGTTCCCCATGACTCCACAGTGTGCTGGAATCCATTGGAGATGAACAGTCTAATTAACTTTTTGGAGTTGTGTTAACTTTTGTAGCATTCTCTAATTTTTGTTGACTTCTTTGTAGTATTTGAACATATTCCCTGAATTGCAGCTTTAGAATCTGAAAGAATTACTGCCTTGTTAAATTTATTTAAGGGAAGATTTAATAATTGTCGGAGAGCAATGTGTATAGCCTCTATTTCTCCATCATAATTTGTTGTGTCTCTGCCAACAGAATGATAAAAGGAAAAATGTGAACATGTAACTCCAGCTCCAGTAAGGTTTTCCTTGGAGGATCCATCAGTATTTATGTGCAGCCATTCTTCTGTGGGATACCTAGTATTGATTGTTTCCAGAGCTAGAAGTTTTTGTATTTCTTTTGGTGTGTCTGATTTACTTATTTCCTCTATTAATTCCAAATTGAAGGTAGGTTGCAATAATTCCAATGGATTTTCTCTTATAAGTAGATTTTCTCTGGTGTTACTTTGGCATACTTTTCAATTTATTAAAATGCTCCACTGTTTTCAACATTTGCTTATCAACAGCTTTATAAACTGTTATTTTTTTATGCTAACCAACTTACTGCTGGTGTTGTTAAACACAGAAGCCGTGTGTGGGTAATGTAGAATCAGGACTGAAAAATTGTCATAGCTCTAGCCAGGATTTGAATCATGGACCTTGTGGTCTCCATCTAGTTGCTGTAACCACTGAGCTACCATAGCAACATGTCAGCAGGACACTAAATTCTCCAACTGACTCGCGTGGTTTAAATCCTGACTATGGCATTGAATTTTTCAGTCTGATTCTATCTTTCCAATTTCTGTTTTGTTAGGAAACTTTAGGCTAAAACTCCTTACCAATTTCATTGAAAGATATAAAGGTTTCAAGTAAGAATATACACACAAACTTACATGCTAATATTATAATTTAGAAAAAAATAGTACAAATAGAAACATACTACGCTTCACTGTGGCACATCATGGTTGCATGGATGAGAAATGAGGAACAAAACAAAGCATATGTTTCAAAAAAGTTTAATTTTGCAATACTTGTGGGTATACAATATTTTTTGTTTTTCCATTGTTTGTGTAGATATAAAGGCTATCTGGTTTGCCGACACAGGAACATGTAACATACAATTGTCCATGTGAGAAACAATCCGCACCTAAGTCTAAACTACAGAATTCTAGAGATTGACCTTGAGCTTTATTGATTGTGATTGCAAATGTCAATCGAATTGGGAATTGTAATATTTTAAATTTTAATGGTGTATCAGTCGGGATCATGGGAATTCGAGGAATGAGGACATCTTCGCCTTTGAAAGGCCCAGTTAATATTTTTGCTTCCATAGCGTTTCTCATCAATTTCTTAACTGCAAGCCTCGTGCCATTACAGAGTTTTGGCTGATTAACATTACACAACATGATAATTGGCACACCTATTTTCAATCTTAATATGTGTGGTGGCATTCCTGGGAGCAAGATCTCTGATGGGTAATTAACAATGCCATCTATTGGTAAGTAGCGGTAATGGCTGTTGTAAAAGCTGTTTCCTTGTAGTCGCAGGTATGTTACTGACGCAGGAAATAGATAAAAACAATCTTTGAAGAGGGTTTTTTTTTCTATTGAGAAAGCATTGTTTATTGATCAGTCATTAAGTAAATACACAATTTACAATAGACTTTTTCACTTACAGCTATTTCTAATCATATATTATTCTTGTCCAGCTCTTCAAATTCATGCATATCATATACAGGATTTTCTACTAGCCATGTATAAACTCTATATATGGTTGTATATCGTGTCAAAATTTGAGCTAAATCGATGCAGAAGTTTTTGAGTTTTTGAAGCATAAACAAACCAACATAACATATATATATATATATATATAGCTAGTGCTAATGCTGGATTTCTGACAATGAAGTCATTAATCCTCTTGCTCTCCAATATTTTTCACTGATGGATGGGGCACTAGAAGTGGCCGGACATATTTGAAGGTGGTCTTGGTCCATTTCCTCTTGCAGATCACATAGAGGACAGAGTGGTGAAGAATATATCCCAATTCTGTTTAAATGGTTTGCGAGACAATCATATCCTGTAATCAACCTGAAGGTTGCAACTGCTGTTTTTCGAGGATACTCAGGAATTACTGTTTGAATGTTTGGTAGTTCCCATCTTTTATTTTTTGGTTTTTCATAGTAATATTTTGCAATAATTTTTTTTGAATTCAGAGTTGACTAATCTTTTAGCTGCATAAAATGGTACATTAAATATAGATTTCTGCACATTGCCAGTACCCTTTTTAGCAAGAAAATCAGCTTTCTCAGTACCACTCAGTCCACAGTGAGCTGGTATCCATTGGAAGACTAGGTGTTTTTGAAGTGCTGTTAGCTGGGTAAGGATTTTCCTACATTCTATAATTGTTTGGTTTTTTGGTGACAACTTGGAAGTAATTGCTATAATTGCTGCCCTGGAATCTGAGAGAATAACTGCTTGATGAAAATGTGAAATTCTATACAAAACATTTTGTAGGGCCATTCTAATTGATTCAATTTCTCCATCAAAGTTTGTAGTTCCATAACTTAAAGATTTGTAATAGGAAAAGAGGTGATATATATATACATACATATATAACATATATAAAGATGTTGAGGATGCCTAGGCCATTGCATAAGAGCTTTATTAGGCAATTTGATGAAGACAATTTTGAAGTACAAATTTGCTAATCATTTTCCATGAGAAAAATAAATAATGTTGCATAACAATTTCCTCTCCATTATAATTAATTCAAATACCTTACAAATCACCACCGCCATCACCACTACCATCAGTTTCAAAGGTATTCTTTTGGATATGTTTATTTTAAATTTACTTATTTAGAGAGGTAGAATCAGAACTTGAAAATTCAATGCCACAGCCAGGATTTGAACCGCAGACCCTCTGCTCAAAATCCCAGCTGTGGCATTGAATTTTTCAGTTCTGTTTCTACCTCTCAAACATGGCTTGTGTGTTTAACCCTTTGCGGTGGAAGTCCTGGGAAGAAATTTCCGCAGCCAAGACGGACTTTTAAATTTGCTGCTAGAGCTACGCAAATGGGAGCAAAACTTCATGCAAAAGTGGCCTATGTTTCTGTACTTACCTACACTGCAGATGATTATCAAACGTAGCTGAGCTAAACGGAGAATTGTTGATGCACTGGAACAGTTTGTGCTGCTTACACTGTCCACTAATATGGAGATTTTGTAATTGTTTTAAGTTTGTAAACACTTTAGACCAAGATAAAGTATCCTGTCATAAAAAACACATAGTAATGAAAAAGCGTTCGGCCATAAATAGTAATTTATATAAAATGTAAACAGTCACACGAACATTATGTGCACATATACACATCACACACTTCTCATTATGACAGAACAATTACTTTTTATAATTGATAAGCGTGTGATAGCGCTCGAACCATTCACTGATACACATGGCCGGTTTATTTGCACACGTGTTGCAGTAGAAATACGTTTCTTTTCTCGCCTCCTGGAGATTTTGATTGCTGCAGACAATACAATCTTTGTGTTTTTTTCTCTCAAAGTGGTATATAAAATGTGGTGCATTGTTTAGCCTTTCCTCTATCTCAGCTGTACCGGGGTGTGACCTTGGCCTTGGGTTTCTTATGTCTTTCACCAGACTCTCAACCAGTGACCTTCTGTATTTTACGTGTGACAAGGAATGGGTGCTTGCCTGGGAATTTTGAACCTTGTACAAAATGTACAAGTTTACTGTTGCTACTTCCAGGCACCAGAAATATAATTTGCACCACCACTTCAACGATTTTCGCATAAAAGCGTATGTTGCACAATAATGGTCACTGCGATCCACACCTCCCATGTGTTTGGTATAATCAAGCACACACAGCAGCTTTTGTGCATCTTTTGTTGTTCCTCCCTTCAAAATTGTTGTAGTTTTCTGCATAGAAGTATCATGAAATGTAGAAATCATCAAGACTACCCTTTTGTCCTTCCATCCCATAACCAACACGTTGCCATTCCGGTAAGAACTGGTTTTGCCACCTTTTAGTTTTTTCAAAAGCCCTTGCTTCACAGGTTTTGGGTTGCCTACCCTACCGATAACACTGGTCTACAAAAATTAACTTTTTCTCTTTCACAAGAATTAAAATAACAGATTCTAAAAGTATTTTTCGTGCTGAATTCAAATATAATTACAGTTTGTCCGCATCGGGCAGGAGTTTTGTGTGATATTCATTTGAATTTTTATAATATTCTAAAAAATCCGTAACTAGCTATCTAACTCAAAATTATAACTACTGATTCTGGCTTACCTAGAAAGTGGTAGATAGTGATTTTCGGGTATATTTTGCATCTGGAACGTCTCTCATTTTAGTCCAACAGTAGTCAGCCAGCATATTGGAACTCCACTTGCCTTGGTACCTCTTCTCTATCGTAGAAATTTGCTGATGAAAACGCTCACCGTGTTCATCGCTGACAGCTCCAAGGTTTTCGGGGAAGAAGTCCAAGTGAGAGTCCAAGAAGTGAATTTTTAAGGACATGTTGCATCCCATAGCTTTATAAGAATGCAGAAGATCAGCCACTATGTCACGACAGTTTTCTGCTTTATGGTTTCCAAGAAAATTGCAACATAAACTTTTGAAAGACTGCCAGGCTGCTCTCTCCAGTGGATTTAACAGTCCCTCGAAATGTTCATCAGCCATTAATGATCGGATTTGTGGTCCTATAAAAACTCCTTCTTTCAATTTAGCATCACTGACTTTGGGGAATTTCGATTTCAAGTACAAGAATCCATCAGAAAGTTTATCCATAGCTTTGACGAAATTTTTCATAACTCCTAACTTAATATGCAATGGAGGTAAAAATATTTTTTCAGGATTCATTAAAGGGACACATGCCACATTTTTCTGGCCAGGGAGAAGAGATTCACGTTTTGGCCATGACTTTCTAACGTAGTGAGACTTCTTATCTCTGCTGTCCCACTCGCACAAAAAACAGCAAAATTTGGTGAACCCAAGTTGCAAACCAAGCAATAAAGCAATGACCTTTAGATCACCACAGATATTCCATTCATATTTTCCATATTGTATTTTCTCTAAAATTAGTTTCATATTTTGATATGTCTCTTTCATAGCGGCAGGCGCTACTGGTATTGATGGAAGTTCATTGCCAATATGTAGCAGCACAGCCTTCAAACTTACTTTAGAGGAGTCTATGAACAATCGCCACTCATCTGGTGGGTGTTGATGCCCAAGAGTTTCCATAAGTGAACAAATATTATTACAAAACACACCACCATATTCTTCACAGAAGTATTCTTTGAAAACACTATGGTGGCTACGATAACTACTTATTCTTACATCTTTTTGGAGTAAATTCCACCCTTTGAGTCTGGAAGTTAAAACTTCAGCTTGCAGTTTAGACAGATTTAAATCCCGAATCAGGTCATTAAGGTCTTGCTGATTGGGAAAGTATGGTTCTGATGAACAGCTACTGGCTTCATATGTAAGATCATTTTTATTTTCATCTGAATCATTTTGAGTTTCAGTTAGGTCAGAATCAGAGTTATCACTTAAGGTTGTATCTACATATACTGGTACGGGGAACTCTTCACTGTGTAAGACAGGTCTCAATGCAGATTGCAAATTCGGATACTTAACTGTATATTTTGTTTTAGATGTGATTCCTTTAATATTTGTCAAACAAAAATAACAGTCAGTTGAATGATCCTTCGGTTCCCTCCAAATCATGAGAATTGCAAATGGCATATGATGTGTACCATTTTTCCACCCAGTCAGCAGTCTAACACACGAAACACAGCATGTATTTGGGGCCCAGTTCTTATCAAAATCACTAACTTGACAGCCAAAGTAAAGATGATAACACTTCTTTACAAGTGGGGTCATATTTCGCCTCTGAGACTTGAAGGTCAGCTCACCACAAATATAGCAGAAATTATCTGCATGATTTACACACTTTCTTGGCATGATGAAAACATTAAGCACTCAAATACAACATGCACAACTACACAATACACTTCTAAACAGAAAGGAAGGAAATATTTCACTAGTGAACAATGTCACAGTCAGCTCAATACTGACACATCACAATGCCAGACAGGTCTGAGCATGTCTAAACATGAATGAACCTGCACAGTCTTGTTTTGTGGTGCTTCAGCGTGATATTACAAATAATTTCAATAAATACGGCTTGAGTAAAATAGCTACATATGAGGTAAAGGTTCCTATGACAGGTCAAAGAAAACGCTAAAATCATATTTTGAAAAGTAGCTTTCACAGAAAAACTATGCCTGATGGGAAAATTCTGACTACATATCTGAATTCAGGATGAAAAAATGCACTAGATTCACTATTCAGATTTCTTGTGAAAAAAATCTTGTCGACCAGTGTAATTATAGTGCCCGTGGTGTAGCATTCTTGCCTGTCTAACTCCTGTGCTAAATCTACACTACTATAATAGTGATCTAACTCCAAAAGCACAAAGTCCAAGGCGATCTGTCAGAGATAGTACAATTCTCGTACTGAATTGCTTTTCAGGATACAATAAATCACATATTTGTCTTGTATAGTTTCCACAGTAGAGAATAAGACTGTGAACATAGCCAGCATCGCTAACTGCCAAAACAAAAATCCTTATACCCCATTTTATGGGCTTTTTAGGATTGTATGTTTTAAAATTTAGTTTTCCTTTGAATCCCACAGTTGATTCATCTACAGCAATATTTTTGCCTGGTAAAAAGTGTTCTTGAAATTTTCTTTCCAGAAATTCAATTACACCATGAACCTTTTTGGTTCTTCTAAGGGATGGAGCAGTGATATTCTGTGAATCATCCCCTACATGTAGCATCCAGAAAATCTGCAAAAATCTATCCCGAGGCATAACATCACGGAAAAACTTTATTTCAGTTGTCCTATCAGTGGACCCATAATCCTTTAGTTCCGGAAGTGAAACAAGCCCCATGTTCAATATTATCTCCAAAAACCCTTTCATTTCTACTACAGACACATCAACCCAAGTTTTCCAAATAGAGCGTGGGGACAATTGTAATGTGGCAATTTTTTCTCTCACATATCTATTTGTTTCCTTAGCAATTTGAGATATTAGCTCATCAGTAAAAAATAAACTAAAGTATTAAATTGGCTCAGCATCAAAGGCAAGATTCTATTTTGGACCTACATTCTTGGAAAAGGTATATTCTTTGAGTTTCTGGTCAGTTTTACCTATCAATTTCCATGTATCGGCACACGCAATATTCGCAGCACTTGTGTCGCTCTCACTCTCACGGACTCCTCAGCACCGGACAGTTCCACATCATTCTCCTCTTCAAATTCATTGTCCACATCGTCATCACTCACTACATCCAACTCCGATTGAATCATTAACCTAATTCTTCCACATGTTCATTACACAACACATCAAACTTTCATTTCTTAATCCCAGAAGGACCTGATTAATACACGCTCAAAGCCATTGCAAAATGCTGTGCAACCCAGACAGAAACATTTCCTCTGTATGTTGAAATAGTTGAAATAATTTCTGAACAGATGGCAGGATAGGCTGGGTAAAGCTTCCACGAACACTGTGATGCCTGTAACATGCTGCCAGAAGTGTTGCTTCTTGCAACTAAGACGAGAAAAGGTGAAGTGCTTTGCTGTCAATCATATGTCGACATACGACCGTACAGGCACTACTGTCGTGTTGATCATATACAACTGCAAAGGGTTAAAAACCAAAAGTAATTATTATTCATTTATGCCAACAAACCCGGGACATAAAGTACTTGCAATAGTAAGTCACCATTGGGGTAATTGTCTCTGATGTGAGACTGCCCTTGTGGTTTACCAGGAGAAATACGAACTGGTTTGAGAATTCAGTGTCATTCTGGCAGGTTGTCACAGTAGCTTTATGGTCAGAGCACCTGCCTTGTAAGCGAAGGGTCTGTGGTTCAAATCCCAACTGTGGTATTGAATTTTTAAGTTCCAGTTCTACCTCTCACCAACAGTAAGTTTGTTGGCATAAATAAATACTCATTTAGCTCTGTGATTTATATTAATGTTTTAATACTTATTGTTCCTGGTACAAACAGAGATGCTGATGATGCTATCATCCGGCCTCTTCCGAGAGTGAAGCGTCTGTTGTCTGAAGATGTGTGCCTTCCTCATGTAGTGCAGCTTCTGCTTACATTTGATCCTAAGTTGGTGGAGAAGGTTGCAACTTTACTGTGCGAAGTGACAAAAGATAATCCAAAAATGTCAACACTGTATCTTACTGGAGTGTTCTATTTTATTCTCATGTACACTGGCTCTAACGTCCTGCCCATAGCCAGGTTTCTGCAGCTGACACACACAAAGCAGGCCATCAAAGGAAACGATGTGAGTAATTCTCTTATTTTCTACCTTGTTATTCAAACTGACATAATGATAAATTGAAAAACAAGTTGATATTTGTAATTACATTCTGCTGCAACTTACTTATAATTATGTTAATCACAGGAGTAGTTTTGGATGTCGGAAAATTGAAAATTAATGATACCAAGAAAGACATTGGCACACAGCTAATTCATTATATGAATTTTGTACTATTCAGCACATCCGAAACTATTTATTTTACAGTTTCCTGGAGTATCGCCAAGAATGGCATCTAACTTCTTTGAACATGTCGAATCAAGAGAGTTTGGAAAATTATGTTATACATTACTATGACAATATCATTAAGATATTGTCCTGTTTAACAGTAACTTTTACGATGTCATCATGACATCACATTTTGCATATAATACTTGATTTTATAATTATTTGGACATGCCAAGAAAATAACGTTGATTTACATTTTAAAACCTTTAACATGATATTACACAAAATAATCCTTAATTATATAAGGATAATTGAATTGTTGAAGTTGACAATAATTATCATCTCAATAAATTGATAATGCATCAACTAACAAAGGAAGAATACCAAATAAACAAAGCTAAACTGATGTTTGATTTAAATATTTCTTGGGATACATAACTATCTTCCTTTCTTAGAAGTTTGAAAACAGTGTTGTTATAATCAATTTAATTTAAAAGGTGAGTCAAGTAATAACACTAAACAACACTTACTTTATAATTTTCTGGAACGTGTTTCGGAGGTTAACTTTCCTCCATTGTCAACCGGACAATGACTGGGTTTCCATGGTGCGGATGGCGATGCTTCTTCTGATGTTTCTTCTGGTAATGGTTCAAGGAACTTGCTGAAAATATCTTTCTGGGGAATGTCAAATTAAATACTCAGTTTGTATTTTTTAAAATGAAGATTTGTTCCTGTATGGACAGCTCTTGTTTTCCGGTTATGCGTTTGAGGAGTTTTGGTTCTGGCTTTATGTTGTGATTTTTTGTCCAAAAGTGAAAGGCAACTGCTGATTTTCCGATTGTTTGCTCTTGATGTTCCTAACGTGTTCCTTGGATCTAATTTCTAAATTTCTTTTGGTTTTTCCTATGTATGCTTCAATACAATCACTGTTCGCATCCCGGAAAATTATAACTGCAAGTGTTTAGTGTTATAGACTCACCTTTTAAATTAAATCAATAATTGATTGTGTACCATGTGTAGGTAAACTTTGGAAGATAGAACCAGAAGGGAAAAATTCAATGCCTTAGTCAGGATTTGAACCATGGATCGTGCGCTCTACGTGCAGCTGCTCTTAACCACATAGCTACCATGGCAACATGCCAGCACAGCCTTAAATCCTTCATCTACAAGCAGATGTTTATCTCAATTAACACGAAGTAATATAGGAATAAGATTATTTATGCCAACAAACTTACTGTTGGTGTTTTTAAACACACAAGCTGTGTGTGGGCAAAGTTTGAGCAGAGGGTCTATGGTTCAAATCCCAGCTGTGGCATTGAAGTTCCAGTTCTACCTCTTAATAAAGCTTCTAAGAAAGGAAGATAGAAATAAAAGTTTGTAAGAATAGTATGCAAGAGTAGAGTAAGTTCTGTAACACATTAGATTTTTTCATAACTCCTTAGTCTAAGATTTAAAGCTTTCATTTTCATTCTGACGAAGGCCATGGAGTTTAGAATGGCCGAAAGCTCAATATTTTCAAACCTCACACGGCTGATCGCCCGTGAAACTGTAATAAACTCCTTAGTCCTTTGTTTATTAGCTTAAGTCCTTAGTCCTTTGATTATCAACTTTTCTCACACCTTGACATAAATCCTAATATGATAATTAACAGACCATTGGTCCATGTAAATACTTGCAGGCTCAATTGTCTGAGATGATGCAGAGAAGTGTGCTTGGCCAGCTACTTCCAGAGGCAATGGTGTATTACTTGGAAAACCATGGTGCTGAGAAATTTGCACAGATTTTCCTTGGAGAGTTTGACACACCAGAAGCAATATGGAATTCAGAAATGAGGTTAGTTCCTTATGTATTGTGATATTTCATTGTTCATTAAAGAAGGTAAAATACCTCATACATTGTACCATACACTACACAAAGATGTTTTGTTAAAAGTTTTACATTTTAAATGCCTTTTTTTGTTTCTTCTATTTTTTATTTATTTATTTATTTATTTTTATTTTTTTTTTTTTTTAAGTTTTGTGTGTTAAAAATATTAATTTTTTCACTTATTATTGTTATTATTAATTTATTATATAATATCAGTATCTTTTGTTGTTAGTGGTAATGGTTATTTTACTTGGGCCCTCGTATTCCTTTACCATAGGCACAATATTAAAGGTAAACAAAAGAACTAGCTACAGAACACTTTTTAAAGAATTAAGTTGGTTCACAATCACCTGGTAAAGATGGCAACTAGAACAGGAAGCGAGGCAACATTCAACATTTTGGTTCACAACAGCCCTGCAACAAGAACAGGAATGCATTCTAAAGTAAGAACAAATTAGAAACTAAAAACTTCACTTATCTTAGTAATGTTGCAAGTTTTTCGTGCAAATTGCTGACTAAAGTTTCGAGTTGACTCCAACTCATTCTCAAAGCTATACAAACAAATTTGTAACCATAGATACTGATGCTCATTTTAATCACCAATCTCTGAAAACAAAAAACATAGATACTGATTGAGAGGTAGAACTTGAACTTAAAAATTCAATGCCACAACTGGGATTTGAACCATAGACCTTCCGCTTACCGGGCGGCTGCTCTAACTATTGAGCTATTGTGACAAACTGCCAGAATGGCATTAAATTCTCAAACCATTTTAATTACCAATCCAATTGCTCTATTGCTATATATATATATATATATATATATATATATATATATATATATATATATATATTGGAGAGCAAGAGGATCAATGACTTCATTGTCAGAAATCCAGCATTAGCTAACAACAACATATTGCCAATTATGGTTAACCTCTTCAGGGATATGGGCGTGAAATCACGTCCATTTAAAATGACGGATGAGAGATATGGGCGTGTATACACGTCCTGTGCGTTTAAGCATTTAACCCTTATTTATCCCTTATCTAACTCAACTCAACGATTTTGGTTAAAATGCCATATGTTATGATATTTTTGAGTCAAATGAAACATATTTTGAATTATTTATTTATTTATTTATTTATTTATTTATTTATTTATTTATTTATTTATTTATTTATTTATTTATTTATTTATTTATCGATCCATCGATCGATCCATCCATCCCATCCATCCACCCACCCACCCCAATAAACTTATTGTTAGTGAAATAAGGAAATAATGAAGCTATTAACAGTGAAGCAACAAGAGTCTAAAGTAAAAACAAATTAGAAACTAAAAGCTTCACTTATCTTAGTAATATTCCAAGTTGTTTCGTGCTAACAAGTTTCAAGTTGACTCCAACTCATTCTCAAAGCTATACAAACAAATTTGTAACCATAGATACTGATGCTCATTTTAATCACCAATCTCTGAAAACAAAAACCTATAAATACAATCTATAGGAGGTAATTCAAAGTTCATAACATAGTTCCTGTTTTTTAAAATAAATATTTTTTTCCCAAACCATTAAATCTATAGGTCCACTTAATTGTTTTAATAATTTAACTTCTGGATTAATTTCATGATTAAATGACCAAAAATGATCTGCACAGCTAATTTCTCAGTTTGTTTATATTTAATATTTCTAAAATGCTCTTTTATTCTGGTTTCTAAATGACGTTTAGTTTTACCAATATAAATCTTATCACAATCCAAACAGCTAAATTGATAAATGCCAGATTTTTTATAATTTGGTATTTTATCATTTTTAGAAAAATTTAGTAAATTTAATATATTAAATTTATTTTGAGGGACCAAATTTATTCCATATTCTTTAAAAATCTTTGTAAATTTTTTATTGGCCCATGGATGGTAAGTAAACTTTTTAAAAATACAATTATCTTTTATTTTTTTGAGGGTAGAAACTTCTTTAACAGCTTTTTGATACTTAAATTTTTCTATCTTTTTATGTATAAAATCTGTATTAAAACCATTAATTACTGCTGTGTTAATAATGTGTTTATATTCTGTGTCAAATTCTTCTTTATTAAGGGGTATATTTATTAACCTATAAATTAAACTATTGAAAACAGCAAATTTATGTGCAAAAGGATTAAAACTTTTATTTTTATGTAACTATCAGTGTGAGTAGATTTTCTATAAATACCAATGGTGGCGCCGTGGTCGAGCGGTTAGCGCGCTCGCCTACCACCTAGGCGGCCCGGGTTCGATCCCAGGGACCTGCATGTGGTATTCGTGGTGGACGAAGCGGCGTCAGGGCGGGTTTTCTCCGGGTGCTCCGGTTTCCCCCGCCATCTCATTCCACCGGTGCTCCATCTTCATGTATCATCAGTGTCACCGCCTGCGGTGCCGTAGTAGTAAAAGCTGGCGTTAAACACTACAACAACAACTATAAATACCAAAATTCAATTTATTGTTATGTCTTTTAATTTTTAAGTCCAAGAACAGAGGGCATCCATTATTTTCGGTTTCCAAAGTGAATTGTATAGCTTTATCTTGTAAATTTAAAAGTTTTAAAGCATCATTTATCTGTCTTTTAGGGACCACAGCAAAAATGTCATCCACATATCTATACCATATTTTAAAAATTAGAGGGAATGATTTTATAATTTGAATTTCAAAAAAGGACATGAAAAGATAAGCAAGAAATGGTGAAAGTGGACTACCCATTGCCAAGCCAGAAGTGGACCTATAGATTTAATGGTTTGGGAAAAATATTTATTTTAAAAAACAGGAACCATATTATGAACTTTGGATTACCTCCTATAGATTGTATTTATAGATTTTTGTTTTCAGAGATTGGTAATTAAAATGAGAATCAGTATCTATGTTTTTTTGTTTTCAGAGATTAGTGATTAAAATGAACATCTATAGCTTTGGTAACAAATTTGTTTGTATAGCTTTGAGAATGAGTTGGAGTCAACTCGAAACTTTAGTCAGCAATTTGCACGAAAAACTTGCAACATTACTAAGATAAGTGAAGTTTTTAGTTTCTAATTTGTTCTTACTTTAGAATCTTGTTGCTTCACTGTTAATAGCTTCAATTTCTTTAATCAACAGGAATGCATGTTATCAATAGAAAGTGAAGGTCAATATTGCACATTGGGAATTGATTTGTTTCTAACTGACCAATAATTTTTTTTCTAGCTTGTGACTAGAGAGAGTTCTAGCAACTGTTTCATGGCACTGCCACCTTGAATAATTTCTATAGTAAAAAGTCTAATAAGCAAAATATGAATTTAGCATGCCATATCTGGTAACAGGAACGAAATAGTTAAAACTTGGCCAATCTTCTTTTCTGTTTCGGGAATCTGAGAAAGCTTTCTGTCAACTATGAACACTCCCATTTGGATACATGTATTTCAACTTCCTGTTGTGGTTATCATTACCGGTAGTTGTGCACCAGCCTTCAAATATATTGCCTATACCTTGCTTGTATATCCAGGAATCAGTCAATTCTGTTAAATTGTTGTTAGCTAATGCTGGATTTCTGACAATGAAGTCATTAATCCTCTTGCTCTCCAATATTTTTCACTGATGGATGGGGCATTAGAAGTGGCCGGGCATATTTGAAGGTGGTCTCGATCCATTTCCTCTTGCAGATCACATAGAGGACAGAGTGGTGAAGAATATATCCCAATTCTGTTTAAATGTTTTGCCACATAATCATGTCCTGTAATCAACCTGAAGGTTGCAACTGCTGTTTTTCGAGGATACTCAGGAATTACTGTTTGAATGTTTGGTAGTTCCCATCTTTTATTCTTTGATTTTTCATAGTAATATTTTGCAATTTTTTTTGAATTCAGAGTTGACTAATCTTTTAGCTGCATAAAATGGTAGATTAACTATAGATTTCTGTACACTGCTGGTACCCTTTTCTGCAAGAAAATCAGATTTGTCATTACCACTCAGTCCACAGTGAGCTGGTATCCATTGGAAGACTAGGTGTTTTTGAAGTGCTGTTAGATGGGTAAGGATTTTCCAACATTCTATAATTGTTTGGATTTTGGTGACAACTTGGAAGTAATTGCTATAATTCTGCCGTGGAACCTGAGAGAATAACTGCTTGATGAAAATGTGAAATTCTATACAAAAGATTTTGTAGGGCCATTCGAATTGCTTCAATTTCTCCATCAAAGTTTGTAGTTCCATAACTTAAACATTTGTAATAGGAAAAGAGGTCACATGTGACTCCAGCACCTGTTCCATCTTGGTTTGATATCAGTGATCCATCAGTATAAATATGGAACCTTCGTGTTCTGGAAATCTAGTATGGATTGTCTCTAGTGCCAATAATTTTAGAACACTAGTTGGAGTATCACTTTTTTTAACTTCTTCTGTCTGGTGTAAATAATATGTGATGTCTAATGTTTGTGTCGGATTGACTTTAGATATGAAGTTTTCCTTTGAATTAGGAAGGTGTGCATTCTTCCTGATGTCTTGAATTTTGGAAAGAAAGCTCTCCTGAGTCTTTAGTGTATGTGTAAAATTTCTCTTGTGCCATGTATTGAATGGGAGTCTGATCAACTTTTCGTGTTGAATAAGAGCTGCTTTTCTATTTCATATTCAATGGGGCATTGGTTGGTTAGTATTTCCATAGCTGATATTGGTGTGGTTTGGATAGCACCTGTAATTAGTCTCAGACTTTGGTTTTGAAGATTTGAATTTTTTTTTGTATTTGCTCTTACAAAAACTTTGTTGCAGTAAGAAATAATGGCTGTATATATACATTGTATGTCATGTTAAGAGTTGCTCGGGAACATCCCCACTTCATTCCTGTTAATGTTGTAACAGTGAAAAGCGCCTTACTGCTCTTTGTATTACATTTTCTATTTGTTTGGTCCATGTATGTTTGGTATCAAATACAGGTGGAAGTGAAATAATTTGCCAGACTGAAAGAAGTGAGAGAGTGGTCGTAAATAAACAAAAATGTTGATACATTTTTAAACTAAATGCACTGGTAATTAGATAACAGCATTTAAAGCTGAAAGTATGTGGCAATGTTCTGCCACTTGTTGATCGTGTAATTTATTTCTACCGGTAGGACAATGAACTATTCTGACATTCCATAAAAACTATGTTAGGTAACGTTGGCCATGAATTGAATTCAGATGTTTTGCTACTGGGCAGAAACCTAGAAAATTCCACAAAAATATGAGGTTATTGTTCACTGCACTTTATGCAAACTGACTTCAAATTCTGCATTTCCGCATAATTACAAGATTTTATGTGGTATGTTCTAATGCCAGAATTGTTTCCTGTTCTATTTGAGAGGCTTATGCTATGATAAGCTAACGAACACATGTTTTAATTAAGTGTTGTTGGTCTGTTCCTCACCTTACGTCCCGCAAACATTTATTCTATCTTTTGACATTAATTGCGGTATTACATCCTTCAGGAAATCACAAATGTGATGGAAAATAGATTAACTTTAAATACGCTCTAAGCGGCCGGAAAGACATAAATTCACTTCAAATGAAATGCATATGAGGTATGTCCAAATCTACTTACTGTGCATGTGCCCAGTTGGTAGCAATATTGGTCCTGCTTGATGATACCCAAGTGTTTGTTGCTAACATTAAGAACATCAGTACTCTGTAGTTAAATAAGCTGGTGAAAGTTACCGCAAATCCATACATAACCTGCACGTTCTTAATAATCCTTCTCGTATAGGAAGTGCATGCATTGTTCATCATCGTGAAACAATGATGCGAGATCAACATTATTAACAAATCAAACACAACTTATACTTACAAAGTTTATTTACTGAATAGCAGGGACCAGTTCACAATAAATAGTAAAGCTGGTTGCTTCCAACACCGGCACTTGGAGTGAACACATGAGGTATAGTTTCAATATCGTCTGCCAGACGTATGTGCACATGCGCTGTAACTATTACATTTCAGAGGTTATGTTACTCATACATGTGTGAAACACCTCTTACAGTATTAATACCGTTATTCTGTGTTGCATTTAGCCACGTGGCACTAATCTTTAGTAAAGCATGATTTATAATGTAAATTTACTATCCACCGCAATATGCTTAAACAAAAAACAATTGAATGCAGTTAAGTAAGCATTCACGCGATCTACACTGATGTTGGAAGAAAGTAAACACAGCTGATGCGATGTTGCCAGTTCTAACAGAGTTAAAAAAGCAACAAATTGTGGATTTTTAAAACTTAATTTACACAAAAACTATTGATTCGATTGAAATAGCCCAAAGGAAAAGGTTGTCACTTATTCAATTTTCTGTGAATAAATGAAGAACTTCTAATCAATAATAATTCAGCGAGGTGATAATCTTTTTTTTCAAAAAGTATTTTTTCTTAGAAAAGTGCAAACTTGTCAGCCTTTTGGTGTAAGCTTTTTTGTTATCCACAATACGAGAAACTCGCTGTTAGAGTCTGGCGGATTATTTCACTTCCGCCCTGTATAACTCCCAGATATTTTGCTTCCTTTGTTTCTGGTAATTGTTGACCCTCAGAATTTATTTTTATTTTTAATGGTTTTTTCCTTGGTGAAAAGATTTGGTAGTTTGATTTTGTTGTATCAGCAGTTATTAAATTTTCTTTGGTCCACTTTTGTGGGTTGGCTAAGGATTGTTATGTGGTTTTTTCTAGTTCTATACTTTTGTTTTTTGGTTTTGAAGCCCACATTACTAAGTCATCAGCAAATAGTGTACACTTCACACCTGATTCTTGTATTTCTTGTGGCAGATCATGAATAA
This sequence comes from Tenodera sinensis, assembly GCA_030765045.1. Lineage (NCBI taxonomy): Eukaryota > Metazoa > Arthropoda > Insecta > Mantodea > Mantidae > Tenodera > Tenodera sinensis. The sequence goes on along the minus strand of CM060965.1, from coordinate 185,734,058 downwards.
ATATATTAAAAAGTGTAGTGCTGAGCACTGCACCTTGTGGCAAGCCACGGTGTACTTGTTTGTATTTAGATATATTTCTTCCATATCTGGTAGCAATAAAGCATTGTGTTAGGAAATGACATAGCCATGAAAACATTGGACCTTGTATCCCTATCTTTTTTAATTTCTTTAGTAGTTTTGTTCTGCATATAGAATCTTATGCACTTTGGAAATCAATAAAAACTGATACATTATCTTCTTTTCTACTGTGCTTTTCAAATGGGAAGGAGTTTGTCCTTGGGTGTCTCCTGGCCGTAACCAATTGGAGTCCTGTTGTGTTGTCACATTGCTTTCTCCTTAAGTGGGTCTTGACACACGCCAAGAAATATGAAGTGTGGGGCTTATGAGCTTGCAACGCTGTGTATGTAAATGTATCTCATTGGCTGCAGACCAGAACTCTTCCCATTTGAAAAGCACAATAATAACATTATTGTACATATAACTTAATGAAATTTATTGCATCTAAAATGCTACTGTAAATATCCATGCTATGAATTCTAGCTGTAAGAATTTAATGTGTCCTATTTCATGTACTGTGATAAAAGAGATGAATAAATATTAATAATATTGACTGGGATTTAAACTGGCACTGTTTGATTTTGAATGGAAGGCCAGTCCATTTCTTCTCGCTTTATTGATCATGGCTATTTGAATCACTTCAGTTGTAGTCCCTTTGAAAAGCAATTTAGAATTTGAGGAAGAGTGCTGTTTTATTAAACTGTGAAATTTGACGAGAATAAATTCACTACTGTGTCAAATTTTATGACAAAACTAACACAGTACTTACTTGAAAAATGTTCTATTGAACTATGTTACACTAGTAGAGATTGACTTGTTGGCTGTAAAAGTAGAATGTATGTGTGTATATTGCAGACGAATGCTGACAGAGAAAGTTGCAGCACACATAGCAGAATTTAGTCCAAAACTTAGGAGCAACACAAGGGCCATCTACCAGTACCTGGCTATTCCTGCAGTACGCTATCCCCAGCTGGATGAGGAACTATTCTGCAACATATACTATCTGCGTCATCTATGTGACACCACTCGCTTTCCAGACTGGCCAATTAGTGATCCAGTAAGTTCATATTTGTATGGGAAATGATCAGTACATGTAATAATGATCTAAAATAAGAGCAAATTAGAAATAAAAGCTTCACTTATCTTAGTAATATTGCAAGATCTTCCACAGCTGACATGTTTCAAGTTGTATCCAACTTATTTTCAAAGCTATACAAACAAGTTACCATAGTTACCGATGCTCAATTTAAAAAATCTATCACCAAATTGAGCGTTGGTAACTATGGTAACTTGTTTGTATAGCTTTGAAAATAAGTTGGATACAACTTGAAATATGTCAGCTCTGGAAGATCTTGCAATATTACTAAGATAAATGAAGCTTTCAGTTTCTAATTTTGTTCTTATTTTATATTCGTTGCTTCACTGTTAATAGTTTCAATTTTTCCTTAATAAATATGATTTTTCTTAGTCAAAATACCATATGGGCTACAGTAAACATTGGTCATTTTGATCAGAATGTTGGATTTTTTGTTTACTAGAATAATATGAGGAGTGGTTTCACAAATAATAATTTTATTTGCCTTGGGTGAAACCTGTTAAAACCATGTTTTGGTAAAACACCTATTTCATTAATCAGTGTAATGTTTACCAAGGTCTATAAACCCAGTTAAAGCAATACCAGCCATTATCTACTGTTTATGGATTAAAATGAAAGTTATGGAAGCAAAAAGAAGAATGATACCAACTAATGGGTTTAGTTTTGGAGGTAGCGATGGTGAAAATGTGTGGTATGAGAGAAATAGAAGACGGCCAAGATAGATCAAAGAATGAAGCAATTATTTCAATGTATATAAAGATAAATCAAAGAAAATTGAAGCCATTAACAGTGAAGTAACAGAATCTAAAATAAGAAGCTCATTCCTTCCATCTAAAACCTAATCACAAAACCGTTTTCTGAGGTACTCTCTGCTGCATACCAAACTTGCATCACTCTGCAAACCATACTTAACCTTTAGTATTGCTGACACTGATTTCTATACTGTATAGTATTGGTGTATTTTCCTTCGAACAATACCTTCAGCAAATTTACCGACTTCCACGTTTTTTATTTCTTTAAACTTTACCTTTGTTTGAGAGGTAGAATTGGAACTTAAAAATTCAATGCCACATCTGGGATTTGAACCACAGACCTTCCGCTTACCAGACACCATTGGGGTAATTGTCTCTGACGTGAGACTGCCTTTGTGGTTTACCATGAGAATTACAAACTGGTTTGAGAATTCAATGTCATTCTGGCAGGTTGTCACAGTAGCTTAATGGTTAGAGCACCCACCTAGTAAGCTGAGGTTCTGCAGTTCAAATCCCAGCTGTGACATTGAATTTTAAGTTCCAGTTCCACCTCTCACCAACAGTAAGTTTGTTGGCATAAATAAATATTAATTGCATATATTTATTATGATGATTGTTGTTAGTGGCTTGCACTGTGCAAGTTTGTCTGAATTTGAGACAGTATGCAGTAGGGATAAGTTGAATAAAAATATGTCAATATTTTTGAACACATTCTGCTCCAACTTACTAGTAATTATATAATGAGTTACCTGATGTTGAACCAATCAATCAACAGCTGAATGATAGATAGAATCCTCTCCGAAACTAGCCCTGTGATTAACATAATTACAAGTAAGTTGGAGCAGAATGTGCTTAGAGACATATTTTTCAATTTATCAATAGCTGCACTATTTTAAACACTTCATTTTCATCAGTTTTATATGCGGTAGGGAGTTATCGTTAAACATGACTATTGCTTCTCCAGAGTAATATACCAATTGAGCTTGTACTGTGAAAAATATTCTTATAATGAATGTTTCAAATCTTCCCAGCATTACCTTACACCCATCATCTTATTCATATAATTATTTATTTTGGGCTCTTCTTTAGAAAGAGTCCTGTAGCACTTGCCGGCCAAATTGTAAGTCCGAAGCTACTTACTGCGCATGCGCCGACAGTCATTAGCAGAATCGCCACTAGGCTGTGCCATGTCACTAGCAGACGATTTTCATATTTGCCAACATTGCTTTTTTCAACCACACTAGTTTTTGTTGCCAACACACTAAACACTCGCGCGCGCGTCGGCTAATCTACACCGCCAGCGCAACTCCATACAATTATTGTGTACATTATCGTTATTGCCCATACAGATATATTGCTAGCACGACTCCATACTATTGTTGTGTGCATTATTGTGTAACACCATTATTGCTTTGTGACTGGGTCCACGAAATGTTGGCTCGTTTTATTTTTTTTTATATATATATATATTTTTTTTTTTTATTTATTTTTTTTTTATTTTTTTTTTTTTTTTTTTATTTTCGAGTGGAGAAAAAATCCATTTATGGAGCCCCATGCACTGGGATGGCACAGATGGGGGACTGTAGGCTTCGCCCTAGGGCACTACCCACTAAAAAAACTCCACCGGAAGCGCTGAATTATCACCAATTTTTGTCATGGGGTGTAGCACGGCATCACATTCCCTGCATAGCATTCAGGTTCTCAGCAGGCCCTCGTCGTACAGGAATTGTATACATTCTTCCTCATTATAACACAAAGGTGCTAAATCTACTATGCTAATGAAGCGATTCATTGCACCCTCACAACTTGCTTCTAACAAGTTCACTACCATAAAACATTCAAATTTAAGATTTGCAACAAATTAATGGAGAAATAGTGCTGTTGGCAGAGCTGAATTCACACTGCAACTTCGGCAACTTTCATAAGAATTCGCTCACACTCCCAAGTGGGACTTAGACAAAATTCTCACGAAACTCTCGCGGGACTCTTTCTAAAGAATATCCTTTATTTTGTGCTATATTTCAACTGTATAAAGAAATATTTATTCAAAGTTAAGCGAGAAAAATTAAATATCTTTATTGATTTCTTGCAAAATCCTTGAAAATATACAGTTAAATTCTTTATCTAAAATAATACATATTTGCAAGGGTAGAAGTTTTGAGCTTCACTAAGGTGAAAAAAATGAAATTAAAAAATGTGCATAGAATGAAACCAAAATTGGTAAAAATATGTGCAGTATGTTACAACTTTACTACACTTCAATAATCTCTTTCATTGTACAAGAAAATGTTCAACCCATGCCTTAAGTAAAGATGTATAGATTTATATGTCTTGTGGAGAATTTGAGCATTTAAGATATTCAAAATGAAATAAGTTTAGTAGTTATTGCAACTGAAATACAAATCTGCAGCTTTGTAAATTACTTACAATAGCATTGTTCAAAAGGTTCTTAGTTACTTTTTTAGTTCTTGACAACTTAGAAGACATGTATTTTAAATTGCTAAAATGGTTGTGTTTACAGGTGAAACTTTTGAAAGATGTACTGGAAGCTTGGAAGAAAGAAGTGGAAAGAAAACCTCCTGCTATGTCTGTGGATGATGCATATGAAGTGCTGGGATTGCGTCGAGGAGTTCATAATGAGGAAGCAATTGTCAGAAAAGCATATTACAGATTGGCACAGCAGTTCCATCCAGACAAAAATCCAGAGGGGCGAGTATGTATCAGTATTTATTAATTTATAGTGTTGCTGAAATAAGCAAGCGACTTGAAATACACAAGCGCTCATAGCAGCTCTAAACATATGACAGTAGAGAATGCTCTGATTCTATGTGATTCCTCACCGAAGCACTCTGAGGAAGGAAAGAAAATAGATCCACAATTTTTTCATGTTACTACTGTTTAAAACCTGCTCGCAATTATGATCGTTTTTCTTTAGCATACAACACTTACAAGTTTTATTTGAGAACAAGAAAAACCCCACTGACTAAAAATTGAGTCGTTTTTAAATTATGAACACATGAGCAGAGTATGCAATGGGCAGTAATGAATATGATTATTATTATTTATTTATGCCAACAAACTTACTGTTGGTGTTTTTAAACACACAAGCCGTGTTGGGCAATGTTTGAGAGATAGAACTGGAACTTAAAAATTCAATGCCACAGCTGGGATTTGAACCACAGACCCTCCACTTACTAGGTGGGTGCTCTAACCATTAAGCTACGTGACAACCTGCCAGAATGACATTGAAATACGAACTGGTTTGGGAATTCAATGTCATTCTGGCAGGTTGTCACAGTAGCTTAATGGTTAGAGCACCTGCCTAGTAAGCGGAAGGTCTGTGGTTCAAATCCCAGCTGTGACATTGAATTTTTAAGTTCCAGTTCTACCTCTCAAAGTGCTGAATATGGCTGCTAGCTTGTGATTTGCGATAACATAATTGCATAAAAATGAGTGCTGAGAGTTAGGAAACATACGCTAAGGGAAAACCGTTAAAATTGGTGAAGAACAAATCATGTTAAATGTCTTTCACAAGCTAATGGAGCACCATCCGCATGAACTTGTGAATGACTTAGTAAAATTAAGCTCACAGTACATTTATTGGTTTATTAGAAACCAGCGTTCTGCATGTTCATAAAGAGTTTAAGGAACTGGCTGTGTTAAAGCTCTGTATATGAAGAGAAGAAGCTTAAAACAATGTTAGAAAAAGTAGACGATTTTGTGAAGTATGCAATTCACTCTAAAGTACGCAAGTTTCAAGTTAACTTTCTAAATGTTTATACCTTCTTATTGTTAGGTTTAATAGGTGCCATGCATGATTGCAAATGCATAGAGACCAAAATTAATGCTGCTCTTTTAAATGGATGCTGTTTCAGCACATATAACTGATCTTGTGTAACACAAAAATGACAAATATCTCTGATTAACAAAGGCGTGAAGTCACACTCATTTTTCCACTTACTGTGCAGAGTAATACATTAGCGGTGTCAATATTAAGTGTCTTTCTTAGGCCAAATTTACCACAGTAACAGTAATGTTCAAATTATAGTTCTATATTTGTAGTCAATTGTAACACACTTCTAAAAATTATGTTAAAACGACAGCTATCATCATCATCGTCGTCATCACCCATGTTTTGCATTACCATTATTAGTGTTGCCCTTATTATTGTTTTATATAATCTTATCTGTTTGTCTATGTGTATCTTTAAACTTAAATATGGATAATAGTGCAAAATAGAGTTTATTGGCTTTAGTTAATCTATTTTTATCTCCTAAACTCCACTATTATCATTAATTATTGTGCCTAAATATGTAAAATATTAAACTATATTTATTCCTACTTGATTTGATGGTTAACAGATTGATATTGTTTGTTGTTAACAGGATCGGTTTGAGAGTGTCAACAGAGCTTATGAGTTCCTCTGCAGCAGGAGTTCGTGGGCAGGACAAGGACCTAATCCTGATAATATTGTGTTAATATTAAGGACTCAGAGCATATTGTTCCACAGGTACTCCAAAGGTATGTTGCATTCTTTTGTTTTTGTACAACCATTGCTTTTGGTGCAGCTTAGCGTAATATTTTTACAAAGATATTAGATTTTATGTATTGGAAATTAAATGTTCCTGCATATAGCATTTTTCATTGCATAACATTGCACTTTTTATGCTTTCTTCATAAAATAAAAATACATAATGTGACCATTATGTGAAGAACAAATTATTTAACACTGGCCCAACTTTCGGCCAGTATACTGGTTTCACCCAAAGGATTGGTCCTTATGCAAACAGAAACACATGTTCAAACATGAATCAAGTGGACGTTCATTGGCTGATGGTATCACAAGGTAGTTTGCTCAGTGCTAGCAGAAACTAGAGTACGGATCTAGCAGTGGAACTGAGCAGACGTATAGTGAAGGAAGCTCCCATAGCCGAGGGGAAAAAGGAGTTAGGTGACATGGCAGCTAAAGAGCAGATAAACGGTACAGATAAAGGACTGGCAGAGAGATTCAGACAAGAGTGGATGAAATACAATAGGAGAAACAAAGAAATGGGTACGTTAAAACGGGAAATTCAAAACTTAAAAAGAACATTTGAAATAATGGAAGATAAAAGCAGAAAATACAATGTAGTGATTTCAGGAGTTGAAGAATAACGTGGAGTGGGAGTATATCAGGATTTAAGAGATCTACTAGTGAACAAATTGGAAATACATCTGAAAGGCTACGAGAATTGGGACATATTTATAATCTGCAAAATACCAGGAAAAAGAAATATTCCTGTGAAGTTTACAAACATGCAAACATCTAGAGAAATACTAAACAGGCAAGAAAATTGAGAGGATCAACTATTTACATCAACAAGGACTTAACGTATGCACAAAGGGCAGAAATGAAGGAGTAAGAAATGATGGCAAGAGAGTATACATTAAAAACTTCAAGCTGTGCACAATTAACCAGGCAGCAGAGAGGAAGAATGGACCAAGTGACGGGTAGAGGCAGGACCAGCAGGCATTGCACCAAGAAAAACAAAGAAACAACCAAGCATCAGCAAATTGCAACATGTGTGGTTTCAGTGACAACCACAGTCAAGCTTAGGGGTGAGCAAAACTCAAGGTGACGAAGTGGTAGTATGTGGCACACAAATAAAATAGGGGAAAGAGCCAAGGTGCGGTATGACAACACTGGAGAGTAGGAGCACAGAGAGTGAGGGTGAGGGGGAAAGGGAGAACTAAAAGAATGAAAGGGATATTTCGCCAAGAGTAACAAGGTTGGGTAATCCATAAATGAGGAAGCAGAGGGTTTTTATACACAGTGAAAGTGAGGTTATAGTGAAGTACTGAAATGAAAGCTAAGGAAGTGTACAATTTAAACTGATGAATAGAAGTTATGAGTGAAGCTGATCAGAAAAGTTGAGAAGGAGGAAAAGGAATAGCAGTGGGAGATGACAGAAATAAAAATTTAAGAGTGGGAGCAGGATAAGATTAGTGAAAAGGTAAACATGTGTAACATGTGTTACCCTAATAGCAAAGGGACCAGGGTCCAGCTGTGTAAGGTTTGGTACTCATAAATATTCATTCATTCATGACAGAAACTACTGGATCTTCTCTGTTTTATGTTTAACATGTCATTATAGTGTGTAGAACTGCAGCAAAATGAATCTAAAGTAGTTAAATGCACTTAATCAGAAAATGAGCGAAGAGCATGCAGACTCCCTACTGCTGTGGAAGCGGGAAGGTAAGGCCACTAATGAACCATCATTAAAACATTGCAGAGGGAAGTGATGAGAAAGTTCTAATGCTGAATGTGTTTCACAAACTATGTGAGAAATATCCCACTTTGGTTATCAAAGATACTGTTAATCTAACAGCGGAGTTTACAGATATGTCTGCATTAAGTATAAATTCCATGCACAGTAAAAGTTTAAAAACAGGCAAGTTAACCACGCCTGGAAAATCAAGAAAATGTAAAAAGCCAGTGCAGTTCAGTGTGATGAATTTGTTAGAAGTGCAGTGTGTCAAAAAGTCCATCATTTCTTCCTCATAAATGAGCCACCTACAGTCAAGAAAGTGCTTGTGTTTGTCAATGATAATCCTGACCTTCCTACATTCAAGCAAACTGCTTTTTACAAGCTGTTACTTGACATTGGTTTTGAGTTCCAGAAAACAAATGGTAAGAACATCGTTGTATGCCATGAGGATATATTTGTTATTTGTTTTTAGTTTTTAGTTTAGAGTGCTACATGCAATTGTTAACTAATCAGTAGCATGTTTTAAACTATCAAAGAGGTTGGTGGGTCTAAGGCAGGCAATGATACTTCCAGGTTTGACATGGTTACTAAAGTACTACCTGGGAAAGCCATGAAGCATATCAGAAAGAATGTGAACCTGCCCAGCTGTTTAGGTGAGCTTATTGCACCACCATAGCGAGACAGGGAATATACACTTTGTTCATATACAATTATACCTTAAGAACAGCAACATCTCTTATATCGGCAGGTGCGAGAGATCATCTATTTGTGTTTTATCAGGGACTATATGCTAAGTTACTGTTATTTCGCTGTTCTAATAAACAAGATAAGAAGCGATCGTAGCGCTCGACAGCCAAGGTCAGTAAGCCTCAACGCTTTGCCAAGTAGTAGTGCCATTACTGCTGCAATCAGAGCAAGAAAGCAGAGGGGTACACTTTTAGGCATTGTTTACATAAAGACCAACCTATTTCAGTGAAACCAGTATAGTGTATAGTGATGGGAGTACAAACAAGTCTGAGTATTGTGGCAGGAATTATATGTTCAAATGAATTAATGAGAAAATTTACATCAATATTTAATATGTCAAGTTGTATCCACATAATATCTGTAAATTTCCTATATAATGTAAATGTTGTTGTTGTTGTTAGCTAATGCTGGATTTCTGACAATGAAGTCATTAATCCTCTTGCTCTCCAATATTTTTCACTGATGGATGGGGCACTAGAAGTGGCCGGGCATATTTGAAGGTGGTCTCGATCCATTTCCTCTTGTAAATGTCAAAGTTATATTTCTCAATTTGTGTCCCAAGGCTATTCAAATCATAAGAAATGTGCCCAAGGTCGACTGGAACCCCTTACGATCGATAACTTACAATCAATAACTTACAATCAATAACAATAAGTGATCGATAAGCGGCAGTTGCTATGTACGTTTTTAAGAGGAATAAACCATTACTCCATAGGGACTAATGTAAACAAACACATATTCGTTCCTCTGAATGTAAAGAGATTTTGTTGGCAATCCAACAACATTGGATTGTATTGCTGAAGGACGTTTAATTGAACACCGCGTGTAGATATTCACCACGTATGATTATCTCGTTACAAAAGAAGTGTAGATTTAACTTATACATAACCACGAAAGTCTTGAATAGAATAGTTTCAGAACCTAATAGTGCTGATATTTGTAAAGAGTGAAGATAATTTATTATGTTATTGTAAGTTCATAAGAATAAAGTTGAATTGGTGGAAAATTGAACACTTATTGAAAGTATAACAATTATCGCCATTATCTGTCCGCTTGCACCCATAATGCCCTGTAGATAAGACTCATAGCTATAGCAGAATCGTGATAAAAGAACCGCTACAGTGTATTGAAGCATGCCCATGTTACACTGTTCATAGTTGAAAAGAAGGGAGAGGGGAAACAACTGGTGCTGATACAACAGTGCAAACACCTACTCCAGTAAATAAAAAAATTTAAAGGGGAATATGTGACTTTGGATTAATTGAATTAAGACTCATTTATTATTTACAAAAGCATTTACGATACTGTTGAATCATTTGTAAATTTTACTGGAGTCAGTATTATTGGACTACTGAACAAGTCCATAATTTGGACTGGAAAAGAGTTAAAATAGGTCAACAATAAGTGAAGGTCATTGCAAAGATGTGTGGACATTTACTATACATAAGCACCCATTAGAATAACTAAAAATAACTACCTATCATGAAACTAGTCCTGAATAAATAACGGTTTGTGTAAAGCAATTTTGTGTTCATTTTTTTTTATGCCAACAAACTTATTGCTGAGTTTTATTCAACAACAGGCCATACGTGGGTATGTTTGAGAGGCATTGAATTTTTCAGTCCTAACTCTACTTCTCAAGTTTTATGTTCATTTAACTAAAAAAGTAAGGAATATGGGTAATTAGCATTTTTCAGTCTACTTGCACATAGGCACTGGTGAAGCTTCAGACATTAGAAAAATGTCTGATATCACATGTTCGAAAGTTTCTTCTAAATGTTGTATTATAGTGAGAAAAAGCATTTAAAACAATATTTGAACAGTTATGGATATATATGCTGTGGCAAAACTTCTATGAAATAATGTTATCCTTAAATAAGGAAATTATGAAGCTATTAACAGTGAAGCAACAAGAATCTAAAGTAAGAGCAAATTAGAAACTGAAAGCTTCACTTATCTTAGTAATATTGCAAGTTCTTTTGCTGCTAACACATTTCAAGTTGACTCCAACTCATTCTCAAAGCTATACAAAGTTACCATAGCTACTGATGCTCATTTTGATCACCAATCTTGGAAAACAAAAACCTATAAATATAATCTATTGCAAGTATTTCAAAATTCATAATACAGTTCCTGTTTTTTAAAATAAATATATTTTTCCAAATCATTAAATCTATAGGTCCACTTAATTGCTTTTATAATTTAACCTCTGGATTAATGTCATGATTAAATGACCAAAAGTGATCAACCACAGCTGATTTATCAGTTTGTTTATATTTAATATTTCTAAAATGCTCTTTTATTCTGGTTTCTAAATGACATTTAATCAATATAAACCCTATCACAATCCAAGCAGCTAAATCGATAAATGCCAGATTTTTTATAATTTGGAATTTTATGTTTTTTAGAAAAATTTACTAAATTTTGTAAATTAAATTTATTTTGAGGGACCAAATTTATTCCATATTCTTTAAAAATGTTTGTAAATTTTTTATTGGCCCATGGATGGTAAGTAAACTTTTTAAAAATACAATTATCTTTAATTTTTTTGAGGGTAGAAACCTCTTTAACTGCCTTTTGATACTTAAATTTGTCTATCTTTTGTTTTGCATTACAGAACTACATCCATACAAGTATGCTGGTTATCCACAGTTAATAAAAACAATCCAGTTGGAAACAGCTGATGATCAACTGTTCTCCAAGTCTGCCCCATTACTTTCAGCAGCTAGTGAATTAGCGTATCACACTGTTCAGTGTTCTGCACTCAATGCTGAGGAGCTGAGGAGAGAGAGAGGTCTGGATGTAAGTATATTGCTTCCTCAAATGTATTTCACCCAAAAATTCAAATTTTATCCTTTTGAGAAAAAATGTACCTACTAAATTTTTATACTACATTTATTTTGAGGAACCAAAATTACTCCATGCTCTTTAAATATTTTTATAAACTTTTTATTAGTGCAAGGAAGGTAAGTAAATTTTTTAAAATTACAATCATCTTTTATTTTCTTGAGGGTAGAAACTTTTTCTACAGCCTTTTAACGTTTAAATGTCTCTATCTTTTTATGCATAAAATCTGTATTAAAACCATTAAGTACCACAGTGTTAATAATGTGTATATACTCTGCTAAATTCTTCTATATTAAGGGGCATATTTATTAACCTATAATTTAAACTTTTAAAAACTGCAAATTTATATGAAAAAGGATTAAAACTTTTATTTTTACGAGAGGTATCTCAAAAGTAAGTTACACTATTTTTTCAAAAAAATAGCAAAATGTTTAAATATTTTAAGAAGTGTATATTTTGAAAGCTACATTCAGTAACTATTACTTTCTCTACTAGTAAGTAGAGGAAGTATTGCATTCCACCCAAAAATTCGATGTCGAGATTTCACCGGAAATATATGTTTTGAGGCCCCCTGAATCTGAATAAAGCATTTTTGGAAAAAGGTCTGGTCTGTGTGTGTGTCTGTGTGTGTGTCAGTCTGTCAGTCTATGGACAGCATAACTAAAAAACGAAAAGTTGGTACTTAAGTTTAATGTCTTTCAAGGATGCGACACAAAGATTGAAGAAAATAGCCCCACTCTAAACTACCCTTCACATGGAAAATGTTTTCGAAAATTTTGATTTTCTTGAAAATGGCTCTAACAATTTTGATTAAACTGTCATATGTTTAAGATATTTGTATGACAAATGAAATGCATATTTTGAATTTTCTGGCTATAGCCTATGTAGTCCTGTTTACTCTGGATGAGTTTTGAATAACTCGTAAACCGTAAGAGATAGACAAACTCTTACTGTACAAGAAATGTAGATCTTGCTAAAATACTGTAAAAATTCGTAACACAAAGAACTGTCCCTTCTCCGTCGGCACAACTCCTCATCGCTTCACATACGTCTCTTCTTTCCGTCGGCACGACTACTCAACGCTTCACATACGTCTGACTGACTCTTCTGTCGCACTTTACCGCTATTTATATCTCCCAGGCACTATTCTGGAAGCTTCAGGAACGTTCAGTTATTGCGGCGAGATACAAAGTAGAAGACTCCAGAAGCCTCTATCCTTTTCTCTCTTTCGGCAAGCGCCCCAACAATGCGGCCATTCTCTGTCTCTTTCCTTCGGCTCCTTTGCCGTAGTGCCGACAATAATGCGATGGGTGACACTGCTGTTGTCGGCAATTAGATGCGGCGGGCGCGGTGACAATACACACTTTATGTCTCAATAAATTTTTTTGTAGAGTGAACCATTTTGGAGGTATTCCTTGTTTTGCGTGCCAGTTTCGGAAAACTTAAAACTTACATGCAATAGAACATCGTTGTTCATTTTTTATATGTTAAGCGTGCAAAGAGAACGGGATCTCAAAGCTTTAAAATATTTGACTATCGCTCAAAGCCTACCGTATTCCCATATTTCCCTTGTACCTACAAGGAAATAAGCAATAAGATAATTTGTATAAATATTTATCTCAACTAACACGAAGAAGATATAGGAATAAGAGTTTGTAAGAATGGTTAGTATAAGAGTAGAGAAAGTCATGTGAGTGCAACACATCAGATTTTTTTCTACATAATCTCCTTGAAGAAGCACAGCATTTTTGGCACCATAAAAGAGTTTTTAATCCAGTGTCAAACCACTCTCCTGCCAAACTGGCTAGCCATCTTTCCACTTCTTGTTTTAACTTGTCAGTTATGAAGCGCCTTACCCCGAGATGTAACTGCAGCTGCGGAAGAAGATGGTAATCACTCAATGTAAGATCAGGTTACTAAGGTGGATGACCGATAACATCCCGTTGGAACTGCTCAAACAGGGCCAGACATTCATGAGCAGCATGCAGGTGAGCATTATCATCAAACAGAAAAACTGTATTGTTCAGCTTTCCCTCCTTTTATTTTGAATCACCCTTTTGTGTTTTCTCAGCACCTCACAATAGCAAGCAGCAGTCATCAGGTCCCACAGGGCAGGCAATAGATCAAGAGTACTCTCCCTCTGAATTCCCAAATATTGTTCCCATGTCGATGCAACAGCTTCTGCCTTTTTTTGGTGTTGGCTCATCCTTTCATTTCCACACCTTCAATCAACGATTGAGGCCAACAAGAAACCATTGGTTTCAACATAACATCTTTATCATACACACCATCCAACTTGCGATGAACTTCAGTTGCACATTTACTTTTTGCTGATAAAAAACACATTCCAACTTCACAATCAGCAGTAGGAGCGAGTGGAGTCTCCATTGTTACTGCCATTTTAATGCCCAAGTGGTAAAGGTAGGTGCCTAACAGCCTCCCAGTACACCCAACCAAGGTTCCCTGCCACTCTGGGACTTTTCCTGCCTACCATGCAGATGTAAAAAAATAGTGTAACTTACTTTTGAGACACATGCTAATGGCTTCATTGCCAGATGCAAGGCACTAGAAAACAACTTTTGAGACACCCCTTGTATGTAAAGTTTAGGAATAGGAGATGAGCATTATTTTGAATTGCGTTGTAGGTTCTTCTGGATGCATATTCGAGATGTGTGTCTGTGCTGAGTGCCTCATCAAAGCCCAGGGAAGTTTGTGTACAGGTGTGCATGCATATCACGAAATGTTTTGGTGTGGCAGCACAGTTCCAAGGCTGTAGAGACAAGATGGTGGAAATGCCTCAGCTGGTAAAGGATCTCTGTCGTATACTGTATTTCAAGCATTTAACAAGGCTGTGTGCTGTAGCAACAGAATGTGTCACTTCGCTAGCCATAGATGGCATTCTTCAGATGCAGATGTTACAAGCTGGAGCACTTTGGCACCTTCTACTGTTTATGTTTAGTTACGACTACACCTTGGAGGAAGGAGGAGTGGAGAGGAGTGAAGAAGCAAATCAGCAGGTAATGTATCAGTCAACATACTTGCCAATTTTTACAGTTTGGGAGCAGAAGCCTTTTTACAGCTTTACAGCAAAAGAGGCATTTTTACAACTTTATGGAAAGATTCAGAATGTTTGCGATTTTCATCATGGACATGACAAAGAACATTATATTGTAATTTAAGATACATACTGAATGTAGAGATTAGAGCTTAGTGTATAATTCCATCAGGATATGGTCTCTCGTCACTGAGTTGCAGTAAAATGTAACCACATGTGACCTCTAGTAACAAGCAGTAATTGGGCATGAACTGTAAAATCAACTCCCTCACATAATTGTTTATCTTATTAGTATTGTAACAAAATGACAGTCAGTTACTTTTCTATCACTTTATGTTTTCTAAAATTTTACCACAAATAAACAGTTTTCTTAAATAAAGAAAAATTGAAGCTATTAACAATGAAGCAAAAGAATCTAAAATAAGAACAAATTAGAAACTAAATGCTTTATTGTAAGATGTTTCACAGCTGACATGTTTCAGGTTGGATACAACATGACAGCTGTGGAAGATCTTGCAATAATTACTAAGATAAGTGAAGCTTTTAGTTTCTAATTTGTTCTTATTTTGGACACAGTTTTCTTCTCGTCGTTAACATACACTACAATTGTTCAGGCTAGCACAACTCACTACTTCTGCTTCTCGTAACCTTGCTCAGTCCTTTCAGTGTCTTTATTCACTTTCTCTGCGCCTCATACACTCACTATGCCATTACAATTACTAAGTGCCCATTAGAATCTTCATGACAAACAATGTATCTTCTATGAAACACACACACACACGCACGTCTCGCACTCACTGACACATTCATGTCTAAAACTGTAAAACTCATTCCTCTGCTGTTCCCCGCCTCTTTATATAGAGGGGATGACATCACACGGACCTTTCTCAACTTCTCCACACACACTGGCAATCACAAGACTAGGTCTTTCTCAAAATTTCTGGAAAAAAACCCTTTTGTGTAGCCACTTCCATGGTTAGTCACATTCACACAAACAGTTGCATGAGGCAGCCTGACCTTGAATGCCTTTGCCCACTCGCTGGCCTAGTATGTGGTATGAATTAAAAAATTATTTTGTTGTTTAACGACGCTGTCAATTGCCAGGATCACATCAGCGTCGCCGGTGTGCCGGAATTTTGTCCCACAGGAGTTCTTTTACATGCCAGTAAATCTACTAACATGGAGCTGTCGTTTTTAAGCACACTTAAAAACCATCGGCCTGGGCCGGGTTTGAACCCGCGACCTTGGGATCAGTAAGCCAGCGTCTAACCAACTGAGCCACCCAGACCGACATGTGGTATGAAGTAGACAGGCCCCAACAGTCCTTAGTATTGTGTCACACCCTCGCTACTTGCGTTTCTTTTGTGTGGGTACCTGGACACGTAGGCCTACAAGGAAACGAGGCTGCTGATGCTGCTGCTAAGGCAGCAGTTTTAGCTCTTGTGTTCCCTCTGTTGATTTTAGCATAGTTTTACGTCATGCCATTATTTCCCGTGGAGTGATGAGTGGCATGGCCTTCAGGGGAACAAACTTCGGGAGGTGAAGTCCCTCCCTGTCCCCTGGAGAACTTCCTCGCGCACCTCTCGTCGCAAGGAAGTGATTTTAGCCAGAATGCATATCGGGTATTGCCGTTTTAGCTATGCTCATCTTTTATCTTCAGATACTGCACCGCTCTGTGCTAATCTTTTATCTTCAGATGCAGCACCACTCTGTGCTCATTGTCATGAGGATTTGACGGTGCAGCATGTTTTAGTTTGGTGCCAGTTTTTAGCACAGCTCCGTGAGTCGCTGGGCCTGCCAGCCACGCTGGCTGAGGTGCTGGCAGACACTTCAGGTGCACTAGAGCGTGTTTTACGTTTTATTCGTTTAAGCGGAATGTGCACTCGTATTTGACTCACCTGTTGATCTCTTATTTAGTTTTTTATGTTTGGCCATTCTTGCGAGCTGTTATCAATTCCTGTAATTCTGCACTTCTATTCTCTGCTCTACTTGCAGCTGCTGGCACTGTATTGGTGACTTTTTAAGGTTTTATTCTTTTAGTTTTAGACCTGTTGGTTTCAATTTCTTTTTTCTTACATTTTAAGCTATTAGTTTTGCTTGGGCGCTAATGACCTTTGGAGTAGAGCGCCCTAAAACCACACTACTCTACACATGGTATCACAGTATTCTGTGGCTGCAGGTTGTGTTTCCAATTTTTTATGACAGTTTTTATTTACAGTTCATGTTATAGTGTAAAATGTGGGCTAGAAATGTGTGTGGAGCCTGTACTTCAAGAAACACAGTTTTTATATTACTCCGCACCTACATACACAAGCACATATGACAGATAGTAGTGTCACCTTCAGCCATATTACATTCAAAACAACTTGCATGCACAAGAATAGCTTACCAGTAGGTTTTGTTTTACTAAGTCAACCTTTTTTATTAAATGCATACTGAGAAATATATCAAGTACAGAATACCAAAGACAGTGCACTCAAATGAATGCATTATTTTAACACACTTTTGTGCTAAATAAGGAAATAATGAAGCTATAACAGTGATGCAACAGAATCTAAATTAAGAATAAATTAGAAACTAAAAGCTTCACTTATCTTAGTAATATTGCAGGACGTTTTGGAGCTAACATGTTTCATGAAATTAATCCAGAGTTATTTTAAAACACAGGAACTGTGTTATGAATTTTGAAATACCTCCAATAGATTGTATTTATAGGTTGTTTTTTTTTTTTTTCAGAGATTGGTGACAGAGTTTTAAAATGAGCATCAATAGCTATGGTAATATGTTTGTATAGCTTTGAGAATGAGTTGGAGTCAACTTGAAACATGTTAGCTGTAAAACAACTTGCAATATTACTAAGATAAGTGAAGCTTTTAGTTTCTAATTTGTTGTTAATTTAGACACTTTTGTGCTTTCATTAGTCAATTCATTGATGTCATCGCTGGCATTCATTTCACAAATGAAATCCCATTTCTAATAGTAATCTATGGAAGCTCCTTAGCTTAAAATTAATTGGGGTCACTGTTGACAACAGTTAACATTTATTTTATTGTGTGTCTCGTGTTTGATGTCATACATGGCTTTCACTGCTGACGCTACTTTGTCCTTTATGTGCTCTGTAAATATGGTACCTAAGCTTATTAGTTTGCTAAGCTCTTCTACTGTTTCTTGTGTACTTTGATTCTAATCAGTTCTTGAGAAGTCAAGGTATCTGTTCTGTTTGGATGTTGGTGAACATGGGACATGAACATTGAATGATATAAGTATTTCTTCCAGTTTTAACTTAAAATTATCAATCTTTGTGACTAGTTCTGATAAATTTCTTATATTGAGGCTTTTGAATTCAATGAAGGAATTTAACTTGTTTACTGGCAATCTGGCTAGTTGGTGCATCTTTGTTATTTATAATGGTCTCATACTGTCATCCTGTTCATATATTTTTGGAAGGCATTATGTCCATGGTAGTATGGGGTTGCTTGCTTTGAGGTTATGTATGGCGTTTACCATTATTATGGTTGTTTTTTAAGGTTTTGTTGACATCAGTAATGTAGGAGTTGAATGGATTGCTTTTAATTTGAACAGAACAAATGATATAAATGCTTCAGACATAATGTAACCTCAATATTCTGTTACAAATGCCTCTTATTATTGCTACATTTGGTTTATGGCTTCATGTTTTAAAGATCAATGAAAATCAAACACAAGAATAGTAAACCTTCTCATTTGTTATACCTTTAAGTTACATTAAATTTATTTTATTTACAATTTTGCATTTTATTTATTATTATGTATGCTGTAATTGTGTAATGGCTGTATGCATTTCATATTTATTTGTAAATATTTTCGTTAAACATACATACAATGACGACTTCCTTTCTTCTATCTTCTGTACTTTATGGTAAGTATTTCTGTTGTCAATTCTTATTATTTAACCATACCCACAGTGTAATAAAATAAAATGTATCTTACTGTTTCTTGTTTGTTGGCATTATAATTCCTTATATGTATGTTCTCAAAATGTATGTCTTTACCCTGTCTTTATCCTGTAATATTTCTATACTGATTATTATTATGGCCTCTAAAATTCTATAAATTGATCTTTGTTATAAATATTTCACAAGAAAATTATTTATTATATTTTTATTTATATGGTTAAGCATATTTTATATTCATTTATATCCTTGTAGCATATTTTATTTAATTATCATAGTATATTGTAATAAGTTTAGCAAATCTTTTATTTTCTCAAACTTCAAGTGCAGCCACACTACTGGTTTCTGTCTCTTAACCTTCCCAAAAACTCTCACCAGTCAAACTGTCTCCATGGCAACCTCCTTGAAAAATCAAGGAGTCTTACTGCCATGTCACACTGCTCCCTTCTCAATGCTGATCCTCCCGAACAGCACCATCGTAACTTGGCCAGACAATCCACGTGTACCACTATGTGGTAGACCACGTCACTCTCTTTACCACCCGGTAGGGCCCTTGCCATGGTTGTTGAAGTTTTGGGCAGCGTCCCTTGGTCTGGGTAGGACGGTACAACCAGACTAGGTCACTTTGCTGGAATCCTCGGCTGTTGGCTTGCCTGTCGTACCGGGTCTTCATGCAGTCGCTCGCCACCTGGATGTTCCGATGAGCCATCTCGTGCATGTTGTGGAGATGGTCTACCAGATTCTCCACATACTCGGTCGCTGGCTGTTTTGCTTCCGGGGGGCTCCCAAAAGCCAGGTCACAAGGGAGGCGTAGCTCTTGGCCGAACATTAAACTTGCTGCCGTCATCCCAGCGGTGTCGTGCGCCGATGAGCGGTAGGCCAGCAAGAACAGTGGTACCTTGAGGTCCCAGTCTCGCTGATGGCTGGCCAAGACCTTTCTCAGGTGTTCTTCTAGGGTCTTGATGTATCTCTCGACCATGCCGTCCGACTGTGGATGTAGGGGTGTTATGCGGGTCTTGTTCACCCCAAGTCTTTCCAATGTCTCCTTCATTAGGTGGGACTCAAAATTGGAGCTCTAACGGGACCCCAAAACGGCAGAACAGTTGCTCCGTCTTCGCCTCCTGGTTCGGGATGGCATACACCTCCGGCCACAGCCACCATCAGGTACTTGTTGCCTCGATCGGACACTGAGAATGGTCCAGCTATGTCGACGGCGATGCGTTCGAAAGGCGCTCCGACGTTATACTGCTGCATGCGACCCCGGCTCCTAGTCTGGGGGCCGTGCACACGTGACATTGACGGCACCAATTCTCAGCGTCTGCTCGGAGCCTCAGCCAGTAGTAGTGTTGTCGGAGTTTGTCGATTGTCCGGTTTGCTCCTAGGTGTCCGCCTGAGGTACCGGCGTACACTTCCTCCAAGACTTCCGGGACCTTACTCCGGGAAAGTACCAACTGCTCTCTCTGCATCTTCCCATCGGGTGATTCCCATACGCGGAACAGCAGGCCCTCTTTGGGCTTCAGCGAGTCCCATTGGGCCCAGTACGACTTGTACGTAGCGCTTCTGGGTGCGATGTCCTCCCAGGTTGGTCTTGTCCCTGCCCCCACTTCTCTCAAGAGTGGCCCCAAGATGGCGTCCGCCAGCTGCTCCCTCCTCAGGCCCGCGCCCTCCCATCCGTCCGCAGTCACTGCTATGGCCACTCTGGCAGCTGCGGTACGCTCCTTCTCTTCTACTCTTGTGTATTGGCCGCACTCTTCTGGGCAGGGTCTTCGGGACATGGCATCCGCATTGGCGTGAATCTTCCCTCTCACCCAACCGCCCGCGATGAGGCTGTCAATCCATACGTCGGTTGACGGCGCGCAGTGTCACTCGAGGGGATGGTGGTGACGGTGGTGACGGTGCCGACGTGCCCCTGGCCACGCCGGCCCCTACTCGTTTTCCGGCTGCTCTTCTTTGTGCGGGCAGTCTCTCTCCAGATGTCCTGGCTGGCCACACCCTCACACACGCCACTTGGTCCTCGTCGGCGTCCCTGGACTGGTCTTCCGTCTTCGAGGTCGGGTGAGCTGTCATTTTGGCTGCTTCCATCCTTAATGCGGCCGTTAATGCCTCGTGGATGATCTTGTAGTCACCAAGCATTAAGCGCTGTCGTATCTCGGCATCGCATACCCCGTCGACGAAGGTGTAGGCGACTTCTCGGGATACGAATTCGGATGGGAGGTCGACCAAGGCTTTGCTGGCCAGCTGTTCGATTGCCAGCGTCTCCCCTGGCTGTTGCATCCTAGATTTCAGTTGGCTGCGGCTAAGCGGTGGATTCCGAACCGGCTCTCCAGGGCCTCCCAGATGTCCTTGGGTGCCACCGCTGTCTGGACCGCGTTCAGCACCTGATTTGACGCGCGTCCCGGCGCGTCGGCCTTCAGATGTTTCAGCCTTCTGCCGACGATGCCCTCCACCATGGCATTCAGGGACTTGGTGCTGCTGTGGCCTTTCCCTCTAGGTCATTAACGCGGTTTGACAGGTCTTTGACGCGCTCATACGCTTGCCCAGCACCATGACAACATCCCTCACATCGGCCAACTGCTTTTCAAATTTGGCGGCAAGGACCTCGTTCGCAGCCTTCATTTCTGTGGTTAATTCAGTCATCTTCACGACCAGGTTATTTGCCATTTCCGTCTACACAGTGAAGTTGCCATTCGCCGCTTTCATTTCCTTCAGATCTTTTCCAATGCAGCTTCCATCGTAGCTCTCGATCCCACTTCTGATCACCAAATGTAACAAGTTTAGCAAATCTTTTATTTTATGAACCTTCAAGTACAGCCACACTACTGATTTCTGTCTCTTAACCTTCCCAAAAACACTCACCAGTCAAAACTGTCTCCATGGGAACCTCCTTCAAAAATCAAGGAGTCTTAATGACATGGAGAAGCCATGTCACAATATTTTATTTCCATAATGAATGAATACATTTATTTATGCTCAAAAACAATACAATTAAACCAACTAACAACAAAATAAATACAAAAAATATATCTACAATACCCTTACTTTCAATTTTATAATGTTTTTTCTATATTGTGTGAGTTGCTAATTTTATTCTTTGGCCCACCATACATTTTAACTCCGTGGTTATTTATGTATGGTTGGGCCCACCCTGGTCCACATTATTTCTATTTAGCTTCCTATATAAAATCATAATGCATAAGTTTTTAATATTTGTTTCCAAAGTGCATATGATTCTATATGGAGAACAAGACTACTAAAGAAAGTAAAAAAACTCGGGATACAAGGTCCAATGTTTTCATGGCTATGTCATTTCCTAACACAACGCTTAATTGTTACCAGATATGAAAGTAATATATCGAAATATAAACAAGTACACCGGGGCTTACCACAAGGCGCAGTGCTCAGCACTACACTTTTTAATATATTTATTAACGATCTGCCACAACAAATACAAGAATCAGGTGTGAAGTGTACACTATTTGCTGATGACTTAGTAATATGGGCTTCAAAACCAAAAAACAAAAGTACAGAACTAGAAAAAACCATACAACAATCCTTAGCCAACCTACAAAAGTGGATCAAAGAAAATTTAATAACTGCTGATAAAACAAAATCAAACTACCAAATCTTTTCACTAAGAAAAGAAAAAAAAAACACTAAAAATAAAACTAAATTTTCAGGGTCAGCAATTACCAGAAACAAAGTATTTAGGAGTTAATTTGATACCAAACTTACATGGACCAAACAAATAGAAAATGTAATACAAAGAGCAGTAAGGCGCCTTTCACTGTTAAAATGTTTAACAGAAATGAGCTGGGGATGTTCCAGAGCAATTCTTAACGCGACATACAATGTATATATACAGCCATTATTTAATTTCTGCAGCAAAGTTCTTGTAACAGCAAATACAAAAAAAATTAAATCTTTCAAAACCAAAGTCTGAGACTAATTACAGGTGCTATCAAAACCACACCAATAGCAGCTATGGAAATACTAACCATCCAGTACCCCATTGAATATGAAATAGAAAAAGCAGCTCTTACTCAACACGAAAAGTTGATCAGACTTCCATTCAATACATGGCACAAGAGAAATTTTACACATACTCTAAAGACTCAGGAGAGCTTTATTTCCAAAATTCAAGACATAAGGAAGAATGTATACCTTCCTAATTCAAAGGAAAACTTCATATATAAAGTCAATCTGACACAAACATGAGACATCACATATTATTTACACCTGACAGAAGAAGTTGAGAAAAGTGATACTCCAACTAGTGTTCTATAATTATTGGCATCAGAGTCAATCCATACTAGATTTTCGTAACATGAATGGCTCCAAATTTATACTGATGAATCACTGATATCAAACCAAGATGGAGCAGGGGCTGGAGTCACTTGTCACCTCTTTTCCTATTACAAATCTTTAAGTTATGGAACAACAAATTTTGATAGAGAAATTGAAGCAATTCAAATGGCCCTACAAAATCTTTTGTATAGAATTTCACATTTTCATCAAGCAGTTATTCTCTCAGGTTCCACGGCAGCAATTATAGCAATTACTTCCAAGTTGTCACCAAAAAACCAAATTATAGAATGTTGGAAAATCCTTACCCATCTAACAGCACTTCAAAAACACCTAGTCTTCCAATGGATACCAGCTCACTGTGGACTGAGTGATAATGACAAATCTGATTTTCTTGCAAAAAAGGCTACCAGCAGTGTACAGAAATCTATAGTTAATCTACCATTTTATGCAGCTAAAAGATTAGTAAATTCTGAATTCAAAAAAATTATCGAAAAATATTACTATGAAAAATCAAAGAATAAAAGATGGGAACTACCAAACATTCAAACAGTAATGCCTGAGTATCCTCAAAAAACGGCAGTTGCAACCTTCAGGTTGATTATGGGACATGATTGTCTGTCAAAACATTTGAACAGAATTGGTATATATTCTTCACCACTCTGTCCTCTATGTGATCTGCAAGAGGAAATGGATCGAGACCACCTTCAAATATGCCCGGTCACTTCTAGCACCCCATCCATCAGTGAAAAATATTGGAGAGTCAGTGAAAAATATTGGAGAGCAAGAGGAAGCAATGTAGGAAAGGTGAAACTTATTGGGTGTTAACACAACTGACGTCTTGGATGTCGTAATTTTAATGCTGACTTTTTCAATTACAGAATAGTCAGAGATTATAAATAATTACATTTTGGCTTTATGCCATCAAAAATATATATCACAATTCTAGTTTTTGTGAACAGTCATGTTATAACTCAAATAGAATAGAAATTATAACTATTTTACCTGAACTTTAGAGGAGAGCTATACAGAACAATTAGGTGGACATTTTCCGTTTTGCTTTTCTTTAACAAGTTTGTCAATGTTGGGACTAATGTACGGGACATTTGTAATCGAAGATTGCATGTTAGATTGTGATCTGACAATGTGCTTTGGGATTTTGACTTAGAAAGGTTCATAACAGAAAAGAATTTTTCACACACATATGTAGATCCAAACATACATAATATATTCGCAGCAAGGGCATACAACCTTGGAAATCTGGTTTGAGGAACATTCTTGTAAAAATCGGCCAAGTCTTCCTTGTGTTTATATTTGTCCTTCAGCAAATCATCGCACTGTAAATTTATCAATTCAATTTGGTACCTGCTATAAACATTGTTAACATCCAGTGAATACAGGGTCACAAAGAGCTGAAATGTGGTAGACAATATTTCTACACCTTGAAACCTGGTCTCATACTGGTGACGAAGATTTGGTAAAGTCTGCACATATTCTTCAGATAGAGTATTATCAGGAGCACGCACTTGCAATAACTTCGGAAAGTGTACCATGTTTCCAGCCAACAGTTGATTCACCCACAGTTCCAATGCAATTTTGAAGGCTTTAATTGTGTAGTACATAACTGTTATGATTAGATCCTTGCCTTGCAGTGAGCTATTTAAAAAGTGAGCAGTTAAATCAGCAAGGAAAGCTAAATCACAAATCCAGGTTTTGTCTTGCAGCTGATTGTGACTATTCATGAATGATGCAATTTCTTCTGTTAACTCAAAGAAGCGATCCAACACCTTACCCTTGCTCAACCACCGTACATCGCAATAATAAGGGAGATCACCATAATGACTGCCACATTCTTCAAGAAACATTTTAAATTGTCTGTATCGAAGGCCTTTTGATCGGATAGCATTTCTAACTTGCACCACAATATCCATAATATTTTTATCTTTCATATTCTTGGTGCAAAGGTTCACTTGACGAAGAATGCAGTGGGTTGCAATGAGATCATGTGTAGCACCACAAACACGTTTCATGCACTCTTTCATCCGAGCTATTAATCCAACATTGACTCCTGTCATAGACGGAGCCCCATCAGTTTGACAAAAACAAGCTTATTCCAACTTAGGCCAACGTTTTCAACAGCTCTTTCAATGCCTTTGAAAATGTCCAAACCTGAAGTGGTGCCTTTAAGGGGAACTAAATCAAACAATTCCTCTATGATGTTCAACTTGGCATCGACACCCCTAATGAAAATAGCTAATTGCACAGTATCGGATGTCAATATTGTCTACAGCCAAGGAATAATGTACGAATATACACGCCATAACATCAAGTTGCTCGTGAACATCTGTACCCATTTCATGGATACGCCGCATAATAGTCTTAGGAGACAAACTTATTCTTTCAAAGTGTTCTAACAAATGTGGACCCAATTCTTCAGCAGCCATCACAATCACTTCTTTTGTGGTCTCCTTCAGTAAATGGTCTTTTTTTCTTGGCTATGTGAAGAGCTATTCTGTAGCTCAAACGGACAAACACTTTACTACTTTGACAGTCCTCCACATCAGCTTGTTCCTTTAACCCTGATATTACTGCGTCACGTTCTTCTCCTTGCTATTTACCATATTCATTTGCATGGCACACAGTATAATAACATGAATTAAGTTCCTTATGCTCCATACTTCTTTGTGACATACTAAACACCTAGCCACTTCACCACATTGCACAAACATTTTCCCATACTGACAGAAAAACTGGTTGCTCCAATTTACTTGCACTCTCCATGTTGTCACCGGGAGCGATAAAGCTGACTGAACCCTGCAGTTTCATGCAAGTAGTACCGCTGATCTAGCCAGCATTGCAATACACCACTCTCACCTAACGTCACACAACACGGCCCGAAGTTGTCTTCCCCTGAAGACAACTTCGGGCCTCACAGCTGATTTGAGAAATTCCAAATTTTAAAGTGTTTGGGATAGTATTTTTAAGAGGCTCATTTAGCAAGTTTGTTTTGTGGTGCAAGTTTCATGTTTAACTTTTTGAAGATTTGTTCAAATTTCTTAGAAACCCAAGGATTGCAGGCAAATTATCTATACTTCCAGTTTGTGTTTGATATTAGTATCAATGTAGTGGTTTGCAAAATTTGCAAAGTTAAAGAGCAACAGCATATACAATGTTAAATGGATTCAACCTTGCCATCATAAGGAATATGTCAAAAAGCAACGAAAAACTGGAGAAAATGTTATTTCTGATTTTGTGTCATGTTACTTCTGTTTACCAGAAGTAAAACTTAAAGCAGGCAAAAATCAATGCAGAACTTTGTATGGGGAAAAGGTGCACAAAGTGATGGAATTTTAAATTCCACCAGTTGATGATATCAAGTTCACAGTAAAATGAGAGGGCAGCACCATGAACTGCTCAAAGAAGGATTCCAGCCTTAAAGTCAGTAGTTGCTATCAAAACAATTATAAATTGTAAATAAAAAAGTGCATTGTAAAGAGACATGGATGGCATAAAATGTATTTTTCAGTTCCGAAATTTCACAACACACTATGGGGCCATGCAAGACATAAGCTGGGAATAACTACTGTAAACTGTACGAGCCCCTTCAGTGATGCTAAATGAACTATATTTGACCATGTCTCATAGAATAGGCTGCACATAATATTGGGCACAACTAAAGAAAAGTAAGTAACAAAGTTGAGCATAAAAAGTATATCCTTTTGTTCTTTTTTTCTTCCTTTTTCTTTTCTTTCCCTGGGAAACTTCATCAATCTAAAATGAACTGCATGCCACTAAAAAATAATACTTTAATTTGTCTGTTACATTGAGTTCTAACATACAAACCTATCAAGGAAAAATTGAAGCTATTAACAGTGAAACAACAGAATCTAAAATAAGAACAAATTAGAAACTAAAAGCTTTACTTATCTTAGTAATATTGCAAGTTCTTCCAATACTGACTAGTTCCAAGTTGTATCCAACTTATTTTCAAAGCAGTGCAAACAAATTACCATAGTTACCAACACTCAACTTAAAAGACATATTTGTCACCAACCTCTGAAAACAAAAACCTATAAATACAATCTATTGATGGTATTTCAAAATTCATAATGTGGTTCCTGTTTTTTAAAATAAATATCTTTTCCCAATCCGTTAAATCTATAGGTCCATTTAATTGTTTTAATAATTTAACCTCTGGATTTATTTCATGATTAAATGGTTTGGGAAAAGACATTTATTTTAAAAATAGGAACTGCATTATGAATTTTGAAATACCATCAATATATTGTATTCACAGGTTATTGTTTTCAGAGGTTGGCAAGAAATAGGTCTTTTAGGTTGAGTGTCGGTAACTATGGTAACTTGTTTGAATAGCTTTGAAAATAAGTTGTATACAACTTGGAACTAGTCAGTATTGGAAGAACTTGCAATATTACTAAGATAAGTAAAGCTTTTAGTTTCTAATTTATTTTATTTTAGATACAAACCTATGCTTCACTCAATAAGAGGAAATGACAGATTTTGAATCTGTTTCAGGAAGTTGCAAATAAGCTTGCAAAGTTAGCAGTGCAGGCTTGTGCAAGGCTCGGTGGTGGAGTATTTGGAGACATTCTTACTCCTGATAATCCTGTCACCAAAGATATTTTGAACAGGCTCCTAACACCTTATCTAGTCCGTCATCTGTGTTTGGACAAATCAGAAGAGGTGAGTATTATGTTTTAAATTTAATTTTGCATCTCTTTTCTTAGGAATTAAGTTATATTGGTCTTAAAATATTCAACTGGGCTTGTAATTGGCTTGAGCAATATTTGACATGATAATCTTTTTATTTTATGAGTAATCAATAAACATAAATCTTATATATTTAAACGAGCAATTCTTGTATATACAAGGTGTTAGGGGTATGAGTGCGCAGACTTCAAAGGCAACTTTCTGACATTAAACTGAAACATAAGTTCTTGTACCATTTTCCTCTATAGTGCATGGTTTCATAAATAAAAATTAAAACTGGTCAAAAGTGTGATTGCGAATGTCACCATTCCATTATCGTTTACTTCTGCAATTAGAACAGCGAGGTAGAGCTACAAAAGATGCGTTATTTATATCTTTACCATGTGTTGCTAAAATGATTCGTTTAGCCACAAAATGATAGGAAAGTACTGGATTCCAGCATGTATATTGGAATAAAGTTGTGGGCATACGCTTGGCAACCCCGCAACATTAGCGCATGAGAAGAGCGGAATGTGAGGGAATTGTGACAGTACAACTACCCCCGCAACATCCATGCACAACAGCAGGTTCTGTCAGTGCTTCAGGTGCGTTAAATGCATTCAGAACTATGGCAGTCTTTACAAATCAGGAGTATTTAGATATGCTTCTTGCTTAGGGCAAAACCGATTGCAACACACGTGAAGCGCAATGCTTGATGATCTTCGCACACGTGTGTTTGAAGCAGCCCTAGAGATTGAGCTGAACACAGAAGCTCTAACGAGGGCAGGGCAAAATTGGCTAAGAAGATGCAATGCCTGCATAGATTCACATGGAGTACATTTTGAACATCCACTGTAAGACATCTTGTCGAGTTTGCAGTTATTGACCATTAATAATTTTCTTCTTCTTCTTCTTCTTCTTCTTCTTCTTCTTCTTCTTCTTCTTCTTCTTCTTCGTCTTCACGTCTTAGGCCATCTAGGCTGTTCCGGCTCCAAAGTCGTGTTCTTTATAATAGATTTTCCTGTTTAGCAAAAGCTGGCTGTTATTTAATTACACAATTACACGAATGAGGTATTTCCATTCTTAACATTTGAAGTTGCTATCTTTGATCATCCGACTATACCTTACGCGTAGCCTCTTACACAGCTTTTAGTTTAGTTCTCATGAATACGATTGAATAGCTTAAAAGCAAACCACCCCATCCCTCGTTACTGGCATTAGCTGACAAGAAACACACAGGCACGTGGCGAACCACATTTCAAATGCTAGCCTAGTTTAGACCTTCACCTGTTGCAGGTGTGAATGCATGCCTGGCCGCAAACCAAAACAAAACATTTGGCCTGTGTTGCCACACTGTGCAGATAATGTATTCAATAATGTTTGATTATCTCCCTTATCTTTCAAGTTAGATGGAGTTGTTATTGGTCTTTATTATTAGTCATATTTGGATCTCCCAGCACGCTAAATCTGCGCACTCATACCCCTAACACCCTGTATATTCCAATTCAACTTGGAAACAACTAATGATTTCGATCAAATTTTGTATTCAGACAGGGTTTTGCTTATTAAGTTTATCTATATAGGTGTCATTCCTGAAAAAAACATGATTTTACCTGTAACAGTCACAATTACTATAAACCTTATTTTGGCCATAGTTGCTCTGCTAATGGGCCAATTTCAACAAACAATCCAGGATATTAAAGGTGTCATGGAAATGGCTCCAACAATTAGGATGAAAATTTATATTTAGTTAACATTTTGCTTTTCAAGTTTATCTAAATAAGTATCTTTTCCCCCAAAAAAGCACAATTAAAAAAAGGAAAAGAAAAGAAAAGCGGAGCAAAGCTCAGTAGCCCAGGTACTTTGTACTTTATGTATAATCAATAAAAAATACTGTAGCTTTCATAAGAGATAGGAATTGTTTTTGTCTCTGTTACCCGAGGTTGAAAACAGTGTTGTAAGAAACAATTTAAACCAACGCTTCACTTATAATTTACCAGTAAGTGTTGTGTGGTGTTCTTAATCAACTCACCTTTTTGGTTTAAATTAATAGAAACATAAGAGGTAGAACTGGAACTTAAAAATTCAATGCCACAACTGGGATTTGAACCACAGACCTTCCGCTTGCCGGGCGGACGCTCTACCACTGAGCTATTGTGACAAACTGCCAGAATGGCATTAAATTCTCAAGTTAGTTCGTATTTTTCCTGGTAAACCAGGAAGGTCTGTGGTTCAAATCCCAGTTGTGGCATTGAATTTTTAAGTTCCAGTTCTACCTCTTAAACTTTGCCCACACACGGCTTGTGTGTTTAAAAACACCAACAGTAAGTTTGTTGGCATAAATAAATAATAATTACTAATAGAAACATGTTTAATGAAAGAGATTTTAACTTCAAGCAATTATGTTGATTTGATAAACAAAATGTGTTGTAGTTAATTCAACAAATTTACAATATTTATTTGTTCTCTTTATATTTCATATTCCTCAGGCATATTTATATATTTTACATATACAGATTATGATGATACTGGACTTTGCAGTTGCTAGAGTTAGCCACCTTGTATAATCTGTCACGTTAAATTTTAAATTTACAATGACCAAGGCTGTGACAAGAATGACCAAACAGGAGCGGAAGTTCTTAGCATTAGACTACTGTTTATGCATCTGAAATGAAGTAAATACTTAAATTACCTTTCTTTGAACAATCTAGTAACAGTGATGTGAATCTAAATTATAATGAAAATTGAGTCTGATTGAAACACTTAACATCACTTACGTGTATTAGTCTTGGCCAGTTTCAAGAGCTTAACTTGCTCCCATCATCAGAATTGCCCGACTGGTTCATGTTGATATTGTTTGATGTATGGTTGGTTGAGATGACATCTAGCAGTAGGCTGATAAACTTCCATAAATGGTAATTATTATTTATTTATGCCAACAAACTTACTGTTGGTGTCTTTAAACACACAAGCCTTGTGTGGGCAAAGTTTGAGAGGTAGAACTGGAACTTAAAAATTCAACTGGTTTGAGAATTTAATGCCATTCTGGCAGTTTGTCACAATAGCTCAGTGGTAGAGCAGCCGCCCGGTAAGTGGAAGGTCTGTGGTTCAAATCCCAGTTGTGGCATTGAATTTTTAAGTTCCAGTTCTACCTCTCATTCCATAAATGGTTTTGTAGAGGCAAATCAAAGTTCATTACGTGGAGTTTGTTTTTTATTATATGAATTTTTTCCCAAGTATCCAACTCTGCAGCGTGTTTTGTAGCTTTTAAAAGTTTTATGCTCGGCGTAATGTTGTGGTTGGATGTGCAACTGCAGATTTATCCATCTGTTTGCATTTGATGCATCTCATATGTTCTTTTAGCCTGGTTTCTAAATTCCTCTTTGTTTTCCTATGTAACTCTGGTCACAATCTGGGCAACTGATTTGATAGATTCCTGCTGTATTGTTCTGTGGTATCTGGTCCTTTAACTTGTTGCACAGTAATTTCTCTATACTGAAATTATTTTGTGGGGCCAAGATAATGTATTTTTTGAAGATGTGGAATTTGTAGTGCTTACTTGGATTGTAACTGAATTTTTTGAAAGTCATATTGTCTTTTTGTTGTTGAGAGAGTTTTGTGCTCTCTTTCAAGTGTTTCTGTTTTTTGAATTGTGCTATTTTCTTATCAATGATTTGTTTGTTAAATCCATTATTGGTGTGCTGACTATGTGTTTGTATTCATTTTTGTATTCTTCTTCTGATAATGGAGTAAAAACCAATCTGTAAGATAAACTGTTTAGGACTGCAAGTTTGTGGGGAACTGGGTTGAAGCTATTATTTTTTATGTTGTTTTCTGAGTGGGTAGGTTTTCTGTAGGTACCAAAACTGATTTTTATTTTGGCATCTAATTATTTTTAAGTCCAAAAAGGGTAAAGGATCTTTCTGTTTCATTTCCATGGTGAATTGTATGGCTCTGTTTTGTAAGTTCAGAAGTTTTAGGGAATCCTGGATAAATTTGTTAGGTATTATTGCAAAAATATTGTCTACATATCTGTGCCAAACTTTGAACATGTGTGGAAAGAGGTTGTTATGTGTGTTTCCAATTTACTCATGAAGAAATCTGCCAGGAATGGTGATGGAGGATTTCTCATGGCTAAGCCTGAAGTTTGTTGGTAGAATCTATTGTTAAAACTGAAGCTATTTTGTGTGATGCAAATTTTTGTTAGATTCATAAGGTCATCTGTTTCATCTTGAGGTAACACGTTGTGGCGGGGTTTTATTATAAATGATGGTCATATATCAGCGTGAATATAGCAGCAAATGGAGTATTGTTTTTACTAAAAGGTGGAAAGTTTGTTATAGCAGACGCCACTCTTATCTGCAGGGTTGGCGGTCTAAGAATGGAATGCAAAAGCCAACGTTCTTTTATCACAAACACATTTATTAGTTATTTACACTTCTTTTCACAATTACAATTAATTAACGACTTTTAAATTTCGACAGCGTCTACGCTGGTTAAAAGTTTGGGTGTAATTTACATGTTCACACACCATCAGCAATTATACGACCTCCCACTTTGAGTTCACAGACGCTAATGAATATAGTACCTAGCGTCCTATGACGCAACACCGCCATTCTTGTGTATTCATCCGCGCAACAGTTCTCATTGGTTGAACTCAAAGTGACGAGAAGACATTGTCTATTTTGAGTATTATTAAAAAAAATAAGTCCCTGACACACCCAAATTAAAAGAATTAAAAATTTACACACTCTTACAAAAATATTTACATGAACAATTTTCTATTAGTCAATATTCTGTCTCATATGCCCCTTGTTTTGTTTTTCAAGTTGTCACCTTATTTACAATCTTGAAACACAATACAATACTTCTCCCTACTTCTATGATTCAATCACTTTGTACAATATTTTTTTTTTTTTCTTTACAGTCTTCTTCACTGTTTGTCTTTGTCCTTTGTTTTGATATAATACAACATGTCTTTATAAGTTTCACATATTCGGTTACTACACAATGCATTCAGTTATTATACAATACATATCCAGTTATTGTATAACACATTTAGTTATTACACAATATGTCCAATTATTACACAATACATATTCAGTCATTGTACAATATACCCAGTTATCATATCACATATGTTGTTATTATACAACACACCTTCAGTCATTATACAATACATATTCAGTTATTGTACAACACATTTGATTACTACACAACATGTCCAATTATTACACAATATATATTCAGTTATTGCACAATATATCCTGCTATCATAACACATATGTGTTCTGTTATTATGCGATACATATTCAGTTATTACACAATACACATTCAGTTATTGTACAATATATCCTGCTATCACATCACATATGTTCTGTTATTATGCAATACATATCCAGTTATTACACAATACACATTCAGTTTTGGCATAAAGCATTTAGTTATTACTCAACATATTCAGTTATTGTACAATATATCCAGTTATCATACAATACATATTCAGTTCTTATACAACACATACTCAGTTATTGTACATTTGACATTGACACAAATACAATTTAAGTGTTTCATGTGGTTTTTGGCTTGTATTTATTGCTATGAGGAGAGAAAAACAGGATACAATTTTTGAGCTAATGATTATGATCATGTTTATGGCAATACTTTATTCAGTTCTTTGCCTTCTTTGTCTTATAAACTTGTTATGTATAGGCAGGTTGTTGAGTCGGTTCTTAAACTCTGATGTTACTAATGGTACTAATTTTCTTAATTGGGTTATTATTCATTGTTGTTTTGGTTCAACATTTCTTCGAGTTAAGCATTGGCTATATTCATCTCAATTCATGGGCATTGTTTTTCTGGTTATGGTTTTCCTCACTTCACTTATTGTCATTTCTTTGTCTCTTATTTTTATAAGAGAAAACTTCTATACTTACAATCATTCTGTAATTGTATTATTTTTCTTCTCAATTTACTCTCGACATCTTTGTGTCGAAATATTATATCTTTTTCATCATAATTGATTCATTTTTATTTTTGTCCCTGACATCCTTATGTCAAAAACATATTATCTTCCGTCGCTATGATTCATTTATTTAATGACAATCAGTGTCCTCATCTGTCTTTGTTGACAATGCTCTTTGTGGTCGATATAGCCAATGACTATGTTGATTTTCTTCCCTGTGGTAATCCTATTCTGAACATAATTTCCTATAAGTAACCCATCAAAAATTGTTATCTTCTTTCATCTCTACTACTCCTGCCTTACACATTTGTTGACAAAGGCTATTTGGTCCTTTCTTTGTATGGCTTCAATTTATTTTTGTGGTATCTTCCTACCAACTTGCCATTTGTATTCTGTAGCTCATACGTGTGGTCACCCAGCTGTTTTGTTATGACCAGTGGTTCCATCTCTCTCTTCGTGTAGTCATCATGGTGTCGATGTCAATTGTAAGTTACTGAGATTTTGTTGTTTGTCATCCAGCCAGTTGGGACGAACTTAGTTGTTGTAATTTCCCTGAGTGTTGGTGGTGGTTGTCGTTTCTGTATTCTGTGCAGCATCTGCCCTATTTGGCACATCTTCTTCTACTTCCTGCTGTCTTGTGTTGTTAGTGTACCATTGGTCTCTGCCCCTTTGGCGTGAACCTCTGTCGTATGACGGTCTGTGGTTGTTCAAGTGTTCCCTACTGGGTCGTATGTGATTCACTTGATGGGTATGGTCTCCTGGTCTTCCACGATCATATGTATATGTTTGGTGTCTCGATTCACCCCTCGGTATTGTGTCGTGGTACCGCTGTCTTGTGTTCTCCATCCTCTCGCCATGATTACGTGGTTGTGGGAAATGGTGTGCCCCTCTCCCCCTTTCATGGGTACTCCTAGTATTTCTATGTTCTCCTTCGCTCTGGTTGTTCGTAGCCGTGTTCCGGTTTAGGATGGGTGAGTTTGGGTGACCGTTCCTATGTCTATGCTCATTAGGCCGACCATTTTGTGTTTCGAAGGCTGTCAGCAGTTCTATCATATCTGCAAAATCTACTGGCCTCGCAACAATTAATCCTGTTCTCACTGTGTCTGGGAAATGTCTTGTTATGCTGGCAATTAGTTCTGCCTCCGACAAGTTGGGGTCTAATAGTTTTCCTTTGTTGGCTACTTTCATAAAATAATCGACTAGCGACAACCCTTTGGTTGGATCGTATCTACCTGTCGCTAGCTCTACCCTAGTTTGGTTTTGTTTAGCTGGGCCCCAATACCTTGATAGGAATAAATTTCTGAATGAGCTATAAGACTCGTGACCAGCTAGTGTTAACCTGAGCCATTCTAATGCCTTGTTTTTTAAGCTTTTCTTAACTATCATCATCCTAAGCTCGTTTGGTATCCTTTTCACTTTAAAGTATTCTTCCATCTCTTTAACAAAGAGTTTTGGATCGTCTCCCTTCTCCTCGTCAAATGTAGGTGGTGTGATTTCATGTAATATGCTGTTGGTGTAACATGTGTTATGTGTTGTGTCATTGTTTGGTTGTGAACCTCTTTCTCTGTATGGTGAGTCAACATTTTGTACATTACTCAAATAACTCTCATCTTGTACATTACTTACATCTAAATCATCTTGTCTTTGTAATGCCTTCACAACATCATTTACATTAGCCAAATTTTCTTTCCCTTTTTTCATTTCTTCACAAATTGATTTTAAATCATTCTTTATTTCTAAGTGGCTTTGTTTCATATCATTTATAGCATCCTGTTGTGAAAGCATCACATCATTCATTGTCTTAATTTTAGGAATTACAATTTGTTCTACAGTTTCATTAATAATGTCTTTCTTTACTACCTCAATCTCTTTCCTTAATTCCTCAGTTATTTCTGCTTTTACATTTGTAATCTTACAGTCTACACTTGTATTACTTTCTGTTATTTCATCCCTACATCTAGCAATTTCTTCTTCTAACACAATTTTATTTTCCCTCATCTCTGATTCTATCTTTCCCATCCTATCTCCTACAATTTCTATCCTAGCTTCTAAGGCTTCCTTTGTTTCATTTAAGTTTTTGTGAACTAATTTTAAATTAGCTTCCATTACTTTCATATTTTCTTTACACTCCTGTCTTCCTAATTCTATTTTCTGTTCTAAGTTCTGTCTACCTAATTCCATTTTCTGTTCTAAGTCTTTTCTCACTTCCTCCATTTTCTGACCTAAACTTTGTTCTATATCCTGTTTTAATTCTACCTTATTCTGTTCCATGTCCTGTTTTAATTCTGCATTATTTTGCTCCATTTTCTGACCTAATTCTACCTTGTTTTGTTCCAGTTTCTGACCTATTTCCTTCATATTCTGTTCTAGTCTTTCAAACATCATCATCATTAACCTTTGGTCTTTGCTTATCTCCGCCTGTTCCTCACCTTCTAATCCTTCCTGATAACTAGGCCTATCTGCCCCTTCCCCCACTCCTGTTTCTATCTCTTTTCGCGACATTTTAATTCCTTTATCTAATTCACTTAATGTTGAAAGTCCTGTTACTTTGCCACTTCTAAGTAGCATTAATAAATGGAAATAAAATAAAGACAAATTTTGGATCCTACTTTTTTTTTCTGCTGGTTCTTCGTCCAGTTATTTACGTCTCCTGGGTAGTTGGCTTCGCCAGATGATCTCCGGTGTTTTTCCCACGTTGATTCTCCGTGTATCGATGTTTTGTTGATATCAGTCGATGGTCTAATGGCGTCTTTCTCCTGCACGATGAGATAGCGTCATTTTGATGTTTGTCGCACTCGTAATTTTGCATTCCATTCTAAATTCGCGCTCCACGTTGGGCAAGCCATTTGTGGCGGGGTTTTATTATAAAAGATGGTCATATATCAGCGTGAATATAGCAGCAAATGGAGTATTGTTTTTACTAAAAGGTGGAAAGTTTGTTATAGCAGACGCCACTCTTATCTGCAGGGTTGGCGGTCTAAGAATGGAATGCAAAAGCCAACGTTCTTTTATCACAAACACATTTATTAGTTATTTACACTTCTTTTCACAATTACAATTAATTAACGACTTTTAAATTTCGACAGCGTCTACGCTGGTTAAAAGTTTGGGTGTAATTTACATGTTCACACACCATCAGCAATTATACGACCTCCCACTTTGAGTTCACAGACGCTAATGAATATAGTACCTAGCGTCCTATGACGCAACACCGCCATTCTTGTGTATTCATCCGCGCAACAGTTCTCATTGGTTGAACTCAAAGTGACGAGAAGACATTGTCTATTTTGAGTATTATTAAAAAAAATAAGTCCCTGACACACCCAAATTAAAAGAATTAAAAATTTACACACTCTTACAAAAATATTTACATGAACAATTTTCTATTAGTCAATATTCTGTCTCAACGTTTAGGAGAAGCCACTTCTTCAGTTGGACTAAAAGTTCATCTGCTGGAATACTAGGGAAGAGTGCTGTGACATCAAAGGATACAAGTTTGTCTTCTGGATTTAATTCTAAATGTTCTATTTTCTTCACTAAGTCTTGAGAATTCCTGATGCTTAGACTGTTGTACTTAAGTAGTATTATAAATTTCTGTGTAAGCCATTTTCCCAAATAATATGTGGGTGAGTCAATATTGTTTCCTATGAGCCTCATTTTATTGCCAGGTTTATGGATTTTTGGAAGTGCACATAATCTCGGTAAAATGGGATGGTTTAGTTTTATTCTGGATTTTCCTTTCTCTGTTAAGGTTTTAATATTATTCATTGTATTGCTGAGACTTGAGTGGATCTGTTTTTATTTCTGTGTATGTTTTTTCCTTTAGAAGTTCTTCTACCCTGGAAATATAATCTTGTTTGTGCAATATAACTAATTTGCCACCTTCATCTGCTTTTGTTTAGATGACTGGTTTGGATCTAAGGGAATTGATGATTTGTTTGAATGGGAAATTATTATGATTGATAGTTTGTAGCTCGTTTAGGACTGTTCCACATTCTTTCTGAATTGTTAATTTGGTGCTTTCATCTAATTGATTTGTGGCAATGTTGATATCTTCAGTTGTGTTTCCTGTGAAGTTACTATAGCCAACACACGTTTTTAAACCTTTGTTTAATAGTGTAAGTTCTGCTTTACTGAAATTTTGTTTTGAATGGTCGATTATAATAATTATTTCAAAGACATTGGTTGTTGGTTTTTTGAGGTTGGGGTATCATGAATTTTGTTTTCTGCGTAAGTTTTCAAGTTTTTTCTTTTTCATTTATTTTTCCTCATTTTTCTGCTTAAAACAAAAGGAAATTTGATATCATATTTTGCCAGATTGAAAAATCAAGAATGTTTGATAGTTTTAGATGGAGTGCGTATAATTCCAAATCTAAACTGTGTAACTTAGCAAAATGTTTATTTCTTTCCAATTTCAAAATTTTCTTGTCTGCTGCCTTCTGGTATAAGCTGTTGTTATCAAATTTTACTATTTTCCTTACAAACTTTGGAGTGACTTTGTAAGAAGCAAAGGTTTAAGAATCGGATATCTGCACAAGTGTATTTTCTCTTATCTTCTAGTTTTTTATATCTTTTAATTTCCTTCTTCCTACCACTGAGTTCTGTGTTAAAAGAATTAAATTCTAAACTAACCACCATTTTTTTTATGTTTGAATCAGTTTACCGATGTAGCCAATCAGAGTTTTGCTTATATGACTTGTTAGTCATATAAGATACGTAAGAATAGAATTGCTTGTGATCGGAGCAATCAGGTTTATAAATGTCATTCTGGAAGGTTGTTACAGTAGCTCAGTGGTTAGAGCACCCGCCTGGTAAGCAGAGGGTCTGTGGTTCAATTCCTAGCTGTGGCATTGAATTTTTTTTATTCTACCTCTCGAGCTTTATAAACTTTAAATTTCTTAAATTCTACAAGACATTCAATCATTTTTATTACTTGTGATTGTTGTGTTAACTACAGATCTTGAAGACACTGAACAGCAACTGTGAGACACCGTATCTGTTGTGGAACAACGGCACTCGTGCAGAACTGTGCGAGTTCTTAGACCAACAGTGCAAAATGGGGATGGACAGCTGTGACCCAACATGTGGAATTGAATTTACATACTCAGCACACAGCAAGGAACTCATTGTTGGAGAAATATTTGTTCGCATTTACAATGAGCAGCCAACATTTCCTATTGAGGTTGGTAAGAATTTCTTAATTTCATCATTTAATAAGCATGAAAAGTAAACTGTTTGTCATAATGTGCTATTAAGCAGAAAATGTCAATCATAACCAACAGTTGTTAGCTAATGCTGGATTTCTGATAATGAAGTCATTAATCCTTTTGCTCTCCAATATTTTTCACTGATGGATGGGGCACTAGAAGTGGCCGGGCATATCATAACCAACAGTGTAAGTTATTAAAAATTAACTCAGGATAAATGGAAATACATTAAACAATAGTTACATTTAAGATTACATAAGAAGCAGCCTGTGATAAAAAAGAAAGGAAAGAAAAAGGGACTTTGGAAGTGCATGTGTAGGTGTCACTTGCTTTTATACAAAACAGGACAGAGCTACTGGGAAAGAATTCATAATAAATTATCAAGCATGAAAGATGTTACATTCACATGACTATCTCTACCCAAACTTTTTTTGTATAAACTATTCCTACAGAAGCTTTCCCCAGCAGTAAGCAGTTGTCAGAGGATTGGAAACACACCTCATCTCCATAGACAAAGCAGTTTAAGGTGACACCACCTGCCTCTTACAGCCCAGAAGACTACTGGAACATTAACCACTGTGATTCTAAGGCTTTCACGGCCGATGTCAATACTAGAAACAATATATTCTGGGCTTATGGGCCGTGGTCTACTGGGCTTCTTCTTCTTCCCAGACATTTCGTCTGTGACTACGGCAGACATTATCAGTGGCGGTAAGGTCAAAGTATCCTAGTGGAGATTTCAACAGCAACTGTGCTGCTTTCTGTTGGAATCTCCACTAGGATACTTTGACCTTGCCGCCACTGATGATGTCTGCCGTAGTCGCAGACAAAATGTCTGGGAAGAAGAAGAAGCCCAGTAGACCACGGCCCATAAGCCCGGAATATATTGTTTCTAGTATTAACCACTGTCCTTGCACCTTGGACCACGCTCCAAGCTATTTCACCTTTTTCCTCACTTGAAAGAGTACCTAGAAGACTGACTGTTTACTTCAGATGAGCAGGTGAAATACCTCACAATGTGACTGAACACGCAAGGACAGGATTTTTACCAGGAGGGAATATTCAAACCCATATGATGAAATGACAAGTGCCTAAACTGATTTGGAGACTATGTCAAAAAATATGCACATGTGGCAGAGAAAGTAATAAATGATAATGGGCAGAGAAAGTCATGTAGTTATACATGTACAGTTTTTATTAAAATTTTGTCTAGTAGGACACAGTGTTTAAGTAATTATATATTCCATTCATAAATAGAGGGTTCTTCTCAAATAAGAAAAAAATTAGAAACTAAAAGCTCCACTTACCTTATTAATATTGTAAGTTGTTCTACTGCTGACTAGTTTCAAGTTGTGTCCAACTTATTCTCACTGTGTTGCTTCACTGTTAATAGCTTCAATTTACCTTAATTAACAGGGTTCTTCATTTAAAACCTAATGGGTGCACATCGTTTCACCTGTGCACGATTGTGTGTGCCACAGCCAGCTTTGCTCCTATATAAACTCTGCACATAAAGCATATATAACACTCTTACCTTATAGAAGATGTTGGAAATGTCGTCCACCCTCGGTAAACAAGCATTATATTGGGAGAACACATTCTGATCAAGTTGGGCCACTCTAATGTTTCCGATTTCACTTCTAATATTTTGTTTTAGTTCTTTCAATGTATGAAGGTTTGTCTCGTATACTTCATCCTTCAGGTTACTCCACACACGGTTAGATCGGGGGAACGAGAGGGGAGCTGAAATACCCTGTCATACACCAGCACTAATTACTCTATCTTCAATAGTTCCCCAATTTTATTCATGGACTCCTCTGCTGTATGGGCAGTAGCAAAATCTAATTAAAGCCACCCATATTGTTTCTCTTCTTCTGTCAGTTCATGATAAAATGGGGTCAAAATGTCATTTTGGTACCTCTCTGTATTTACAGTCTGCTCGTAGAATATTGGACTGATTATGTGTCTAGCGCTAACAGCACACCAAACTCCAATCTCCAATCATAATGAGGGATTTCTTGAACGCGATGTGGACTTTCAGAGGCCCAACTGTTATGAATGTTTACACGATTATTTAGCCTTGTCAGAAAAGAAGGAAGCTGTGGATCAATTAAAATGTCATTCACTGATGAAAGAAACCATTCACAATAATGCATTCGTGATATTGGATCGCCTGGTTTTAAAGCACATACACTAATGCGGTTGTAGTTTTAAGAATTTAGTTGCTCTATGTGCAGAAGACTTGGAATGGATCTGATTGGTGAACGTTCAAAACATGTGCCTCTTTCATCATACTTTTCCTCTGTTAAAACTACGTTTATGCTGAAACAGTATATATAATTTGTCCCCAAATAGAATTAAATATGTCGTGAATTTGACTTATTTCTAACATGTAATTGACTGTATCACATCATTCTTCCATTGTTGAAAAGGTTACCTATTTATTGATATTGTAATTGTTAAGTACCATATTTCAATAATATGTAAAGAATTAAGGGTTATTTTGAACATTTAATGCCAAAAATGTTAGAGATTGATTAAAATTGCTTTCTTAGCATTTTTGGGATTATAACAGTATGCGGAAAATGGTGTCACAGAATGGCGCTCCTAAAGGCACGCATGTGCGGATTGATACATGCACACCTAACTAAAAATATGCGACAATAGCAATCTTTCTCGTTGCTGACAACATCGTAGAGCAAAGACGTGTTTTATATGTGTGCATCCAAGATCAGTAATAGTGAAATAGCTAAGTGCTAAAGAACTTAGGAACTTTGTCAGTAGACTGCAATACAGTTTTGACAAATTTCAATTACATCATTAAAATATATATCTTCAATTACAAATGTATAATTCATCCAGAGTGTACAATAACTTATTTATTAAATAGCTCTTGAGCTGACACTTAAAAGTATCAGTTGTGTTAGCTTGCTTTATTGAATTCGGTATCTTATTATAATGACACAGCCCTCTTACACAAGGGTCTTTGTAACTAATATTTAATCTAAAGCCTTGTCTATAAAAGTCACAGTTTTGCTGCATGTTATAATGATGGACATTGTTTAAAATCTAAAATAAGAACAAATTAGAAACTAAAAACTTCACTTATCTTAGTAATATTGCAAGGTCTTTTGCAGCTAACATGTTTCAAGTTGACTAACTCATTCTCAAAGCCATACAAACTTACCATAGCTATACTTGTGGTGCTGTTTTTATAAAGATTATTACCTAGCAGCAGGAATAATGTTCTTACTGAAAGATGAAATAGTGTGATAGCAGACGCGATTCTTATCTGCAGGGTCGAGGTTACAGAATGGAATGCATAAATCAACGTTCCTTTATCACAACATATTTATTCATTAGCACTTCGTTATTTTACACTCTCAGCACCATATTATATAATCAAAGAACTTCACAATTATGATTTAGTAGAATCTACACTGGGTAAAAGTTTGGTGAAAGTTCCATGTTCACACACTACCAAAAAACACGTCTTATCATCTTGAGCATACAGACGCTAATGAAAATAGTCCTTGGCGTCTCTCTGACGCAACACCGCCATTCTTTTGTATTCATCCGCGCAATAGTTTTTATTGGTTGAACACAAAGTGACAAGAAAACATTGGCTATCTTGAATATTAAAAATAAGTCCCTGATACACCCAAACAAGAACTAGAAATTTATACACTCTTAAAAAAACATTTATATGAACGATTTTCTATCAGGGCCCAATATTCTGTCTCACTTGTTTGCAGCTAACATGTTTCAAGTTGACTCTAACTCATTCTCAAAGCTATACAAACTTACCATAGCTATACTTGTTTGTATAGCTTTGAGAATGAGAATGTTAGCTGCAAAAGATCTTGCAATATTGCTAAGATAAGTGAAGCTTTTAGTTTCTAATTTGTTCTTATTTTAGATTCTATTGCTTCACTGTTAATAGCTTCATTATTTCCTTATGGACATTGTTGTTTCTTAAGTTGCCTTTTTGTAGTGCATATGTTACTGCTTTATATACATATTGGTGCAGTCTTTTAATAAAACTATGGTGAAGGTGCTGAGCTTTTGACTCTTTCGTTATCTCGGGTTGTGATACAGGTTGAAATAACGTGAACACTGGATAAAACTTTTTCACAATCTTTTTTTCACACCTTTTTCACTGGGAATTACACACATGTTATTTGGGTGAACATTCTATGCACACAGACCGACTTCTTCAATTGTTTCTTCATACTGCTTGTCATTTTAAATTATACTTTTAGTGTCTAAACCTGCACATATCAATACACGTCTTCTCCCTTCAGATGATGGGATGCCAAAAAACTGAATCTAGCACATTCCTTAACAACGCGTCTGTATTCATTCGCGTATGCATATACTTTTTTACGGCATCCCCTATGACGTCATCTTACATGTTAAATAGTTCCTAAAAATGTTGTTGTTGTTGTTGTTGTTGTTGTTGTTAGCTAATGCTGGATTTCTGACAATGAAGTCATTAATCCTCTTGCTCTCCAATATTTTTCACTGATGGATGGGAAGGGCGCTAGAAGTGGCCGGGCATATTTGAAGGTGGTCTCGATCCATTTCCTCTGGCAGATCACATAGAGGACAGTTCACTGATGGATGGGGCGCTAGAAGTGGCCGGGCATATTTGAAGGTGGTCTCGGTCCATTTCCTCTTGCAGATCACATAGAGGACAGAGTGGTGAAGAATATATCCCAATTCTGTTTAAATGTTGTAATCAACCTGAAGAAGCCATCTCAATTCATCCTCCCAACACATTTAATATTAAATCTAAAATAATTAATATAATAATATAGATTAAATTTGAACATATTACTAAATATTAATGACATTACTAAACAAATAATATTCTTAAACAATGAAACAATGGTGTAATACTCTCTGTACTTAACAAATCCTTGCCAACATGAAAAATAAATTACATTTTACAATATAGATTTACATAAATACTTTCTTTTCGGGGTCTGACCACATATTCTGTCTCAATATAATGAAAATGTTGTAAGACTTTGTTCTTCCGCAAAATACTGTCTGCATGAATCCATACGGTGTAGTTCTAATTACTTTCTTCTGTAATTTAAAACGTCTTTCCGTGTGTGATTTAGCACTACAACCCCAGACCTCCAGCCTATATATCATATGTGGGTATATGACTCCATAATATATCAATTTTAACTCTCTT
Source organism: Tenodera sinensis (assembly GCA_030765045.1). Taxonomy (NCBI): domain Eukaryota; kingdom Metazoa; phylum Arthropoda; class Insecta; order Mantodea; family Mantidae; genus Tenodera; species Tenodera sinensis. Next base: position 185,689,934 of record CM060965.1, on the reverse strand, counting down.
ACTTCTAAGAAATTTGAAAAATGCCTAAACAGATATAACGATTTGCTTTTTTTCCCACAAGCATAATTAATGTGTTCCAACCAAGTCAACTTTTGGTCCAGTATGATTCCTAAACATTTATGTTTATTGGTACTAACTACGCTATGTTCTGATAATTGTGGAGTATTATGTACATCATTTACATTTCTTAGATTGAAATTGATTAATGTAGTCTTAGATAGGTTGCTTTTGAGATTATTTTTACTTTCTCTACCAGTAAGTAGGGGAAGTATTGTATTCCACCCAAAAACTCGATGTCGAGATTTCACCGGAAATATATGTTTTGAGACCCCCTGAATTAAAAAAAAAGCATTTTTACTTTCTCTACTGGTAAGTAGAGGAAGTATTGCATTTCACCCCAAAAATTCAATGTCGAGATTTCACCGGAAATATATGTTTTGAGAACCCCTGAATCCAAAAAAAGCATTTTTAGAAAAAAGTCTGTGTGTGTGTGTGTGTGTGCGTGTGTGCGCGTGTGTACAGTATAACCCAAAAACAAAAAGTAGGTTAAAAACCAAAGTTGGTATTTAAGTTTAATGTCTTTCAAGGATGCGACACGAAGGTTTTGAAGAAAATAGCCCCATGCTAAGCGACCATAAACATGGAACATTTTTCAAAAATCTTTATTTACTTGAAAATGACTAACAATTTTGATTAAAATGTCATATGTTTGAGACATTTTTATGACAAATTAAATGTATATCTTGAATTTTCTGCCTATAGCCCCTGTAGTCGTATTAACTGTGAATGGCTTTTGCATAACTGGTAAACCGTTAGAGATAGACAAATTCTTAATATACAAAAAATGTAAATCTCACTAAAACACACAATTTATGACCAAATGAATTTTCTTGTAGGGTGAACCATTTCAGAGATATTCCTTGTTATGTGTGTGAGTTTCAGAAAACTTAAAACTTTTGTGAAATGGAACATTGTTCATTTTTTTATATGTTAAGCGTGCAAAGAGAGCGGGATCTCAAAGCTTTAAAAACATTTGACTATCACTCACAGCCTACTGTATTCTAATATTCCCCTTTCACCTACAAGGAAATAAGCAATAAGAGAATTTGTACAAATGCTTATCTCAACTAACACAGAAGATATAGGAATAAGAGTTTGTAAGAATGGTTAGTACAAGAGTAGAGAAAGTCATGTGAGTGCAACACATCAGATTTTTAGAAAAAGGTCCAGTGTGTGTGTGTGTGTGTGTGTGTGTGTGTGCGTGCGTGCGTGCGTGTGTGTGTGAAAAGTAGGTTAAAAGCCAAAATTGGTATTTAAGTTTAATGTCTTTCAAGGATGTGACACGAAGATTTTGAAGAAAATATCTCCACCCTAAACTATCCTTTACATGGAAAATTTTTCAAAAATTTTGATTTTCTTGAAAATTGCTCTAACGATTTTGATTAAAATATCACATGTTTGAGATATTTTTATGACAAATGAATTGTATATTTTGAATTTTCTGGCTATAGCCCATGTAGTCATATTTACTCTGGACGACTTTTGCGTAACTGGTAAACCGTTAAGAGATAGACCAAATCATACTCTACAAAAAATGTAGATCTTGCTAAAATACACAATTTATGTCTAAATAAATTTTCTTGTAAGGTAAACCATTTCGGAGATATTCCTTGTTATGTGTGTGAGTTTCGAAAATCTTAAAACTTTTGTGAAATGGAACATCATTGTTCAGTTTTTTATACATTAAGTGTGCAAAGAGAACGGAATCTCAAAGCTTTAAAAGATTTGACTATCGCACCAAGCCTACTATTAATACTATGTATTCTAATATCCCCTTGCACTTACAAGGAAATAGGCAATAAGATAAGTTGTACAAATGTTTATCTTAACACGAAGGTATAGTAATAAGAGTTTGCAAGAATGGTTAGTGCAGAGTAGAGAAAGTGATGAGAGTGCAACACATCAGATTTTTGTTTAAAGTATTTAAAAAGTGTATCAATAGTGTTTGTCACAGTTTCTTTCAATTCTTCAGTCATAGAACCAGCAATAAGCAGTTGTATCATCTGCCTAGGTAATTATTTTGCTTTTCCTTATCATAGGAGTATTATTCATATATAAACAGAAGAGGACCCAGAGCAGAATCTTCAGAAACTCCATACTTCACAGTTTCAAATTTGAATGTAATTTGTTGTTAAGTTTCCCTGGTTGCGATATATTTGTGTTGCCTGTTTTCTACCCGTAAGGTATGAGCTGACTAAATCTTCACTCAGTCTCCCAATCCCATATGCTTCTAGCTTATCCAGTAAAATCTTATCTACACAGTCGAATGCTTTCATGAGGCCTAAAAATAGAATTGCTGATACTTCTTTATTTTCTAGGTGTTTAACAATATTATCTATGCACTCCAAGATTGCTGAAATTGTAGAGAAATTTTTTCTACAGCCATATTGTGAATTTATAATGGTGTTATTTTTTCAAAGAAGTAGAGCAGTCATTGCAAATTAGCCCTTTCAAAAATTTTACCCAATTCTGAAGTTAAAGTAATCGGCCTGTAGTTATTAGTATCCAACTATGAATTAGAGAAAAATAAGTAATAAATCGATTAACTTGAAGAAGTTAATTAGTGTGAAGTGTACAATTTAGTGAAGGAATATAGGATCAACGAAAAGTAAAGTGATAGAAAATGTGTTTGGCGAAATATCGTTAAATCTTCAAACATGAGATCTCACGGTGCTAAGGAAGTCTGTCCAGTGAAATAAAAGGTTTGTTACTGTGATATGATTTAAAAGCTGTGAACAAGAACGTGCAAATAAACTAACGCAAAAGTTAAACCCCGAGTGTACTGTTCATTTCACCTTGTACCACAACCCAAGTAGCAAAGATTCAAAGGCTCAGAGATCCAACGACCTACGAATTCTTTTTAAAGCCACACCAATGCTTTCGTTTTTGGTTTGCCACAGAACCAGTGGTTTCGAGCTTCTCACAATCTCGTGAATTGTAAATCTGGAACAAGGCACTTCACCATGGAACATTTGAATATACACAGTGCTAACACGGCTTGGTAATTACACGCAAAAAGTATAAGGTAAGAGTGTTATACATGATTTACATGCAGAGTTTATGTAGGAGGAAACCTGGCTGAGACACACCCAATCGCACACAGGCAAAAAGCCATGCTCCTGTGTGGTTTTATATGAAGAACCTTGTAAATTGCACTCTCATTCTTGAGAGTTATATGTATCCTGCATTACTGTTCTGTTTGAAATCCACTCAGTACATGTGAACCTAAATGCATAATTTCATTTCTTACATCATTGTTATAATATAAGCATATAGAAATTGAGTTAATCTAACATTGTAACCAGTTGACAGCAGCTGACTATGTAAGCAATAGTTAGTGAGGTGAATGAAATCTAAGCCCACTCAATTCTCTTCCTCGCTGTGCAAGTTTCTTCAGAAGTTAATTTTAAATGGGAGAGGGTGGGGGGTGTTTCTCTTGTAGTTCTTATTTTAATTGTATCACACTGACTTGATACAGCAACGGAAACTAATAGCCATGTTGCTATAAGAAACAGTAGTCAATCCAACCTTAGAGCCAGACTTGCCTCTTATCTGTATCATCTGTATCATCTGTGAGGAACCACTATGAGCAAATAAATGTCTCCAAGGTGTACTATTTGAATAATAATTATACAGCTGTGTTTTTAAAGTAAGAAGTGTTTAAATATTTCACCGCTGCAGCATTGCAGTCGCAATTTTCAGCATGCACGTCCATTAGGAAGCCACACGCTGTTTTCCTGTTGTTAAGATTGTGAAACCAGATCAGTGATTCGTTTTTTGAATGCAAGAAATGCTAAGCCATCAAACTTTCATTGGCAATTGTGTGAGGTTTACAGGGAAACAACAATGAGCGACAATGCCAGGACACACACAACAAAACAAACTCAAGATCTCATGGCACTGTTTGGTGGAGAACAGTTTGTCCACACTCCCTACAGTCTGGATTTGGTACCAAGCTATTTTCATCTGCTTCTTCATCTGAAGAAATTCCTTGGTGGAAAACATTTCAACAGCAATGATGATGTGAAACAAGAAGTGCAGACTTGAATTTCATCACAGACAGCATCGTTCTTTGACAAAGGCTTACAAAAGTTGGTGTCAAGTTACGACAAATGCCTGAAAATGTGGAGAAGTAGTGTAAGGAATGCATGGTACTGAAGTATTTGGAAAATAATGTTCTGTTATTACTTTCTCTACTTATAAGTAGAGGAAGTATTGTACCCCACCCAAAAATTTGATGTCGAGTTTTCACCAGAAATGTGTTTTCAGACTTCCTGAATAAAAAAAACAGAAGAATTTGTAGAAAAAGGTCCATGTGTGCATCTGTCTGGTGTGTGTGTGTGTTTTTTTTTTTAAATGCATGCCCCATTCCATATGAATACTACATGCTTGAATTTATTTATTTACATACAATTTACATTTTATATACATGTACATATTGTTGGTGATGTTCTATTTGAACATTTACATCTTTATTTACCTCTAATTTTTTATCTACCTTAGTCTAATTGAGTACTTCTCTATTGTGATATTTACAGTTTTTTTTTTTTTTTTTTATTTGATGTTTGTTGTTTAATGCTATTTTATTTTGTTTGACTTTATTTCTTTAACCTAATGCTATTTTACAAATCATAAATCTGGTACTTATCATATAGTGAAAGGCAAATATTGTGTGTGCGTGCATGTGTGTGCGTGCATGCGTGTGTGTGTGTGTGTCTGTGTCTGTGAGTGTCTGTGTGTGTGTGTGTCTGTGTGCGTGCGTGGGTGTGTGTGGACAGCATAACTCAAAAACCAAAAGTCGGTTAAAAACCAAAGTTGATATTTAAGTTTAATGTTTTTCAAGGATATGACATGAAGATTTTAAAGAAAATTGCTCCACCCTAAACTATCCTTTACATGGAAAATTTTTCAAAAATTTTGATTTTCTTGAAAATGGCTCAAACGATTTGATTAAAGTGTCATATGTTTAAGATATTTTTATGACAAATGTATCTTGAATTTTCTGGCTATAGCCCATGAATCCTATTTATTCTGGGTGACTTTTGCATAACTGGTAAACCATAAGAGATAGACCAAAGATGTAGATCTTACTAAAACACACAATTTATCTCTAAATAAATGTTTTTGTAGAGTGAACCATTTCAGAGATATTTCTCATTATTTGTGTAAGTTTTGGAGAACTTATTCTTCTGTCAAATGGAACATTGCTGTTCATTTTTTATATGTGAATCGTGGAAAGGGAACAGAATTTGAAAGCTTTAAAAGATTTGACTATCACTCAAAGCCTACTGTACTCCATATTCCCGTTGCGTGTGCAAGAAAACAAGAATAAGATAATTTGTACAAATGTTTATCTCAACTAACACGAAGAATAGGAGTTTGTAAGAATGGTTAGTACACGAGTAGAGAAAGTCATGTGAGTGCAACAAATCAGATTTTTTTAAAAACATAATTGGTACTTTAAAAACACACCTTGTAATTATATTATTAATAGTCACGAATGGAAAAATAAAAGGCAAGTTTAAATTAAATAAAGAACAATTAAAATAAAAGTGAACGTTTATCTGTAGTTTGAGCACTATTTGGAAGAACTGTAACATTTGGGCCTGCTTAAATAATTGTTCCCAAACCTAATCTGATTTGTAGCAATAATTTATGCTTAAAAGAAGGCAATGTAGGCTCATTGTTGACTTTAACTTTGCTGGTTCATTATTAAAGAAAAACTGCACTTTTCTACAACTAGAACTTCTGATAAAATCATTAATTTTTGCTTGGCTGCTTCTTTTTCTCCTTGGTGTTTGCAATGTTCTTTCAACACATGTATTCCTGCATTAGTTTGTTAAAATCATTCAAACTCAATTAAATGGGACCTAGAAGCTATTTACTGTTCCATATTCAAATATTTGTAACTGATTAATATAGTTGTTGAAAACCCACAGATAATCACACATATTTAAGGTACTATATGTTGTGGTGTGCTTTGGTTCACAACTAATTAATGATGTCATGTGTTTAATCAAGTGTGGAGGAGGATAATTATAAAATTGTTATTTTTTGAACAGAATGCTAAAGGCTTCACCATTGACCTGCTGGAGTTCCTGGCGTCTCAGTCAGAGCATTTAAGTGCGTTGGGAAGTGTTGCCCTCTCTCCAGGGGACAAGGAGCGGCTGCAACATATCGTGATGGCTCTTCAAGCACTTTGTAACGTCATCAAGAACAACCCAGGTCCAGTTGAGCATGCTTCAAATTTGCATCTTATTAAAGCTAAAAATACTGAATGGATTATAGGCATTATTTGTAATTGATAGTTGGATATGGCTGAACAGAGAATGATCATTGAATCCAGCTCTTCATCAGCAGGGCCCAGTTTCACCAACCAATGTTAAGGCAATGTATCATTGAAAATTACTGAAACTTTTTATTTTTACTTTTTCCAATTTTTATTATGTTCATATTTTGTACTTTAATGGCACACTTTTGTTTTCTCGGTATCAGCCATTTTTAAAGCTCCAGGAGAGCATTTAAATGTTCCAGTGCCAGTAGGCCTTCCTCATCACTACAGCAAGAACTTACAGCAAATACAAAGATAAGTGAAGCTTATAGCATCTAGATGTTTATTATTTGGGCTAGGAGGTTCATGCCCTAAAAAACACTGAAATATGCTAAAGTAAGAACAAATTAGAAACTAAAAACTTCACTTATCTTAGTATTATTTGCTGCAGTGTTGCTTCACTGTTAATAGCTTCAATTTTCCTTATTTAACTGAAATATGCTCTTAAAAACTTGAAAATATGCCAACAAAAATGCACTATTTAATTAAAACAATGTCCCTTTGCAGTAGACAAGATGATTTAGTATAAATAATAAATAAAGTTAACTTATTCCTTAGAGGTTGAATAAGAAGTGGTCCTGCTGCTAGTATTAACTGCTAAATTACAGTTCACAACCAACACTGCACAAATATTCAACTGTAAAACATCATCTGTTGCCTCACAAAACACTTTTTTAACATGAAAAACTTCTCTCCACGTCACAAGATGTTATCGGGGCATATTTATATGATGTTAACTGCTTCACAGAGAGAGTGAAATCTCTTAGTGTGACAGATGGTTTTCTTTTGAGGATGTCTCGAATATTGTACATCTGTTTATAACCAGAATTTTTTTAAATTACATAATTCACCTTCTCATTCACTTTTTGTCCTATGCTACCAGCAGGGGAAGACAAGTAACGCTGCTGTGACGTCAGCTCACTCATCTCACATGGTCCCAGCAAAAGCCAGTTGAGTGTGTGACGTCACAGTGGGCAAGAGGAAATGGCATACAGGACATCGTAATTTTAATGCTGACTGTTTCAATTATGGAATAGTCAAAGATTATAAATAATTACATTTCAGCTTTATGCCATATATATAAATTCTAGTTTATGTGAACAGTCATGTTATAACGCCAATAGAACAGAAATTTTAACTATATTGCCTGAGCTAGAGAAGAGCTATACAGAACAATTTATTAGGTGGACATTTTCCGACATTCGCTGTTTCGCTTTTCTTTAACTAGTTTGTCAATGTTAGGGTGTAATGTATGGCACATTTGTAACCGAAGACTGGATGTTAGATTGTGATCTGACAATATGCTTCGGGATTTTGACTTAGAAAGCTTCATAACAGAAAAGAATTGTTTGCACACATACATAGAACCAAACATACATAATACCCATGCAACAAGGGCATATAACCTCAGAAATCTGGCTTGAGGAACATTCTTATAACAATCAGCCAAGTCTTCCTTGTGTTTATATTTGTCCTTCAGCAAATCGTCACACTGTAAATTTATCAATTCAATTTGCAACCTGCTAGAAACATTGTTAACATCCAATTGAGGCGGGTTTTATTAAATAAGTCTTTGCCTAGCAGCGTGAATATAGCAGCGGGAATAAGGTTTTTACTAAAAGGTGGAAAGTTTGTTATAGCAGACGCTACTCTTATCTGCAGGGTCGACGGTCGAAGAATGGAATGCAAAAGCCAACGTTCTTTTATCACAAACACATTTATTCGTTATATACACTTTTTATCACAATTTCAATTAGTTAACAACTTTTAAAATTCGATAGCGTCTACGCTGGTTAAAAGTTTGGGTGTAATTTACATGTTCACACGTCATCAGCAAAAATACACTTCCATTCACTCTGAGCTCACAGACGCCAATGAATCTAGTTCTGAGCGTCTCTGACGCAACACCGCCATTCTTATGTATTCATCCGCGCAACAGTTCTCATTGGTTGAACTCAAAGTGACGAGAAGACATTGGATCTTGAATATCAAAAAGAAATAGGTCCCTGATACACCCAAATTAAAAGAATTAAAAATTTACACACTCTTACAAAAATATTTACATGAACAACTTTCTATTAGTCAATATTCCGTCTCATATGCCCCTTGTTTTGTTTTTCAAGTTGTCACCTTATTTACAATCTTGAAACACAATACAATACTTCTCCCTACTTCTATGATTCAATCACTTTGTACAATATATTTTTTTTTTTTTCTTTACAGTCTTCTTCACTGTTTGTCTTTGTCCTTTGTTTTGACATAATACAACATGTCTTTATAAGTTTCACATATTCGGTTACTACACAATGCATTCGGTTATTATACAATACATATCCAGTTATTGTACAACACATTTAGTTATTACACAATATGTCCAATTATTACACAATACATATTCAGTCATTGTACAATATACCCAGTTATCATATCATATATGTTGTTATTATACAATACACCTTCAGTCATTATACAATACATATTCAGTTATTGTACAACACATTTGATTACTACACAACATGTCCAATTATTACACAATATATATTCAGTTATTGCACAATATATCCTGCTATCATATCACATATGTTCTGTTATTATGCAATACATATTCAGTTATTACACAATACATATTCAGTTTTTGCATAACATATTTAGTTATTACTCAACATATTCAGTTATTACACAATATATCCAGTTATCATACAATACATATTCAGTTATTGTACAACACATACTCAGTTATTGTACATTTGACATTGACACAAATATAATTTAAATGTATCATGGTTTATCATGTGGTTTTTGACTTGTATTCATTGCTATGAGGAGAGAAAAACAGGATACAAATCTTGAGCTAATGATTATGATCTTATTTATGCCAATACTTTATTCAGTTCTTTGCCTTCTTTGTCTTATAAACTTGTTATGTATAGGCAGGTTGTTGAGTCGGTTCTTAAACTCTGATGTTACTAATAGTACTAATTTTCTTGATTGGGTTATTATTCATTGTTGTTTGGTTTAACATTTCTTCGAGCTTAGCATTGGCTATATTCATCTTAATTCATGGGCATTGTTTTTCTGGTTAAGGTTTTCCTCATTTCACTAATTCTCATTTCTTTGTCTCTTATTTCTATAAGAGAAAACTTCTATACTTACAATTATTCTGTAATTGTATTATTTTTCTTCTCAATTTACCCTCGACATCTTTGTGTCGAAATATTATATCTTTTTCATTATAATTGATTCATTTTTATTTTTGTCCCTGACATCCTTATGTCAAAAACATATTATCTTCCGTCGCTATGATTCATTTATTTAATGACAATCAGTGTCCTCATCTGTCTTTGTTGATAATGCTCTTTGTGGTCGATATAGCCAATGACTATGTTGATTTTTTTTTTTTTTTTCTGTTGTAATCCTATTCTGAACATAATTTCCTATAAGTAACCCATCAAAAATTGTTATCTTCTTTCATTTCTATTATTCCTGCCTTACACATTTGTTGACAAAGACTATTTGGTCCTTTCTTTGTATGGCTTCAATTTATTTTTGTGGTATCTTCCTACCAACTTGCCATTTGTATTCTGTAGCTCATACGTGTGGTCACCCAGCTGTTTTGTTATGACCAGTGGTCCAGTATACAATAGCTCCATCTCTCTCTTCGTGTAGTCATCATGGTGTCGATGTCAATTGTAAGTTGCTGAGATTTTGTTGTTTGTCATCCAGCCAGTTGGGACGAACTTAGTTGTTGTAATTTCCCTGAGTGTTGGTGGTGGTGGTTGTTTCTGTATTTTGTGCAGCATCTGCACTATTTGGCACATCTTCTTCTACTTCCTGCTGTCTTGTGTTGTTAGTGTACCATTGGTCTCTGCCCCTTTGGCGTGAACCTCTGTCGTATGACGGTCTGTGGTTGTTCAAGTGTTCCCTACTGAATCGTATGTGATTCACTTGATGGGCATGGTCTCCTGGTCTTCCACGATCATACGTATATGTTTGATGTCTCGATTCATCCCTCGGTATTGTGTTGTGGTACCGCTGTCTTGTGTTCTCCATCCTCTCGCCATGATTATGTGGTTGTGGGAAATGGTGTGCCCCTCTCCCCCTTTCATGGGTACTCCTAGTATTTCTATGTTCTCCCTCGCTCTGGTTGTTCGTAGCCATGTTCCGGTTTAGGATGGGTGAGTTTGGGTGACCGTTCCTATGTCTATGCTCATTAGGCCGACCATTTTGTGTTTCGAAGGCTGTCAGCAGTTCTATCATATCTGCAAAATCTACTGGCCTCGCAACAATTAATCCTGTTCTCACTGTGTCTGGGAAATGTCTTGTTATGCTGGCAATTAGTTCTGCCTCCGACAAGTTGGGGTCTAATAGCTTTCCTTTGTTGGCTACTTTCATAAAATAATCGACTAATGACAACCCTTTGGTTGGATCGTATCTACCTGTCGCTAGCTCTACCCTAGTTTGGTTTTGTTTAGCTGGGCCCCAATACCTTGATAGGAATAAATTTCTGAATGAGCTATACGACTCATGACCAGCTAGTGTTAACCTGAGCCATTCTAATGCCTTGTTTTTTAAGCTTTTCTTAACTATCATCATCCTAAGCTCGTTTGGTATCCTTTTCACTTTAAAGTATTCTTCCATCTCTTTAACAAAGAGTTTTGGATCGTCTCCCTTCTCCTCGTCAAATGTAGGTGGTGTGATTTCATGTAATATGCTGTTGGTGTAACATGTGTTATGTGTTGTGTCATTGTTTGGTTGTGAACCTCTTTCTCTGTATGGTGAGTCAATATTTTGTACATTACTCAAGTAACTCTCATCTTGTACATTACTTACATCTAAATCATCTTGTCTTTGTAATGCCTTCACAACATCATTTACATTAGCCAAATTTTCTTTCCCTTTTTTCATTTCTTCACAAATTGATTTTAAATCATTCTTTATTTCTAAGTGGCTTTGTTTCATATCATTTATAGCATCCTGTTGTGAAAGCATCACATCATTCATTGTCTTAATTTTAGGAATTACAATTTGTTCTACAGTTTCATTAATAATGTCTTTCTTTACTACCTCAATCTCTTTCCTTAATTCCTCAGTTATTTCTGCTTTTACATTTGTAATCTTACAGTCTACACTTGTATTACATTCTGTTATTTCATCCCTACATCTAGCAATTTCCCCTTCTAACACAATTTTGTTTTCTCTCATCTCTGATTCTATCTTTCCCATCCTATCTCCTACAATTTCTATCCTAGCTTCTAAGGCTTCCTTTGTTTCATTTAAGTTTTTATGTACTAATTTTAAATTAGTTTCCATTACTTTCATATTTTCTTTACACTCCTGTCTTCCTAATTCTATTTTCTGTTCTAGGTTCTGTCTACTTAATTCCATTTTCTGTTCTAAGTCTTTTCTCACTTCCTCCATTTTCTGACCTATCTCTTCCTTATTCTGTTCCAGTTTCTGATCTAAACTTTGTTCTATGTCATGTTTTAATTCTGCCCTATTCTGTTCCATGTCCTGTTTTAATTCTGCATTATTTTGTTCCATTTTCTGACCTATTTCTACCTTATTTTGTTCCAGTTTCTGACCTAAACTTTGTTCTAGTCTTTCAAACATCATCATCATTAACCTTTGGTCTTTGCTTATTTCCACCTGTTCCTCACTCTCTAATCCTATCTGATAACTAGGCCTATCTGCCCCTTCCCCCACTCCTGTTTCTATCTCTTTTCGCGACATTTTAATTCCTTTATCCAATTCACTTAATGTTGAAAGTCCCAATATTTTTCCACTTCTCAAAAACATGTACAATGGAAATAAAATGTATATAAAAAAAAAAAAAAAAGTTTTGATCCTACTTTCTTTTCTGCTGGTTCTTCGTCCAGTTATTTACGTCTCCTGGGTAGTTGGCTTCGCCAGATGATCTCCGGTGTTTTTCCCACGTTGATCCTCTGTATATCGATGTTTTGTTGATATCAGTCGATGGTCTAATGGCGTCTTTTTCCTACGCGATGAGATAGCGTCATTCGATGTTAACACTTCGTAATTTTGCATTCCATTCTAAATTCGCGCCCCACGTTGGGCGCCATTTGAGGCGGGTTTTATTAAATAAGTCTTTGCCTAGCAGCGTGAATATAGCAGCGGGAATAAGGTTTTTACTAAAAGGTGGAAAGTTTGTTATAGCAGACGCTACTCTTATCTGCAGGGTCGACGGTCGAAGAATGGAATGCAAAAGCCAACGTTCTTTTATCACAAACACATTTATTCGTTATATACACTTTTTATCACAATTTCAATTAGTTAACAACTTTTAAAATTCGATAGCGTCTACGCTGGTTAAAAGTTTGGGTGTAATTGACATGTTCACACGTCATCAGCAAAAATACACTTCCATTCACTCTGAGCTCACAGACGCCAATGAATCTAGTTCTGAGCGTCTCTGACGCAACACCGCCATTCTTATGTATTCATCCGCGCAACAGTTCTCATTGGTTGAACTCAAAGTGACGAGAAGACATTGGATCTTGAATATCAAAAAGAAATAGGTCCCTGATACACCCAAATTAAAAGAATTAAAAATTTACACACTCTTACAAAAATATTTACATGAACAACTTTCTATTAGTCAATATTCCGTCTCACAATGAATACGGGGTCGCAAAGATCTGAAACGTAGTTGACAATGTTTCTACATCTTGAAGCCTGGTCTCAAACTAGTGTGAAACACGAGGAACTGAACACAAACACAAAACTACTACACACAACACTACACAACGTCAACAAAAACACAAAATAAAAACAAAATTCGCACTAACGCTGTTAAGATCCCTCAAACAACAAATAAACACCCTCAGACTAGGCTGAAAAAGGTTCTCCCTAAAAAGCCCGGGCATGTTGTAAACACCGCCAAATAACATTTTTCACATTCATTCAGTTTTCTACAAGTAGCGCCACTGATCTAGGCAGCAGAGCAATACACCGCTCTCGCCTGACGTCACAGAACGTCACAGCTGGCTCTTCGTTTAAATACGTCATATGGCCCGAACTTGTCTTCCGCTGCTACCAGGAACCGAACTTAGATCACGTATTGTTTTTTCAAAGACACTAAGGGATTCATGCAAAGGAGATCCTACATTTTCCAATGCCATTATAGCTGTCTGTAAGAAAGAAAAATAGGCAGATATGAAACTACAATCCTCTTTTAACCCAGTGCCTGACAGGATATTTTGCACAATTTCTATTGATGAAGCATCTTTCGAGTCCAATGAATTAACAACCTCTTCGACTATTTCTATGTGTTCAGCATAATATAAAACTGCCTCGACCCATGTTCCCCTTTGAGTTAACATTGGTGCAGGAGGAAGTCGGATATTAGGTGCTGTTGATCTAAACAACTTAACTCTTTTAGGAGATTTAACAAAAATTCTGTTTGTACTGGACACAAATCTATCTACTAATGGGAAAGAATCACGTATTGTCTCAGAAATGTGATGAAGAGCATGTGCCAAACAAGTTATATGAATTAAGTTAGGAAAAATACCTTTCAGACTTTGTCCTGATTTTACCATATAAGGACCTGCATCAGTAACAAATAAAAGTAACCGATTGTATTTGATTCCACATGGTCATAGCTCATCACAAACTGGGTCAAGCTACATTGTCAGTGGCCGACAATTCGCACCCATTAAGAAGGTAAGGTGTAGTCTTTTGTTCATTATTTAAGGCACTCTCGATTATATTAGCAATAGAACGGCACTCAGAATCAGGGGTTTCAACGGACAAGCACACAAACTGATCCGCTAATTCATTTTGTACATTTGACAATACATTATTGTAACAATGTCCTGCATAAGTCTTATGCAGTGTACTTTCTTCAGGCACATGTTGACGAGTGTACTTGGCAAGAAAGTTTTTAAATGTCGGATTATTAATTTTGAACAAGGGAATATCAGCAGCTAAAAATGCTTGGCACAAGTCATAGGAAAATTCAGTAACCCTACTTCATAAACTCTACTAGCTGTTTTTGAACAGGTTCTTTGTTTGCGAGTTTTGTGATTAAATTCTCTTTGTTTTGCTGTGTTTATGTGTTGAACTATATGAAATCTTTTCTCACTCCCTACATTTTTCTCACACGCTCCACAAAACAGTACCCTATTATAGATATTAAACCACCCGAAAACTATTTCTGTAAATTAATTTAGCACTCAAAGTTGGTTTTATTTTCGGCATTTGAAGAACTTTTGAACATTTTATATGCCTCATTTAATTTGGTGGGAACCAGTTCACAACACTGTTACGTTTGAAGACCACGACACAACTACTGGTGGGCAGGCAAGCGTTGCTATAATCGTGCTGCTCAAAATGTTGACCTGCACTTTAACATTGTTAATATAAACCTCTCAGGTAACGCACTGATTATTCTCTACGCACATACGTATAATGAAAGGATGGAAACAGGGGATTCACTGCATGACTACATGACTCAGCATTAGTTCTCACCACCTCGCGAGTTGCATCATCATGTGCAATATTACCAATAAGAAAAATATTATATAGATGGAAAAAATAATAAAAAACCATAAAAATCATTAATATATGCAATATAGGGGGTATAATATTGAAATATTGTGCATTTATCAAAATCAAGAAAATATGCAGTTATATGCACCATTAAATCATGTCCAAATAACTGAAAATTCCATAATTCATGCACATAATGTTGTTGTTAGCTAATGCTGGATTTCTGACAATGAAGTCATTAATCCTCTTGCTCTCCAATATTTTTCACTCATGATATTGAAGAGAGCAATAGCAGTAATAGTAACCGCTTTTTAGAGAGCACCATATTTTTATGTTTTGGCGGTCACATCGCTCTCTCACAACCCCCAGAATGTCTGGAGGACCACATGTCGTTGGTTTACGGGTCTCACCGACCTGACCGGGAGAATTATCAAAATAAATTCACCGACCATATCCTCTGATTACCAATCAGAGGACATATTACATCCCATGACAGGTCAGCATGTTAGGGGTTAAGATTTTATAGAAAAATTAGAGAAATGGAGAGGTTGGAAAAATAAAGACTCCCTAGTCCTCGGGAACCCTAATAGCATCGGTGTCGGAAGAGAACAGGAGATGACCAAGGTAAGGTGAGATAGAAAAGTTACAGTGAGGAGCAAAACACCAGTAAGTGGAAGTAATGTTCTGCTCAGCTTGGGTACCTTGTGGTCGCTATTCACATATCCCCAAGACGGAGACCCCTGAGTCTTGTTTCTAATGGTAAAATACACTATTTCCTCACATTTTATTTTTTTATGAAGTAAGAACTGAATATTTTTACTTTTTTGCTACTAATTGAAGTCACTTATATTTTATATTGTCATTCTCATTAATCTTGTGTGTAATTAACTAATTAATATGAAGTAATAGTCAAGAATCATTTAATAATCAGTCACATATCAGTTTTTGTTATAAGTAACCAAATATTCACACACGCATATGCAAATGCACATGCACACACATCTTTTTCTAAAAATGCTTTTTTTTTTTATTCAGGGGTTTCAAAACACATATCTCTGGTGAAATCTCGACATCGAACCCCCGGGTAGAACACAATACTTCCTTCCACTTACCAGAAGAAAAAGTAAAATTTATCAAATCTAGGAAATAAAAACTTTAAGAATGTTAGAAATCACGCAACCTTATGAAAACAAACTTTAGAAACTATAGTCAATTCTTTCTGTTGATTGAACTTGATTTAAAGTATTCAACTCAGTATTATTATTTACACATAATGTAAAAGCATACATTTTTAACCCCTATGAAAAAACATGCAAATGCATAGATGCTCTAATGCACTTTTGTCTGTGCATCATAGCACGCTGTTTCTGTGGCAGACAACTAGTTACAGTCATACACAATTAACATATTTTTTTTATTTTTTGAGGTGGAATTGCAATGTCAGCTGAAAAATATAGAGAGATAAGAACCAAGGTTTCACCGTTCAAAAAGGAGTTATTTATTTGTTCAGTGCAAAGATGCTGACTGACTTAAGGATGTGTGTCTAATAGCAATGGTGGATGCACTTCTCCCAGGCTCACTGCTTACTGAACCTGGGACAAAGTGTGCATTTGTCTCCTTTAATGCAGGTCTACACACACAATAATACCTCTACAGGGTGGAAGTGAAATAATCTACCAGACCTTAACAGCAAATTTCTCTTATTGTGAATAACAATAAAGTCTAATACCAAAAGGCTAAAAAGTTTATAGTTTTCTAGAAAAAAATAGTTTTATCAAAAAAATGTATCATCACCTGGCTGAATTATTATTGATTAAAGGTTCTTGATTTATGGCTATATTCATAGAGAACTGAATAAACTGCAACTTTTTCCTTTGGTGTACGTCAATAAATTCAACGGTTTTTGTGTAAATTAAATTTTAAAAACCCAAAATTAGTTGTTTTCTTATGTCTGCTAGAGCTGGCAACATCACATCAGCTGTGTTTATTTTCTTTGCATGTCGGTGTAGATCGCATGTAACATTCACTTAATCCCATGCAATTGTTTTTTGTCGAAGCGGCAAAAGATGTGAAGTCTGACTACAGGTATTGAATACTTGCTCTAAACTCTTATTTCAAATTAATCCCAATGTTATTGCACACTTGTTACTGCTAATAAATGTTAGTTATTAAAAGTATGGCCATTTTTGTTTCTAAAGCTACCACGTAAATAATGGTTAGTCCGTCACTGTGGGTACAACACCAGTGCCAAATTTGTTTACCTACATTTCTTGAAATATTTTTATATCTTTCGCACTTACTCACGCACATCTTGTCAGAAACTTTGTGTTGAAAATTTTACTATTTTGAGTTTTTTGGTGCTCATAAGATTCTTGTTAAAACTTGTGGGACTAATTATTGGATGTGAAAGTGCTTCCGAAAACTTTCGCATCATATTACTCATACATAAGTTCCTTTTTTTAGATGTAGGTATGTGCTTGTGTAAAGCATATTAGTCCTTAAATCGGGTATATCAAATATTACAGCAAATTGCACACTTACTGGGCCAAACATGTAAACAGTTGCACATAAATTTTATTTAAACATGTTGCAGTGGAGCGTAAATTCACATAAAAAGTTATGCTTTCCTAAAGCTTTAGTAACTACTAGTATCACATTGTTAAATTCAATATGAAATAGCAGTATTAATAACAGAAGAGGTTAATTAAGGAAATAAGCTACTAACAGTGAAACAACAAGAATCTAAAGTAAGAACAAAATTAGAAACTAAAAGCTTCACTTATCTTAGTAATATTGCAATTTTTTTGGTGCTGTGCTGACAATGTATAGCTTTGAGAATGAGTTGGAGTCAACTTGAAACATTGTCAGCGCAGCACCAAAGAAGTTGCAATATTACTAAGACAAGTGAAGCCTTCAGTTTCTAATTTTGTTCTTACTTTAAACATAAGAGGTGTTTCAGCAAGAGTGACATAACCTTTGGAATACCCAATGCACATTCATCACATGCAGAAGTATCCAATGTAGGTATAACCTAATCTCCAGCCATTAGCTGCCAGCTTCAGCATGAATGCTTCATACGTATGTCTTACTGCATGTGTTCACCACATGTGTAAGTGCTAGAACCAAACTACCTTACTATTTGTTGTGAACATGAAAATCGTGTTAGGTCCCTATCATTCAGTAAATAAAGTGAACAAAGCAACTCGCATTTGCTCAGCATACATGCGCAATAAGTAGATATGGATTTAGCATGTATTTGCTTCAATTCAAGTGAATTTATGTATTTCTGACTGATTAGAGCATATTTAAACTTTCTTTGTTAATGTTGCTATTATATTTGTGACTTCCTAATGGATGTAATACTGCAACAGTGTCGGAAGTTAATTTTGTGTGGCATTTAAAACAAGAATCCAATTTCAACTGAGGTCGTTAATCATTATCATGGCATAAACCACTCAAATAGAACAGGCCAAATTTTCAGACCTTTAAACATACCAAATAAAATCTTTGTAATTATGCGGAAATGTAAGATTTGAGGTAAGGTTTTCGTACGGGGCAATCAGCCATAACCTTACTTTTTCACGTAATTTTCTGGTGTCTGGTGCAGCACGACAAAACATCTGAATTCAATACATGGCTAACAAAACTTAGTTTTATAGAGCATTAGAATAGTTCATTGATACGCCGGTAGAAGCTGAGTACCCAAATCAACAGGTTGCGCCACGTTGCCACACGTTCTCACCTTCAAGCAAGATTATCTAGTGAACGGTGCATTTAATTTAAAAAACTTATTGGAATTTTTGGATAGTTTACATCCACTCTCTCACCTCCTTCAGTCTGGCAGATTATTTCACTTCCACCCTGTATTTGTAACGGGCCCAAATGACCTTGTTGTCGATGTACCTTTAAACCCCACACACTCACTCATCCCCGCTATATTTATTATTGAGTTATGTAATTAACTCTTTTTTAATTGTAAACCATTAGTTCCTCTGTATTTAAATTTTTCAGTCCATTTTCAGTCATTTCTAGTGTCAGTCAGTAAAGTGACATGGTATGAAGTAACTAGTGGTCTGCTACTGACACAGACTGAAAGGTTGGTCAGAAGCCTAATAGGTCAGTCACCACCTTCTCAAAAGTTACTGTTTGCAGTTGTCCTTCATGTTAACAAGATATGAAACACAAAACTTTTAACTAATTGTTAGCAAACACGGTGTTAAGAGTATTTTTAACATTGATTGGTGAAACCTGCCCCTATTGGTTAATTATGTGATAAATATAAATGTTATAATGCTTCTTTAGTATTATCAATGATAAAAACTTAAATGGTTGCAGGGGTAGAAATCCAGTGCATTGGTCACTTCCGTCTGTTGTTTGGCCTTCTGAGTGTAGACCACTGCAAAGCGGTTCAGTTAGGTGCTCTTAGTGTTATATCAAGTGTGACCAAGAATCAAGAATGTGTCAACGATATTGCAGCTTCAGATGTACTGGTTTATCTGCTACTTACTTTGTACAGTCTTCCAGATGCACAGACTACCACCCTGGACACACTCTATGCTCTCATGTCCACCACTAAGATTGTTAAAGATGCACTTGCAAAAGGTAAGGCCCAATCTTCCTCATTCTCTCTCCTTTCATCTTCTCTCAACTTCCCAGCTGTGTTTCCTTCTTACATTCTCCTGCATCTCTTAAAAAAAATCATTTTTACAGTGCTATTATTTTTGAGCCACTTATCTCTAACACGGGGTGATTCAGAAATAATGCCCCTTTTCAACTATTTACAAATACTTTATCAACACAGACGTGTTTGTGAGTCTTTAAAGTTTCATGTGGTAGATAACGATGACTTCATAAAGGTCAAAACCTCAGAATTCAAATACATGTTGTCTCATTGTCCTAAAATAAATGGACTGACGATTCCAGCTATAGTGATACCACACCACAATGTTAATTTGAGGCTGCCTAACGCTTATTTGTGGGATTGCTGTGGTTCTCTGTGCCCCAACAGAAGCAGTTTTGCTTGTTAACTGCCCCTGACAATAAGAAGTCATCATCAATATGTCATAGCTCATGTTTAGTGCCTGCAACCTGCAGCAAAGTAATCGTCATGAACTTATTTGAATGCATGACCATACAAGGGTGTATAAAAAAGTAAAGGCAATTATTTTTTTCTGTTTAAATAGGCACTCGTCAAAATTCAGCTATCGTGGTAACCGAGAGGTCTGACCCTGACTGACACTGCCACATTGTCTGTGCACTGTTCAGTTTGTCTGAGAAAGCCATTGTGTAAGCACGTGTTTCAGTGACCCGACATGGATTTCAGGTTAGAACAACGAACAGCAATTTGATTTTGTATTCTTATGAAAATATCTGGAACTGAAACACTGCAAATGATACAGGAAGCATATGGAGACCAAGCTTTATCAAAAACACATGTTTTTGGATGGCATAAAAAGTCTTGAAGACACTGCATGTTCAGGATGGCCCTCCACTTCAAAAACTGAGGTGAACTGCAACACCATTGATGACCTGTTGCAAGAAGACAGACGATTAACGATAGCGAAGATAGCAGACATTATGCACATTTCCTATGAGTCAGTTGAAAAGACATAATTCATAATGATTTGGGCTACAGAAAAGTGGTAGCAAAATGGATTCCACGAGTGCTTACTGAGGAACAAATGGCACTAAAGGCACTAAAGACGGCTACATGTAAGCCAAAAGTGTGGCTAAGGTACGTTGACGATACCTTCATCATCTGGAGCTATGGGGATGAGAAGCTGCAAGAATTCCTAAACCATCTAAATAGCCAGAACCGCAATATAAAGTTCACTATGGAGAAAGAAAAAGACAATAGCCTGCCTTTTCTGGATGTCCTGCTATCAAGAAAAGCTGGATTTCTACGTCACACTGTTTACCAGAAACCGACATGTACTGACAGATACTTACACAAAACCTCAAACCACCATCTGCGACAAAAATTAGGAATAATTAGGACTCTTACTGAACGAGCTACAAAGATCTGCGAGCCAGGCCAACTGGATAAAGAAATCCGACATCTGAACAGGGCCCTCAGTAGCAATGGCTATACGCACAAAGAGATTAAAAGAGCTCGTCATCCGAGGTACTTGTCAGCTCAAAAATGCAGGGGGGAACAAATGATTGCCACCGTATATCTGCCCTATATCCACAAAGTTACAGACCGTATCAGAAAACTTCTACAGTCGCACCACATAAAGACAGTTTATAGACCAACGAGGAAAATAAAGGATTTACTTAACTCTGCTAAAGACAAACGCCATCTGCACAGCACAGCTGGTGTGTACAAAATTCCTTGCAGTTGTGGTCAAGTATACATAGGTACCACCATGCGGAGTGTCAACATGCGACTCAAAGAACATAAACGACACAGCCGGTTAGGACAGACAGAAAAGTCAGCAGTGGCAGAACATTCCCTACTCTTTGGGCACAACGTCAGCTACAAGGACACTGTTGTACTCCCAAGGATGGGTCACTACCAGGCTAGATTGACACGGGAAGCCACTGAAATATTTAAACATGACAACGCCTTCAACCGTAAGGAAGAGAGGCAGCAGATAAATCTTGGATCCCGGCCCTGATAAGCATTAGTTCAAAACCATATCAAAGGGGAGTTTCCCCTTTTATACCAGAATCGGAGCCAATACACCGACCAATGACAGCCAATAGGCAACCATGCCCTGCCCCCAATAAGCCACGCCCTCCTCCCTTGCATGGCAATAAATAGAACGCTACCGGACAGAATGATCCAGTCTTGTTTTGGACACCGGAGCCTGTTTTTCACAGCTTTGACTTCCCTGAAGATGCCGGACAAAGTTTTCCACGAAACGTAGGAGAATAAAACTACTGGACCACGGCCTACAAGCCCAGAAAGAATGCATAATGGAATTAACAAATGTGTCATCGGGTCATGACCTGCCAGCAGTGGATCACAAGGCTTCAGAGGGAGCCCAACTTTGTGGACCAGATTGTAACTTGTGATGAGAGCTGGTTTCATCACTGATCCAGAAACCAAACAACAAAGTGCACAATGGAAACATCCTGACAACCCAAGGCCAAAAAAACAAAGGTGCAACCAAGTGCAGGAAAAGTCATACATCTTATGTTTTTAGACAAAATTGGAGTAATTTGACCATGTGGTTCCTAAACACACCACTGTAACTGCTCAATACTACAGTAATGTCCTTAAAGGACCACTCAAGAGGAAAATGGCTGCCAAGAGACCAAAACTTGCTGCCAGGGAATGGATCCTCCATCAGGACAATGCCCCTGCTCATCGAGCCATAGCAACACATGAGGCAATCACTCAACTAGGTATCAAAATCATGCCCCACACACCATATTCACCGGACCTAGCACCCTGTGATTTCTACCTGTTTCCACAAGTGAAAAAACATCTTCGTGGGTGCCATTTTCAAACTGACGCATAACTAAACAGTGTTATTTCGAGTATACTGAACAGGATGTCAAACTAGGGCTTCTCTGAGTCTTTTGAAAAGTGTATAGAATGTTGAAACCAATGTGTAATGTCAGAAGGAGATTATTTTGAAAGATTATAATTAAATTTGAATAAAAGGAAATCATGATGTCCGAAAAAAAATATTTTTCCTGTTACTTCTTGATCCACCCTTGCACATGGTCAATGTTTTCCTGCTCCTCACATTTCAGGGTTGTCCAGGAGGATTGCTATCAAGCACTAACCCATCCACGTGCCACTTAACTATCTTGCACCGTATGGTATGGCTATCCTGGACGTTTCTGCAATGCTTCCCATTCGGAAGGAACGCCTGGGCATGAGAAAAATTGCATCATGATGGGTTCTGCATGATTTGACAGAAATGATACTACGTTGCTCAGCCACATACAGTGGAAGCCATGGCTGATTTGTTCAGTCGATGGGGCTGGGAAGTGCTTGTGACTCTGACTTGATTTCGAAGATGAAGGAAGCACTTCATGACATTCACTTCAGAACTGAGCTAGAGATTTGTCAGGCAAGAGACTGCTCTATTTAAAACTATCAACAGAATCGGTGCTGCTAAGGGTGTCCTACAACAGGTTATACATAACGCTGATGACTACGTCGAAGGACAGTAAAGTTTGTTAACATTATAACAGTTGCAAATAAATGGTTACCACTATTAAAGTTCCAACCCTTGTGTAAAGAGCATACATTTACATCTTGTTTGTCTGTTTGTGGTCTTTATTTTGATGGCATTTGACTATTGTACAGTTACTGATTGACTCATGTAAGGAGGAGCTTTAAGTTTTATAAAGTATACAAAGAGTATAAAGTGCGGTCAAATGCTGAGATTCTGATTTCTTAACCCAGAGTTCCCAGATGCAATTCCTGACTGGGATGAGTTAATTTGGCCTTAATTAGAATATTTTCCTATCTCTGCAAAACCTTGGAGCATGCATTTGGAAGTGCATATGAAAACATTTCAGATTACAAATGATTTTCAAAAACCCAACATTAAAGAGTCTATGTTAGGAGCATAAATGTTATGGGAACATAAGCAAATAAAATAATAATAATAAAAAATCTAATGTGTTGCACTCACATGACTTTCTCTACTCTTGCACTAACCATTCTTACAAACTCTTATTCCTATATGTTCTTCGTGTTAGTTAAGATAAACATTTATACAAATTATCTTATTGCTTATTTCCTTATAGGTGTAAGGGGAAGTTAGAATACAGTAGCCTTTGTGCGATAGTCAAATGTTTTAAAGCTTTGAGATCCTGTTCTCATTGCATGCTTAACATATAAAAAAATGAACTACAATGTTCCAGTTCACGAAAGTTTAAAGTTTTCTGAAACTGACACAAATAACAAGGAATATCTCCAAAATGGTTCACTCTACAAAAAAATTTATTTAGACATAAAGTGTGTGTTTTAGCAAGATCTACATTTTTTATATAATAAGATTTTGTCTATCTCTTACGATTTACAAGTTATTCAAAAGTCATCCAGAGCAAACAGGACTACATAGGCTATAGCCAGAAAATTCAAAATATGCATTTCATTTGTCATACAAATATCTTAAACATATGACAGTTTAATCAAAATCGTTAGAGCCATTTTCAAGAAAATAAAAATTTTGGAAAAATTTTCCATGTAAAAGGTAGTTTAGGGTGGGGCTATTTTCTCCTTTTCTCTCGCATCCTTGAAAGACATTAAACTTAAGTACCAACTTTGGTTTTTAACCGACTTTTCGTTTTTGAATTATGCTGTCCACAGACAGACACACACATGGACCTTTTCTAAAAATGCGTTTTTTGGATTCAGATGATCTCAAAATGTATATTTCCGGTGAAATCTCGACATCGAATTTTTGGGTGGAATACAATATTTCCTTCTACTTACCAATAGAGAAAGTAAAAAAAGGTATAAAATATTGGCATACATACACTTGAGAGTATCATTTTGTACTGCATTGCCAGCTCCAGTTTATCAAGTCCCATTAACGTAAAAGAACATTTGGTTTATATATTTCAGTTAAATTTGATTATACCAAGCTAAAACTCCATTTCTAATAAAACAAATCTTTTTGATTAGGTGCTGTACTATACCTGTTGGATCTGTTCTGCAACTCAAGCATTCCATTGGTCCGAGAGAAGACAGCAGAGCTGCTTGCTAGAATGGGTGCAGACAAATTAGTTGGACCTAAAGTGCGTCTTGCACTTGGCAGATTCTTACCCCCTGTGTTTGCAGACGCAATGCGAGATTCCCCACAGTCTTGTGTCCACATGTTTGAAGGGACACATGAAAACCCAGAACTCATATGGGATGTGGATGCAAGACAGAGAGTTTGCACTTCTATCGGAGATTTAAGAGAAGAGTATGTATCTAGTTTACTGCATGTTATGTTATATATATAATTTTCCAGTGTATGCATAACACATGGATAAATTCTTACCTCACAGAGAGGTAAGTGAGGTGAAATAGAGAATTTGTCATTATTAAAGCTGCTGCACAAGAGCATATAGGTATGGTGGAAAACCTGCATAATAATCTCATTAAGGAAACCAGACATTTTATGTGATTTAGTTTCTGGTTAATTTAATTTTTTAAATATAAAAGTAAACACTAAAAATAAAAATACTAGATTCAACCGTAACTCATTGTATGTTTTTTCAGCAAAACCATGCAATTTTATGTATCAAGTTTCAAAGAAAGGAAAATAATAGTGCAGGAAGATTGTACCTTTAAGTATTACTGTGAGGCATTCATATTGCTCCACTTACCAAATTACTGGCAGGACATGTTTTGAGGACGTGTTGTTCCCATTCTCAGCAGCTAATTAACTAAACATTGTAGCATCATCTGGTGTGGGGAAACTTTGAAATTCTTGCACACAATAGTTTAATGTCCCTACAAACACCTAGGAAAGAAGGTTGAAGAATCACAGGATAGTTCACCAGTATGGGAACAATAGGTCCTCAGAGCATGTCTTGTAAGTGGAGCAAAATAAATGCTTTATCAACAAATATAATAAATATAAAGAGAATAGGCTTCATGTAACTTTTATGTAAGTTAACAAATTAAAAGGCAGACTGTGGTTTCATGATTCTTCAATCACATCCTCAGCGTAATATTGTGACATTGGGACATTCAACAATATACGGGCAAGAGGAGGGGCTAGATGACCTTGGATATGGCGAGCGACTGTGTATGTGACCATAAACAATGATGCCGGTAAAATACAAAGGAGGTCCAAGGCTACAGGGAAACCAGTGACTGTGTTTATGTGATCGAACAGTGTGATAACACTGTACTGTCCAGAAGCTTCCAGTAATTCCACTGAGTGATTGTTGCACGTGTGTATGGAGGTTTCTCGAAGGTTGCATGATGCCGGCTCCAGTATAAATAGTACAGAGAGTGAGCAGTTCAGTGTCAGTTTGAGTAGTTTTAATTAGTGATAGAATTGTTGTTTAAGCTGTTGTGCACAGTTAGTTTTAGTTAAGAGAATGAGTCAGCCAGCTTGTCAGTGAAGGGGACAGCTTCAGCATTGGTATCTACCATGCCTTCTAGACCACGGCCTACAAGCCCAGAAGAATTAAACATTTCTAATATTCTCTTTATGTTTAATGGATTTGTTGATTCATTTTCCATAACTTAATTATATGCTTCACTATATGCCAGTTGTATCTAATTACTAAAAAGGTTACATAGTATTCCCATGCAACTACATGATAGCTGTTTTGTTTTTAGGCACTATGAACTTCAGAAGCAGAATCCACTGACGAACTGGCGAATACCAGATGATACTGCCCTAGCAGCTCCGACAAATCCTGGTGAATTGGTTGTAGGTGGGGTGTATTTACGTTTATTTGTAGCCAATCCCGGTTGGGTTCTTCGCAGGCCAAAGGAATTTTTGGCAGAGCTTTTGGACACGTGCCTTACACTCATGAGTAAGGAAAAGCCTGATGTGAGTAATTAATAAATAAGTCATCACTTATCAAGTAATGAATGTATGAACAAAGGAACACATGATTTTATTTTTTTTTTCTGTAGGTTTTCTGGTGTAGACTGTGTCATGTAGGCATTGGATGCCAATGTTTCGTAGGTCATGTGGCCTGCTTCTTCGTGGGCTATGTTTGAAGAAAAAGCATACCACATGACCTGCAAAATGTGGGCAACCAATGCCTATATGACATGGCTTGAAAACCTAAGAAAAATAATGGTATTGGTCATGGAAGCCTTTGTAAACATTTAAAAGAATAAATAGTTTATTCACACACTGCATTTGCACTTAACAAAATACAGTTAAACCTGTTTAAGATGGAAGCGATATATTCTACTGTTTTTCCATTTTAGTGAGGTTTCCATATTCAGATGTTTCTAAATTGTTCTATGCTTTAAGATTAATCACAGTAAGAGTAATCAGAAAATTCCAGATGGATTAGAAGTTTTCAGAAAGAAACCCAGAAGAGATTAATCAGAAATATCATGCCAGTAGTTTCAATATCATGCATTGAAAGCACTCACCGTAATAATGTTACCATTTATTTATGCCAACAAACTTACTGTTGGTGTTTTTAAACACACAAGCCGTGGCATTGAATTTTTAAGTTCCGGTTCTACCTCTCAAACATTGCCCACACACGGCTTGTGTGTTTAAAAACACCAACAGTAAGTTTGTTGGCATAAATAAATAATATTTACCATCTGAAGATTATTTAATCCTGGGACAAAGTACTTGCAATAGTAAGTCACCACTGGGGTAATTTGTCTCTGATGTGAGACTGCCTTTGTGGTTTACCAAGGAAATATGCGAACTGGTTTGAGAATTCAGTGTCATTCTGGCAGGTTGTCACAGTAGCTTAATGGTTAGAGCACCTGCTTGGTAAGCGGAAGGTCTGTGGTTCAAATCCCAGCTGTGGCATTGAATTTTTAAGTTCCAGTTCTACCTCTCAAATATTGCCATATTGCATTGCATAATCTCTTATTGGTTGCACTGTGATTTATAAACAAAACAGGTTTGTTTTGATTTCAGTGGTTGGTAATACATAGAAATATTAAGTAATTGAGCATTCATAACGATGGTAACTGTTATAAATAAGAGCATTGAGGATATGATGAATGCATCATGAAACTAGTCTGCATTTAATTTCAAGAACTTGCAGCAAATACTTAGATAGGTGAAGCTTATACTCTCTAGATATTTGTTATATTTAAAAATACATACCGTATTTCATCACATAATCATCATTCTTTTTATGCTTTCTTCATAAAGTAAAAATTTATGGTGCAACCATTATGTGAAGAATAAATGATTTAAGACTGGCTAGGTTAACTTTCAGCAACAGGAGTAATGAGTCTGAGCATATTGCTGTTAATAGTTAAAAAGAAAGGAGAGGGGAAGCAAAAGTGATGCTGACACTGCAATGTAAACACCTACTCCAGTAAATCAAGGAAAATTGAAGCTATTAACAGCGAAGCAACAGAATCTAAAATAAGAACAAATTAGAAACTAAAAGCTGACTTGAAACTAGTCAGCATTTGGAAAACTTCCAATAATTACTAAGATAAGTGAAGCTTTTAGTTTCTAATTTCTTCTTATTTTACCTACTCCAGTAAATAAGAAATAATAAAGAGAGTAAAAATTTGACTTTGAATTTATTGAATTAAGACTCCTCTGTTATTTACCAAAGCATTTATGATACTGTTGAATCATGTGCACTTTTATAACCATAGTCAATATTATTGGACTACTGAACAGGTCATTAATTTGGCCAACACCCTTTCAGCAACTTGATTACCATTCTTTCTGTGAATGCAATCACTCTTAGTTTAACACTTTCTGTATAAATTTAATCTAACAGGTGAGTCAATTAATAACACTAAACAACACTTACATTTATAATTTGTCGGAACGCGTTTCGGAGGCTAACTTTCCTCTGCTATCAACCGGACAATGACTGGGTTTCCATGGTGCAGGTGGCGATGTTTCCTCTGGTGACAGTTCAAGGAACTTGCTGAAAATATCTTTCTGGGGAATGTCGAAATTAAATACTCAGTTTCTATTTTTTAAAATGAAGATTTGTTCTCATGTTGACAACTCTTGTTTTCCAGTTGTGTTTGGGGAGTTTTGGTTCTGGCTTTATGTTATGATTTTTTGTTCAAAAGTGAAAGGCAACTGCTGATTTTTCCAATTGTTTGCTCTTGATGTTCCTAACGTGCTCCTTGGATCTAATTTCTAAATTTCTTTCGATTTTTCCTATGTATACTTCATTACAACCAAACAGGAGCAAACAATTGGAAAAATCAGCAGTTGCCTTTCACTTTTGGACAAAAAATTACAACATAAAGCCAGAAGCGAAACCCCTCAAACACATAACCGGAAAACAAGAGCTGTTCACATGGGAACAAATCTTCATTTTAAGAAATAGAAACTGAGTATTTAATTTCGACATTCCCCAGAAAGATATTTTCAGCAAGTTCCTTGAATCGTTACCAGAAGGAACATCGGCATCTGCACCATGGAAACCCAGTTATTGTCCGGTTGATAGCGGAGGAAAGTTAACCTCCGAAACGCGTTCCGGAAAATTATAAATGTAAGTGTTGTTTAGCATTATTAATCAACTCACCTTTTAAATTAAATTGATTATAACAACACTGTTTTCAAACTTCTAAGAAAGGAAGGTACTTGCTCTATAAGTTCTGTATTTCCTCATATTGGTGTTTCATAAAATAAGTACTCCTTAGAATAACTATAGAAACAAACAGCCATTCACATTGAAGAATAAGATGGTTATGGATTTGGTGCATACTAACCAATCAGATTCATTGTTGGGCACTGATGAAAAATGTTGTGTGTGTATTGTTTAACAGGCAGAAATGTTAGAAACGGCTACAAATGCTTTGGTAAGCCTTCTTCAAGCACAACCAGCATTAGCTGATCAAGTTGCGTCATTAGGTCACATTCCTCGACTCTGTAAGCAAATGCTGGTACATCGCCAGCAAGGTGCTGTCATCAAGGCTTCCATTTTGGTTCTGCATCAACTAGCTACAAGTGAGGTAAGTTAAAAAGAGCGTTTGCTTAGCATAGATCAAAGTAACAAAGATGTGTAGGTGTCAAAACAAAAGACTTAGTCCCTGGGAAGTTTCTGTACTTCATATGGTAACATACAAGGTGTGATCAAAAGTGACAAGAATTTTTAAATTTGGTGGGCTTTATACATCTGATTTTCAAAACTTTTTTTTATCTTGTTTGTACACATGTTTCTGATGTATGTTTGCATTTTCAGCTGTTTTGAATGTTTAGTTTATTGTTGTCAGTCTATGTGTTTGTGAGTGTTTGGCAAATTTTGCTTTCAAAAAAAGATGGATCAAAGAATTTGCATTCAATTTTGCTTTAAAAATGGAATAAAGTGCAGCACCGCATTCAAAATGTTCACCATTGGGGAATCTACTATGAGTAAGACAAGAGTTTACGAGAGGTATAGGCACTTCAAAGAGGATCGAGAAGATGTTGAAGACAATGACCGCCCTGGACGCCCTAGCACTTCAATTACTGACGAGAATATGGAAGAGGTTCTGCAAATTCACCAAATCACCATCAGAGAGGTTGCTGATGATGGCTTGTCCATTTGTTCATGCCAAACAATTTTTTTAGATATTTTGGGCATGAAACATGAGGCAGCAAGTTTGTTCCGAAATTGTTGAAATTTGACCAGAAGCCATGTTGCAAGGGCACCATTGAGGAATTGTTGAATGAAGTCGACAATAACCCAGAACTTCTAGGTGATGAAACATGGATATATGGGTGTGACGTCGAAACCAAGGCCCAATCGTCCCAATGGAAACTGCCTGAAGAGCCAAGACCGAAAAATATTTGACAAGTTCGATCACATGTGAAGGTTCTTCTGTTTTCTTTGATTACAATGGGATAGTACATCGTAAATTCTTGCCTTATGGTCATACAGTCAATAAGAAATACTACCTGAAAGTTACGCCCCATTTGCATAAAGCAATCCGAAAAAACGGCCAGAATTGTGGCAGAACCACTTGTGGAAATTGCATCACAATAATTCTCCCGCTCACACCTCAATGCTTGTTCATGATTTTCTGGCAAAAAACAAGATCGCAAGATCATTATGTTGCCTCAGCCACTGTATTCGATCCCAAGGTCGTGGGTTCAAATCTGGCCCAGACCAATGGTTTTTAACCTCTTGAGCGATGGCCATTTAAATGTCCGCGAGCCGAGAACTGCTAGCATTTAAATTCTTAAATGCGCTTCGTATATACACAGCTGTATTTTGTGTAAATATTAAGTTATTTTAATGAAACAAAAACTGGTATAAAACTCGTTATTTGCAGTATAAATGTACGTCATCAGCAAAGTTGAGTTGTATTTACAAAACATTGAAATGGCACAATTTTGCTTCACTGTGGTGAAAAGTCAACTTTGCTCTTTCGAATGCATCTAATATTCGTTCTCGGAAAGATTCAGTAAAGAAACACCCATTGTATGTGTGGCTAATGCGTCAGCATCCTGTGTAATAAATCGCTACTGCATGCGTGGTCTCTTAGTCATCAGAATAGATCAACATTACAACTTTTGCTTACGCGAGTTTCGTAACTGAGTAGAGTCCGTGTCTTTCTTTGTTGAAATACATACGTATTCTTTCCTGCTTGTAGCTGAAGGGAGAAGTGGTATAAAAAGGAGTTTTTGCACCAACTGGATATAACCATATACAATTGTTTGGGGATTTGGACAGCTCTCTAAACCCACACAGGACAATGACCGACCTTGACTACCGACTATAAATAACTCGCAGCCTAATTGAACAATACCACGTTGGGGGTTGAAAATCCAAAACCCCTGCACCCCTCAGACTTCAAGGAAAACATTATCCTAAAAGGATACCACCAACAGCAAAGAAGTCCCGCCCATTTCGAAAGTGTTTCGTGTGCCGCAAGAAGGGAATTCGCGAATGTGGAGATGTACCTACCCTTGTGTGTTTATCCCTGTTTTGAGGTAAATCACTGCAGAACGAACATATTAAGGTAAGCCAATAAAGTATATAGACCTTACTAAAATGTTTCATAAAGGGAAAATTATAATAAGTTGAGTTGCATAAGGGATAAATAAGGGTTAAATGCTTAAACGCACAGGACGCCCACATCGCTCATCTGCCATTTTAAATGGACGTGATATGACGTCCATATCCCTCAAGAGGTTAAGGGTGCTTGTAAACGACAGCTCCATGTCAGTAGATTTACTGGCATGTAAAAGAACTCCTGCAGGACGAAATTCTGGCACACCAGTAACACTGATGTGATCCTGGCAATTGATGTCATTAAACAACAAAAATAATTTAATTTAACCACCATATTTGCCAGACATAGTCCCCTACGACTTCTTTCTATTCCTGAGGCTGAAAAGAACCATGAAAGGATGTCGTTTTGCCACCATTGAGGAGATGAAAACAGAATCATTGAAGAAGCTGAACACCATAAAAAGGAGTTGCAGAAGCACTTCCAAGATTGGAAAAAGCACTGGCACAAGTGTATTATATCTGAGGGAGATTACTTCAAAGGGGACAAAGTTTATGTTGATGAATAAATATTCTTTAAGAAAAATAGAAGTTGTTACTTTTTGATCATACCTTGTACATCATTACATGTAATTCTATATTCTTTTCTCCTTGAGGGTGAAAATAAAATGTACCTCTCACTAATGTATAATATTATTTAAGATTTAGCATTGTCATCTGGCTTTGTATGGTGCATTTACACACCTCCAAAATTATTTTATTATTTCCAATAACTATCCCCTATACATTCTTTTGAACATCACATTCAATGAAAATCCCAGCTTATATCTACATATTTAATGTCCATTTCAACCAGAAATAACTTAATGAATGTACCTCATATTGTTTGATAAGTTAAAGGAAGAAAAGATGACGTGGATTAACAGCAACTTCTCCAGGATTTGCTGTTTATGTGACATTTGAACGACAACTGAGATTTCTTTTCTTTTTCCCCTGTTTTCCTTTTCAAGCTACAAAAGTGACTATTTTTCTTGTTATGCTCAGTGTTAGCATATTTTGTTATGCAGAAGTTTATTTCCTGCCTGAATCACAGGCTGACCAATGTGATATTTAAATTGCACATGTTACAGCCATGTATACAAGCAATGGGTCATACAGAATGCATAAATCCCTTGAAGCAAGCAATGCAGGCTCGGAAAGACATGATCGGAGTGGCTTGTGAAGCTTTAAACCGATTGTTTTCTACAAATCAGGATCAGCTTGTAAGACAGGTAAGCATCATTTTCTGTTTTCCTTTCTTAGAAGTTTGAAAACAGTGTTGTTATAATCAATTTAATTTAAAAGGTGAGTCAATTAATAACAGTGTGTTGTTTAGTGTTATTAATTGACTTACCTTTTAAATTAAAATCATTTTCTGTACTTGCTACTCTTGTTCTTAGTATGGGCATCGAGTTTTCCTTTGATGGCTTGTACAGTATGTCTTCCAAGTGTGTACACTGTTGTTATTTTTAAGTTTACCTTTGCTTTCCAATCTATGGTGTTATTCTTTGAAGCACGTCTACAGTTACCTAGAAATACACTTCTGCGTAGCACCAACTAACAATGTATGGTTGTGGTATTTCTATAAGCATCGGTAGCTGAATAGGTAGTTGGTGTCAGGTGAGCTTGTTAGTGCATTTTTCACTTGGAGTTGCTCCCTAGCAACTGTTTGCAGAATTTACAAACCTATACCATGAGAGTGTCCTTCAAACTTGTCCACATATGGAAACAGGGGTTGGCAGCATAGAGTACAATGCTGATACACGGCACCTGTGTGTGAATGGAATGCTGAATGAAAGGGGACATCAATACAATATGAACTGCTGCATTGATGGTTTTTTGGAAAAGTATTCAGAATTAGGGAAACATGAATCCTTAAAATGGAAAATAAAGGTTGACTATAATTATTTTATGGTACTTCATTGTGCTCTGACATACATAAATGACATATGTAGGTATAGTTCGGCCAAAAGTCGGCGTTCCAGTTTCTTACAAAGCAACTGCTTTATTAGCTACCGCAAAGCTAGTCAGAGAACCTGAACTGGAAATGCCCCAACTATATACAAATTTATGGTGCAAATATTCAGTATTATTAGGTGTTTTACTGTGTTTTATTCAGGTAGCTATATCATCATTTTTCCCCTGATTGGTGTAAACATGTTCAAAAATTTGCAGACAATCCAGCCACTGAGCTAATACTGTCATTGACTTAGGAGAATTTCTTCATCCCTGAACACGCAATCACACTGGAGTGGGGAGCTTCTTGGTGTGATGTAAACGGAGTAACACCAGCAGTTCAAAATTACCGTCTACAAGGCAGTGCCAGTGTTGCTACAATATTATATTGTATGGTTTCTTGAGTCTCCAATAAACACAATTCATTAGTGCATGATCATGATTTCCTTGTTTTACGTGGTAGTATAATGTATTAGTGGTGCTCTTTCACGTAATATTTATTATGCTGGGAAAGAAAGGGTAAGTTGCTTTGAAGCAGGCTGTAAACTGTCAGTGCGAAAGAAGAAGAAAATAGGGTGGTATCTCAAGTTTGCTTGTGACAACCAGGGCATAGCTACATTCCTGAGTCAGGTACAGTATGTAGGCAGAAGCTTTGCTTCTCAGTTTCACTGGAGGAAAGTCTTCCAATAAAATACTGGAAGAAATTATTGTTGCACGCTCAATGCAAAGTGCAGGCTTGGATACCAAACCATCCAACCTAGGCACGCTCTATCTGGTGATATCTGTTTTCTTCTACTTGTTTAAATAAGCAAATTTTAGTATATTATAGAACAAATAAATTTTACGCTTATATATATCTGTTTGAATCAGAAGATATAGTTTGAAGGTGAAAGTAATGGTCTTAGTACTTCTGTTCTTGTATGTTACTTTTCAATTACTTAACTGTGAAGAAATAAATTTGCTTTGCCCTTCATAAAGAACTTTACACATCATCTGACAAAGTAGTTTTCATAATTATTATTTATTTATGCCAACAAACTTACTGTTGGTGTTTTTAAACACACAAGCCGTGTGAAAAATACGAGCTGGCTTGAGAATTTAATGCCATTCTGGCAGTTTGTCACAATAGCTCAGTGGTAGAGCGTCCGCCCGGCAAGCGGAAGGTCTGTGGTTCAAATCCCAGTTGTGGCATTGAATTTTTAAGTTCCGGTTCTACCTCTTAGTTTTCATAAGTTATTCTTAAAATATGCTTAATAAATAAATAAATAAATAAATAAATAAATAGAACATGTAAGATAAATGTGTTTGTTGTTTTTAAAGGCCTTAGAAGCTGACATGGTACCATATCTACTAGGTCTTTTAGAAGGACGTTTAGAAGCCTTAGAAAACCCAGCAATGACAAAAGCGCAGATTGTAAAAGCTTTGAAAGCTATGAGTAGGAACTTCCTGCTTGGTGAGAAGGTAACAGCCATTTTGGATAAATCAACGGTATGGGCAGAGTATAAAGACCAGCGACACGATCTTTTCATCACTAACACTCCTACAGCAGGTTATCTGACAGGTAAGTTAGCAACTTTCACACTGCAATATGACTAGAGCGAGGTAGATTTGCAACTGAAAAATTCCATATTTCAGACATTCTTTCTGACAATGAAGAGCAATTGCCAATTTATCCATTGGTTTGAATTTTAAGTTCTTAAGTTCTTCAGTCTTCTTTTTCTTAGTTTAGGTGACACCTTTCCAACTGAGGTGTTGCCGGCACTGAGCTGGACACTGGAGAGGTGAGGGAAAGTGAAATGGCAGGCACTACACCAAGAAGGTAGCAGTAATAAGTACCTGCAGTAGGGCAAAAGTTGTTGGCTAATGCTGGATTTCTAACAATGAAGTCATTAATCCTCTTGCTCTCTCTGGTGGATGGGAAGGGTGCTATAAGTGGCCGGGCATATTTGAAGGTGGTCTTGGTCCATTTCCTCTTGCTCTCACTGATGGATGGGGCACTAGAAGTGGCTGGGCATATTTGAAGGTGGTCTTGGTCCATTTCCTCTTGCTCTCTCTGGTGGATGGGAAGGGTGCTATAAGTGGCCGGGCATATTTGAAGGTGGTCTTGGTCCATTTCCTCTTGCTCTCACTGATTGATGGGGCACTAGAAGTGGCTGGGCATATTTGAAGGTGGTCTTGGTCCATTTCCTCTTGCTCTCACTGATTGATGGGGCACTAGAAGTGGCCGGGCATATTTGAAGGTGGTCTTGGTCCAGTTCCTCTTGCTCTCACTGATGGATGGGGCACTAGAAGTGGCTGGACATATTTGAAGGTGGTCTTGGTCCATTTCCTCTTGCTCTCACAGATGGATGGGAAGGGCACTAGAAGTGACCAGGCATATTTGAAGGTGGTCTTGGTCCATTTCCTCTTGCTCTCACAGATGGATGGGAAGGGCACTAGAAGTGGCCGGGCATATTTGAAGGTGGTCATGGTCCAGTTCCTCTTGCTCTCACTGATGGATGGGAAGGGTACTAGAAGTGGCTGGACATATTTGAAGGTGGTCTTGGTCCAGTTCCTCTTGCTCTCACTGATGGATGGGAAGGGTACTAGAAGTGGCTGGACATATTTGAAGGTGGTCTTGGTCCAGTTCCTCTTGCTCTCACTGATGGATGGGAAGGGTACTAGAAGTGGCTGGACATATTTGAAGGTGGTCTTGGTCCATTTCCTCTTGCTCTCTCTGATGGATGGGAAGGGCACTAGAAGTGGCTGGACATATTTGAAGGTGGTCTTGGTCCATTTCCTCTTGCTCTCTCTGATGGATGGGAAGGGTACTAGAAGTGGCTAGGCATATTTGAAGGTGGTCTTGGTCCATTTCCTCTTGCTCTCACTGATGGATGGGAAGGGTACTAGAAGTGGCTGGACATATTTGAAGGTGGTCATGGTCCAGTTCCTCTTGCTCTCACTGATGGATGGGAAGGGTACTAGAAGTGGCTGGACATATTTGAAGGTAGTCTTGGTCCAGTTCCTCTTGCTCTCACTGATGGATGGGAAGGGTGCTAGAAGTGGCTGGACATATTTGAAGGTGGTCTTGGTCCATTTCCTCTTGCTCTCACTGATGGATGGGAAGGGCGCTAGAAGTGGCTGGCCATATTTGAAGGTGGTCTTGGTCCAGTTCCTCTTGCTCTCTCTGATGGATGGGAAGGGTGCTAGAAGTGGCTGGACATATTTGAAGGTGGTCTTGGTCCAGTTCCTCTTGCTCTCACTGATGGATGGGAAGGGTGCTAGAAGTGGCTGGCCATATTTGAAGGTGGTCTTGGTCCATTTCCTCTTGCTCTCACTGATGGACGGGAAGGGCACTAGAAGTGGCTGGACATATTTGAAGGTGGTCTTGGTCCAGTTCCTCTTGCTCTCTCTGATGGATGGGAAGGGCACTAGAAGTGGCTGGCCATATTTGAAGGTGGTCTTGGTCCAGTTCCTCTTGCTCTCTCTGATGGATGGGAAGGGCACTAGAAGTGGCTGGCCATATTTGAAGGTGGTCTTGGTCCAGTTCCTCTTGCTCTCTCTGATGGATGGGGCACTAGAAGTGGCTGGCCATATTTGAAGGTGGTCTTGGTCCAGTTCCTCTTGCTCTCACTGATGGATGGGGTACTAGAAGTGGCTGGCCATATTTGAAGGTGGTCTTGGTCCAGTTCCTCTTGCTCTCACTGATGGATGGGGCACTGGAAGTGGCTGGCCATATTTGAAGGTGGTCTTGGTCCAGTTCCTCTTGCTCTCACTGATGGATGGGGCACTAGAAGTGGCTGGCCATATTTGAAGGTGGTCTTGGTCCAGTTCCTCTTGCTCTCTCTGATGGATGGGAAGGGCACTAGAAGTGGCTGGCCATATTTGAAGGTGGTCTTGGTCCAGTTCCTCTTGCTCTCACTGATGGATGGGAAGGGTGCTAGAAGTGGCTGGACATATTTGAAGGTAGTCTTGGTCCATTTCCTCTTGCTCTCACTGATGGATGGGAAGGGTACTAGAAGTGGCTGGACATATTTGAAGGTGGTCTTGGTCCATTTCCTCTTGCTCTCACTGATGGATGGGAAGGGTACTAGAGTGACCAGGCATATTTGAAGGTGGTCTTGGTCCATTTCCTCTTGCTCTCACTGATGGATGGGAAGGGTACTAGAAGTGGCTGGACATATTTGAAGGTAGTCTTGGTCCATTTCCTCTTGCTCTCACTGATGGATGGGAAGGGCACTAGAAGTGGCCGGGCATATTTGAAGGTGGTCTTGGTCCATTTCCTCTTGCTCTCACTGATGGATGGGAAGGGTACTAGAAGTGGCTGGACATATTTGAAGGTAGTCTTGGTCCATTTCCTCTTGCTCTCACTGATGGATGGGAAGGGTACTAGAGTGACCAGGCATATTTGAAGGTGGTCTTGGTCCAGTTCCTCTTGCTCTCACTGATGGATGGGAAGGGTACTAGAAGTGGCTGGGCATATTTGAAGGTGGTCTTGGTCCAGTTCCTCTTGCTCTCACTGATGGATGGGAAGGGTACTAGAGTGACCAGGCATATTTGAAGGTGGTCTTGGTCCAGTTCCTCTTGCTCTCACTGATGGATGGGAAGGGTACTAGAGTGACCAGGCATATTTGAAGGTGGTCTTGGTCCAGTTCCTCTTGCTCTCACTGATGGATGGGAAGGGTACTAGAGTGACCAGGCATATTTGAAGGTGGTCTTGGTCCAGTTCCTCTTGCTCTCACTGATGGATGGGAAGGGTACTAGAGTGACCAGGCATATTTGAAGGTGGTCTTGGTCCAGTTCCTCTTGCTCTCACTGATGGATGGGAAGGGCCGTAGAAGTGGCTGGACATATTTGAAGGTGGTCTTGGTCCAGTTCCTCTTGCTCTCTCTGATGGATGGGAAGGGCACTAGAAGTGGCTGGCCATATTTGAAGGTGGTCTTGGTCCATTTCCTCTTGCTCTCACTGATGGATGGGAAGGGTACTAGAGTGACCAGGCATATTTGAAGGTGGTCTTGGTCCATTTCCTCTTGCTCTCACTGATGGATGGGAAGGGTACTAGAGTGACCAGGCATATTTGAAGGTGGTCTTGGTCCATTTCCTCTTGCTCTCACTGATGGATGGGAAGGGTACTAGAAGTGGCTGGACATATTTGAAGGTAGTCTTGGTCCATTTCCTCTTGCTCTCACTGATGGATGGGAAGGGTACTAGAAGTGGCCGGGCATATTTGAAGGTAGTCTTGGTCCATTTCCTCTTGCTCTCACTGATGGATGGGAAGGGCACTAGAAGTGGCTGGACATATTTGAAGGTAGTCTTGGTCCATTTCCTCTTGCTCTCACTGATGGATGGGAAGGGTACTAGAGTGACCAGGCATATTTGAAGGTGGTCTTGGTCCAGTTCCTCTTGCTCTCACTGATGGATGGGAAGGGTACTAGAGTGACCAGGCATATTTGACGGTGGTCTTGGTCCAGTTCCTCTTGCT
This sequence comes from Tenodera sinensis, assembly GCA_030765045.1. Lineage (NCBI taxonomy): Eukaryota > Metazoa > Arthropoda > Insecta > Mantodea > Mantidae > Tenodera > Tenodera sinensis. The sequence continues at coordinate 185,651,031 of CM060965.1, read as the reverse complement.
CTCACTGATGGATGGGAAGGGTACTAGAAGTGGCTGGGCATATTTGAAGGTGGTCTTGGTCCAGTTCCTCTTGCTCTCACTGATGGATGGGAAGGGTACTAGAGTGACCAGGCATATTTGAAGGTGGTCTTGGTCCAGTTCCTCTTGCTCTCACTGATGGATGGGAAGGGTACTAGAGTGACCAGGCATATTTGAAGGTGGTCTTGGTCCAGTTCCTCTTGCTCTCACTGATGGATGGGAAGGGTACTAGAGTGACCAGGCATATTTGAAGGTGGTCTTGGTCCAGTTCCTCTTGCTCTCACTGATGGATGGGAAGGGTACTAGAGTGACCAGGCATATTTGAAGGTGGTCTTGGTCCAGTTCCTCTTGCTCTCACTGATGGATGGGAAGGGTACTAGAGTGACCAGGCATATTTGAAGGTGGTCTTGGTCCAGTTCCTCTTGCTCTCACTGATGGATGGGAAGGGTACTAGAGTGACCAGGCATATTTGAAGGTGGTCTTGGTCCAGTTCCTCTTGCTCTCACTGATGGATGGGAAGGGTACTAGAGTGACCAGGCATATTTGAAGGTGGTCTTGGTCCAGTTCCTCTTGCTCTCACTGATGGATGGGAAGGGTACTAGAGTGACCAGGCATATTTGAAGGTGGTCTTGGTCCAGTTCCTCTTGCTCTCACTGATGGATGGGAAGGGTACTAGAGTGACCAGGCATATTTGAAGGTGGTCTTGGTCCAGTTCCTCTTGCTCTCACTGATGGATGGGAAGGGCCGTAGAAGTGGCTGGACATATTTGAAGGTGGTCTTGGTCCAGTTCCTCTTGCTCTCTCTGATGGATGGGAAGGGCACTAGAAGTGGCTGGCCATATTTGAAGGTGGTCTTGGTCCATTTCCTCTTGCTCTCACTGATGGATGGGAAGGGTACTAGAGTGACCAGGCATATTTGAAGGTGGTCTCGGTCCATTTCCTCTTGCTCTCACTGATGGATGGGAAGGGTACTAGAAAGTGGCTGGGCATATTTGAAGGTGGTCTCGGTCCATTTCCTCTTGCTCTCACTGATGGATGGGAAGGGTACTAGAAGTGGCTGGGCATATTTGAAGGTGGTCTTGGTCCAGTTCCTCTTGCTCTCACAGATGGATGGGAAGGGCACTAGAAGTGGCTGGACATATTTGAAGGTGGTCTTGGTCCATTTCCTCTTGCTCTCGCTGATGGATGGGAAGGGCACTAGAAGTGGCTGGACATATTTGAAGGTGGTCTTGGTCCATTTCCTCTTGCTCTCACTGATGGATGGGGCACTAGAAGTGGCCGGGCATATTTGAAGGTGGTCTTGGTCCATTTCCTCTTGCAGATCACATAGAGGACAGAGTGTTGAAGAATATGTCCCAATTCTGTGTAAATGTTTTGCCAGACAATCATGTCCTATAAAATCAACCTGAAGGTTGCAACTGCCGTTTTTCGAGGATACTCAAGAATTACTGTTTGAATTAAGAAAGGAAAATTGAAGCTATTAATAGTGAAGCAACAAGATTCTAAAGTAAGAACAAATTAGAAACTAAAAACTTCACTTATCTTAGTAATGTTGCACGTTCTTTTTGCACAAACTGACTCGAGTTTCAAGTCGTCTCCAACTCGCTCTCAAAGGTATATAGCTTTGTGCAAAAAGCACGTGCAACATTACTAAGATAAGTGAAGTTTTTAGTTTCTAATTTGTTCTTACTTTAGAATACTGTTTGAATGTTTGGTAGTTCCCATCTTTTATTTTTTTATTTTTCATAGTAATATTTTGCAATAATTTTTTTTAATTCAGAATTGACTAATCTTTTAGCTGCATAAAATGGTAGATTAACTATAGATTTCTGTACACTGCTGGTAGCCTTTTTTGCAAGAAAATCAGCTTTCTCATTACCACTCAGTCCACAGTGAGCTGGTATCCATTGGAAGACTAGGTGTTTTTGAAGTGCTGTTAGATGGGTAAGGATTTTCCTACATTCTATAATTTTTTGGTGACAACTTGGAAGTAATTGCTATAATTGCTGCCCTGGAATCTGAGAGAATAACTGCTTGCTGAAAATGTGGAATTCTATACAAAAGATTTTGCACTCCCATTCGAATTGCTTCAATTTCCCCATCAAAGTTTGTAGTTCCATAACTTAAAGATTTGTAATAGGAAAAGAGGTGATATGTCACTCCAGCACCTGCTCCATCTTGGTTTAATATCAGTGATCCATCAGTATAAATATGGAGCCATTCGTGTTCTGGAAATCTAGTATGGATTGTCTCTAATGCCAATAATTTTAGAACACTAGTTGGAGTATCACTTTTCTTAACTTCTTCTGTCAGGTGTAAATAATATGTGATGTCTAATGTTTGTGTCGGATTGACTTTAGATATGAAGTTTTCCTTTGAATTAAGAAGGTATACATTCTTCTTGATGTTTTGAATTTTGGAAAGAAAGCTCTCCTGAGTCTTCAGTGTATGTGTAAAATTTCTCTTGTGGCATGTATTGAATGGGAGTCTTCAACTTTTCGTGTTGAATAAGAGCCGCCTTTTCTATTTCATATTCAATGGGGCATTGGTTGGTTAGTATTTCCATAGCTGCTATTGGTGTGGTTTTGATAGCACCTGTAATTACTCTCAGACTTTTGTTTTGAAAGATTTGAATTTTTTTTGTGTTTGCTGTTACAAGCATTTTGCTGCAGTAAGTAAATAATGGCTTTATATATACATTGTATGTTGTGTTAAGAGTTGCTCTGGAACATTCCCACTTCATTCTTGTTAGACGTTTTAACAGAGAAAGGCGCCTCTCTGCTCTTTGTATTACATTTTCTATTTGTTTGGTCCATGTAAGTTTGGTATCAAATGTAACTGCTAAATACTTTGCTTCCTTTGTTTCTGGTAATTGTTGAGCCTCAAAATTTAGTTTTTTTGTTTTCAGAGATCTGTAGCTTTGGTAACAAATTTGTTTGTTAGCTTTGAGAATGAGTTAGAGACAACTGGAAACTTGAGTCAGTTTTGCAACAAGAACTTGCAACATTACTAAGATAAGTGAAGTTTTTAGTTTCTAATTTGAAATTTGGAATTATTAGAATTATAATTATTCGTTTCTATTTGGAATTAATAGAGGAAATAAGTAAATCAGACACACCAAAAGAAATACAAAAACTTCTAGCTCTGGAAACAATCAATACTAGGTATCCCACAGAAGAATGGCTGCACATATATACTGATGGATCCTCGAAAGAAAACCTTACTGGAGTTGGAGTTACATGTTCACATTTTTCCTTTTATCATTCTGTTGGCAGAGACACAACAAATTATGATGGAGAAATAGAGGCTATACACATTGTTCTCCGACAATTATTAAATCTTCCCTTAAATAAATTTAACAACGCTGTAATTCTTTCGGATTCTAAAGCTGCAATTCAGGGAATATGTTCAAATACTACAAAGAAGTCAACAAAAATTAGAGAATGATACAAAATGTTAACACAACTCCAAAAAGTTAATAAGACTGTTCATCTCCAATGGATTCCAGCACACTGTGGAGTCATGGGGAACGAAGCTGCAGACTCACTTGCAAAGAAAGACACAACAATAAAACAAAAGTCTAAATTCAATTTCTCATATTCCCCAATAAAACGCTTGATCATTAAAAAAATTTCTCATTCATACCTACAAGAAATAGAAACAAATGCCAAAGATAAAAAATGGATTACACTACTTTCCAATCCAGATATAATCCCCCAGAGACCAAGGAAAATAGCGGTTGCAGCCTTCCGACTATTGACAAATCACGACTGCTTAGCAAGTCATCTCTACAGAATAGGTATCTCAGCCTTACCAATATGTGTCCTGTGTAACGATCCAGCAGAAATGAATGAAGAACACTTGAAGACCTGTGAAGCATTAAGATCAGAAGAAACTACAGTTCAAAAGTATTGGAAAGCACGAATGCTAATGGCTTCATTGCAGATGCAAGGCACTACAAAACAACAACAACAACAGTTTCTAATTTGTTCTTACTTTATAATATTCCACTTCTTATCTGTCTATTTTTGAGTAGTAGGTGTAGTAAAAATTCAGTAAAATTGAAGTATTTAAGCTGGTCATTTGTTAGATTTGCTTCTTGTATGACAAATATATCTATGTTATAGTCAAATACAAGTTTATTTAGTTCTATTCTTTTTGTTTGTGTGAGACCACCTGCATTCCATTGTAGAATTCTGATGTTATATCTTCTATTTATATAATGTTTTGGTTCTCGAGAAGTAGTCCCCGCCCGGAGATCCGAATGGGGGACTATTTTAACTCCGGAACATTTTACCCCTTGAGTCATATTTCATAAATATTGAAGAGGCTTAGCAGTAATAGTAACCGCTTTTTTACAGAGCACCATATTTTTATGTTTTGGCAGTTACATCGCTCTCTCACAACCCCCAGAATGTCTGGAGGACCACACCTGTCATTGGTTTACGGGTCTCACCGACCTGACCGGGAGACTTGTCAAAATAAATTCACCGACCATATCCTCTGATTACCAATCAGAGCACGTATACATGCCATGACAGGTCAGCATGTTAGGGGTTAAGGTTTTATAGAGAAATGGAGAGGTTGGAAAAATATAGACTCCCTAGCCCTCAGGAATGCTAATAGCATCGGGGTTGGAAGAGAACAAGAGATGACCATGGTAAGGTCAGATAGAAAAGTTACAGTGAGGAGCAAAACACCAGTAAGTGGAAGTAATGTTCTGCTCAGCTTGGGTACCTTGTGGCCACTATCCACATATCCTCTAGACACCAGTAAGTGGAAGTAATGTTCTGCTCAGCTTGGGTACCTTGTGGTCGCCATCCACATATCCCCTGGACGGAGACTCCTGAGTATACTGATCTGGTATAGCCTATGTGAGCCTATACTAGCCTATCTCCTCAGTCTATACTTATATACAGATCTGGTGTAGGCTATGTGAGCCTATACTAGCCTACCTCCTCAGCCTATACTTATATACAGATCTGGTGTAGCCTATGTGAGCCTATACTAGCGTATTTCCTCAGCCTATACTTATATACAGATCTGGTGTAGCCTATGTGAGCCTATACTAGCCTATCTCCTCAGTCTATACTTATATACAGATCTGGTGTAGCCGATGTGAGCCTATACTACACTATCTCCTCAGTCTATACTTATATACAGATCTGGTGTAGCCTATGTGAGCCTATACTAGCCTATCTCCTCAGTCTATACTTATATACAGATCTGGTGTAGCCTATGTGAGCCTATACAAGCCTACCTCCTCAGTCTATACTTATATACAGATCTGGTATAGCCTATGTGAGTCTATACAAGCCTACCTCCTCAGTCTATACTTATATACAGATCTGGTGTAGCCTATGTGAGTCTATACTAGCCTATTTCCTCAGTCTATACTTATATACAGATCTGGTGTAGCCTATGTGAGCCTATACTAGCGTATTTCCTCAGTCTATACTTATATACAGATCTGGTGTAGCCTATGTGAGTCTATACAAGCCTACCTCCTCAGTCTATACTTATATACAGATCTGGTATAGTCTATGTGAGCCTATACAAGCCTACCTCCTCAGTCTATACTTATATACAGATCTGGTGTAGCCTATGTGAGCCTATCGGCCCGGGTTCGATCCCAGGGACCCGCATGTGGTATTCGTGGTGGACGAAGCGGCGTCAGGGCGGGTTTTCTCCGGGTGCTCCGGTTTCCCCCGCCATCTCATTCCACCGGTGCTCCATCTTCATGTATCATCAGTGTCACCGCCTGCGGTGCCGTAGTAGTAAAAGCGGGCGTTAAACACTACAACATATGTGAGCCTATACAAGCCTACCTCCTCAGTATATACTTATATACAGATCTGGTGTAGCCTATGTGAGTCTATACAAGCCTACCTCCTCAGTCTATACTTATATACAGATCTGGTGTAGCCTATGTGAGCCTATACAAGCCTACCTCCTCAGTCTATACTTATATACAGATCTGGTGTAGCCTATGTGAGTCTATACAAGCCTACCTCCTCAGTCTATACTTATATACAGATCTGGTGTAGCCTATGTGAGCCTATACTAGCCTATCTCCTCAGTCTATACTTATATACAGATCTGGTGTAGCCTATGTGAGCCTATACTAGCCTATCTCCTCAGTCTATACTTATATACAGATCTGGTGTAGCCTATGTGAGCCTATACTAGCCTATCTCCCCAGTCTATACTTACATACAGATCTGGTGTAGCCTATGTGAGCTTATACTAGCCTATCTCCCCAGTCTATACTTATATACAGATCTGGTGTAGCCTATGTGAGTCTATACAAGCCTATCTCCTCAGTCTATACTTATATACAGATCTGGTGTAGCCTATGTGAGCTTATACTAGCCTATCTCCCCAGTCTATACTTATATACAGATCTGGTGTAGCCTATGTGAGCCTATACTAGCCTATCTCCCCAGTCTATACTTACATACAGATCTGGTGTAGCCTATGTGAGTCTATACAAGCCTATCTCCTCAGTCTATACTTATATACAGATCTGGTGTAGCCTATGTGAGCTTATACTAGCCTATCTCCCCAGTCTATACTTATATACAGATCTGGTGTAGCCTATGTGAGTCTATACTAGCCTATCTCCCCAGTCTATACTTACATACAGATCTGGTGTAGCCTATGTGAACTTATACTAGCCTATCTCCCCAGTCTATACTTATATACAGATCTGGTGTAGCCTATGTGAGCCTATACTAGCCTATCTCCTCAGTCTATACTTATATACAGATCTGGTGTAGCCTATGTGAGCCTATACTAGCCTATCTCCTCAGTCTATACTTATATACAGATCTGGTGTAGCCTATGTGAGCCTATACTAGCCTATCTCCTCAGTCTATACTTATATACAGATCTTGTGTAGCCTATGTGAGCCTATACTAGCCTATCTCCTCAGTCTATACTTATATACAGATCTGCTGTAGCCTATGTGAGCCTATACAAGCCTACCTCCTCAGTCTATACTTATATACAGATCTGGTGTAGCCTATGTGAGCCTATACTAGCCTATCTCCTCAGTCTATACTTATATACAGATCTGGTGTAGCCTATGTGAGCCTATACTAGCCTACCTCCTCAGTTTATACTTACATACAGATCTGGTATACAGTGGCGGCTCGTGAAGTTCGACAAAGGTGGGGCACAGTAAAATTAATTGTAATCATGCAAAAAATAAAATCTTACCTTGTATTTATTTTCGGTATATGAATTCCATCCTCCTGTTCTTTACTGCATCTTTACTGCAGCAAATTCTTCAATCACTTTCTTGTTGAATTCCGGGATGTTGTGTATCATTTTCTTTTCAATTGACAGCATAGCTAAAGCGTTCAATCTGTCATTTCCCATTGAACTGCGCAAGAAAGTCTTTATTCTATTTAATGTTGAAAATGACCTTTCAGCCTCCACAGTCGTCATCGGGATTGTCACTATTATCTTCAACACTGTCACACACTCAGAAAATGTACGCAACATATTATTGTCGAGGAAAAACTGCAGAAGCGCGGCCGCGCCGGAGGCTGTACGGAAATCTTCGCGTCCATATAATATCTCCAGTTCGGATTTCAGTTTCGGACCATTTATGGTTGGATAAAGTTTTAAAGTAGTTTGAAAGTCATTTTCAGGAAAAACAGCACTATACTTGAAAACTGGCGCACAAAAAATAATTTAGATGCGCACAAATCATCTGCAAACTGAAATCTGTCTTCGATATGTGTCACAATCCTGTCACAAACTTCGATAGCAGATATATGGTCATCTCCATTATCAATATGTCGCCTTTTTGACATGGGCTCATTTAAAGGGATTCCAATCTCTTCATATTGTTTTCGGACATTCGCTATCGCTTTGACAAACTTGCTGATGAAATCTTTCATTTTAACGGCATCTATATCCTTTTGTTGAATGCAGTCAAAGAAGATAGCAACATGAGGCATAACCTTATGGTAGAAAGACAGCCAGAATGAGAACTGAGAGTCTCTTAAGGTGCGAATAAATCCTGCAGCTTGGCCAGAAGCGTTTTTGTCGTTTAGTTCAGTGTCTCTAATGTGTTCGAAACATTTCATCAGATTTTCTTTATGTTCAAACACAGTATTTACAGTTCTGTGTTGAAAATACCATCTTGTTGGTGGGACAGAACCAATCTTTCTTTGGACGAAGTCTACTAAGAAATCTTTGGAGACCTTGAGAAGAATGTTCCAATGCCTTGGAGATCTTGAAAAAATATCCTGCTGTGTGAAGATGATGAAGTGGCATTCTGCAGAATCAAATTCCCTTGATGTGCGTAACAATGAATAAAATTTGCCCGTGGATATTTCTCTTTTATCAGGGAACGCACTCCACCCCTTTCTCCACTCATGACAGAAGCTCCATCAAATGTTTGGCATACAAGCTTTTCTGGAGTTTTATCGACACCTAGTTCACGTAACTGGTCTAAAATTATTGCAGCTAATCCTCGAGCACTCCTATCATTAACTGCAAAAAACCCCCAAAATCTTTCAACTATTCTGCCTTCTCTTTGAAATCTTAAAATCAATGACATTTGGGTTGTGCATGAATTATCGGTCATTTCATCAGCCTGAATGGAGAGAAATTCTTCGGAACTAATTTCATTGATGATATTTTCCCGGCATACTGTCAGAATGGCATCTAAAAGTTCATTTTGGATGGTCTTCGACGTTCCTTTGAATACTGTCGAGTGTTCTAAATGGTCCTTTAAAACACTGTCCAGGGCTGCAGTATAATTAATGAGACCTCTGAAAACACCTGGATTATCAGACTCCTCTGTCTCGTCATGACCACGCAAGCCTAATTCAAATTCCCCACAGAATTGAATTGCGTCGACTATGCGCGATAGAATGTACCTATTCTTTTCAACGAGCTCATTGTGTTTACGTATAGATGTTCTGTACGCATCATCAAGCTGTGCTCTGATATTCAGGTTCCCAAGACTGCTAAATTTGTTTCATTATTTAAATGACTTTTAGACATTCCATGTTTTTTACACTTTTCAGACAAATGTTTGAGGTCTTTAATACCACTTTTGGTCCAGATTTCGTCACCACCGAACAAAAGACATGGAAAACAAAACAATGCATTTTTTTCTGAACACCCCCAGCTCCATTCCCATTTTTCATAAAATGATTTGTTGAATTTTCTATTGTACGTTCTATGTTTATCCTTATATACATGTTCAATATTGAGGTCTGGTCTTGGTGGACCTAACTGCTTTGCTGACAGTCGATCCTCGTATGTTAAGTTCTTACTCTGCAAATATTTAATTGTATTCATTGTAATATTCTCATAGGAATACTTAAAACTAGATTAACTCATACCTGAGAAAACTACTTAACCAACAGACTCACGTAAACTAAAGAAATACAAGCCTGATGCTTGTAAATTAGCGTGAAAACCGAAAACCTTCCTGTTACGTGCTGCTATGTATACCACAGAAGTGTGCAAAATGAGAACTAGTTCCACTAGAATAGATGTCTCTGCTCTACTGCTAGCATTCATCTATTGGAGTGTCATCTAGTGACCAAAATCCTAACTTTTACCAGGAAAGTGTCTTGTTCACATCAACGTCACACGAATTATGTGACCCGGCGTAGTGTTATTCTCGCGTTTCTCCCCCCACCCGGTACCCAGAAGCGCACGAAGATGGCAAGCTGCAATTGGCCAGCAGTAAGCTGAAGAAGTCACACTGAGAATGTGACCCCAGCCATGTTGCCAAGTTTCAATACAACTGGTACAACCAAAGAGTATACAAACTAGTAATCAATGGGTGTAACTGGCATGCTTTTAAGGAAGCGCTAATTTTGAATAAATTACTGATTTTAACGTGAAATTTAATTCTGATTTTAAAGGAGGGGCACGTGACCATGTGCCCTTAAGGTAGAACCGCGCCTGCTGGTATAGCCTATGTGAGCCTATACTAGCCTATTTCCTCAGCCTATACTTATATACAGATCTGGTGTAGCCTATGTGAGCCTATACTAGCCTATCTCCTCAGTCTATACTTATATACAGATCTGGTGTAGCCTATGTGAGCCTATACTAGCCTACCTCCTCAGTTTATACTTACATACAGATCTGGTATAGCCTATGTGAGCCTATACTAGCCTATTTCCTCAGCCTATACTTATATACAGATCTGGTATAGCCTATGTGAGCCTATACAAGCCTACCTCCTCAGCCTATACTTATATACAGATCTGGTGTAGCCTATGTGAGCCTATACTAGCGTATTTCCTCAGCCTATACTTATATACAGATCTGGTGTAGCCTATGTCAGCCTATACTAGCCTATTTCCTCAGCCTATACTTATATACAGATCTGGTGTAGCCTATGTGAGCCTATACTAGCCTATTTCCTCAGCCTATAGTTATATACAGATCTGGTGTAGCCTATGTGAGCTTATACTAGCCTATCTCCTCAGTCTATACTTATATACAGATTTGGTGTAGCCTATGTGAGCCTATACTAGCCTATCTCCTCAGTCTATACTTATATACAGATCTGGTGTAGAATATGTGAGCTTATACTAGCCTATCTCCTCAGTCTATACTTATATACAGTTTTGGTGTAGCCTATGTGAGCCTATACTAGCCTATCTCCTCAGTCTATACTTATATACAGATCTGGTGTAGCCTATGTGAGCCTATACAAGCCTATCTCCTCAGTCTATACTTATATACAGATCTGGTGTAGCCTATGTGAGCCTATACTAGCCTATCTCCTCAGTCTATACTTATATACAGATCTGGTGTAGCCTATGTGAGCTTATACTAGCCTATCTCCTCAGTCTATACTTATATACAGTTTTGGTGTAGCCTATGTGAGCCTATACAAGCCTATCTCCTCAGTCTATACTTATATACAGATCTGGTGTAGCCTATGTGAGCCTATACTAGCCTATTTCCTCAGCCTATACTTATATACAGATCTGGTGTAGCGTATACTAGCCTATTTCCTCAGCCTATACTTATATACAGATCTGGTGTAGCCTATGTGAGCCTATACTAGCTTATCTCCTTAGTCTATACTTATATACAGATCTGGTGTAGCCTATGTGAGCCTATACTAGCCTACCTCCTCACTCTATACTTATATACAGATGTGGTGTAGCCTATGTGAGCCTACACTAGCCTATTTCCTCAGCCTATACTTATATACACATCTGGTGTAGCCTATGTGAGCCTACACTAGCCTATTTCCTCAGCCTATACTTATATACACATCTGGTGTAGCGTATGTGAGCCTACACTAGCCTATTTCCTCAGCCTATACTTATATACTGATCTGGTGTAGCCTATGTGAGCCTATACTAGCCTATTTCCTCAGCCTATACTTATATACAGATCTGGTGTAGCCTATGTGAGCCTATACTAGCCTATACTTATATACAGATGTGGTGTAGCCTATGTGAGCCTATACCAGCCTATTTCCTCAGCCTATACTTATATACAGATCTGGTGTAGCCTATGTGAGCCTATACTAGCCTATTTCCTCAGCCTATACTTATATACAGATCTGGTGTAGCCTATGTGAGCCTATACTAGCCTATTTCCTCAGCCTATACTTATATACAGATGTGGTGTAGCCTATGTGAGCCTATACTAGCCTATTTCCTCAGCCTATACTTATATACAGATCTGGTGTAGTCTATGTTAGCCTATACTAGCCTATCTCCTCAGCTTATACTTAGATACTGATCTGGTGTAGCCTATGTGAGCCTCTACAAGCCTATTTCCTCAGCCTATACTTATATACAGATCTGGTGTAGCCTATGTGAGCCTACACTAGCCTATTTCCTCAGCCTATACTTATATACAGATCTGGTGTAGACTATGTGAGCCTACACTAGCCTATTTCCTCAGCCTATACTTATATACTGATCTGGTGTAGCCTATGTGAGCCTATACAAGCCTATTTCCTCAGCCTGTACTTATATACAGATCTGGTGTAGCCTATGTGAGCCTCTACTAGCCTATTTCCTCAGCCTATACTTATATACAGATCTGGTGTAGCCTATGTGAGCCTATACTAGCCTATTTCCTCAGCCTATACTTATATACAGATGTGGTGTAGCCTATGTGAGCCTATACTAGCCTATTTCCTCAGCCTATACTTATATACAGATCTGGTGTAGCCTATGTGAGCCTATACTAGCCTATTTCCTCAGCCTATACTTATATACAGATGTGGTGTAGCCTATGTGAGCCTATACTAGCCTATTTCCTCAGCCTATACTTATATACAGATCTGGTGTAGCCTATGTGAGCCTATACTAGCCTATTTCCTCAGCCTATACTTATATACAGATGTGGTGTAGCCTATGTGAGCCTATACTAGCCTATTTCCTCAGCCTATACTTATATACAGATCTGGTGTAGCCTATGTGAGCCTATACTAGCCTATTTCCTCAGCCTATACTTATATACAGATGTGGTGTAGCCTATGTGAGCCTATACTAGCCTATTTCCTCAGCCTATACTTATATACAGATCTGGTGTAGCCTATGTGAGCCTATTTCCTCAGCCTATACTTATATACAGATGTGGTGTAGCCTATGTGAGCCTATACTAGCCTATTTCCTCAGCCTATACTTATATACAGATCTGGTGTAGCCTATGTGAGCCTATACTAGCCTATTTCCTCAGCCTATACTTATATACAGATCTGGTGTAGCCTATGTGAGCCTATACTAGCCTATTTCCTCAGCCTATACTTATATACAGATGTGGTGTAGCCTATGTGAGTCTATACTAGCTTATCTCATCAGTCTATACTTATATACAGATCTGGTGTAGTCTATGTGAGTCTATACTAGCTTATCTCCTCAGTCTATACTTATATACAGATCTGGTGTAGCCTATGTGAGTCTATACTAGCTTATCTCCTCAGTCTATACTTATATACAGATCTGGTGTAGCCTATGTGAGTCTATACCAGCTTATCTCCTCAGTCTATACTTATATACAGCTCCGGTGTAGCCTATGTGAGCCTATACTAGCTTATCTCCTTAGTCTATACTTATATATTGATCTGGTGTAGCCTATGTGAGCCTATACTAGCTTATCTCCTCAGTCTATACTTATATACCGATCTGGTGTAGCCTATGTGAGCCTATACAAGCCTACCTCCTCAGCCTATACTTATATACAGATCTGGTGTAGCCTATGTGAGCCTATACTAGCCTATTTCCTCAGCCTATACTTATATACAGATCTGGTGTAGCCTATGTGAGCCTATACTAGCCTATTTCCTCAGCCTATACTTATATACAGATGTGGTGTAGCCTATGTGAGCCTATACTAGCCTATCTCCTCAGCCTATACTTATATACAGATCTGGTGTAGTCTATGTGAGTCTATACTAGCTTATCTCCTCAGTTTTTACTTATATACAGATCTGGTGTAGCCTATGTGAGTCTATACTAGCTTATCTCCTCAGTCTATACTTATATACAGATCTGGTGTAGTCTATGTGAGTCTATACTAGCTTATCTCCTCAGTCTATACTTATATACTGATCTGGTGTAGCCTATGTGAGTCTATACTAGCTTATCTCATCAGTCTATACTTATATACAGATCTGGTGTAGTCTATGTGGGTCTATACTAGCTTATCTCCTCAGCCTATACTTATATACAGATCTGGTGTAGCCTATGTGAGTCTATACTAGCTTATCTCCTCAGTCTATACTTATATACAGATCTGGTGTAGCCTATGTGAGCCTATACTAGCCTATTTCCTCAGCCTATACTTATATACAGATCTCGTGTAGTCTACGTGAGCCTATACAAGCCTACCTCCTCACTCTATACTTATATACAGATGTGGTGTAGCCTATGTGAGCCTACACTAGCCTATTTCCTCAGCCTATACTTATATACAGATCTGGTGTAGCCTATACTAGCCTATTTCCTCAGCCTATACTTATATACACATCTGGTGTAGCCTATGTGAGCCTACACTAGCCTATTTCCTCAGCCTATACTTATATACAGATCTGGTGTAGCCTATGTGAGCCTATACTAGCCTATTTCCTCAACCTATACTTATATACAGATCTGGTGTAGCCTATGTGAGCCTATACTAGCCTATCTCCTCAGTCTGTACTTATCTACCGATCTGGTGTAGGCTATGTGAGCCTATACTAGCCTATCTCCTCAGTCTGTACTTATCTACCGATCTGGTGTAGCCTATGTGAGTCTATACTAGCCTATCTCCTCAGTCTATACTTATCTACCGACCTGGTGTAGCCTATGTGAGCCTATACTAGCCTATCTCCTCAGTCTATACTTATCTACTGATCTGGTGTAGCCTATGTGAGCCTATACTAGCTTATCTCCTAACCGATCGACTAGGCTCTGCTCTATGACGTCAAGGCCTAGCTAGCTGCAATGAAACTGAAGTAACCAATCAAATACACACTTGTCTGTTGTCAGTTGGCAACCATCTCACACTGTGGACTGAGTGGTAATGACAAAGCTGATTTTCTTGCAAACAAGGGTACCAGCAGTGTACAGAAATTTATAGTTAATTTACCATTTTATGCAGCTAAAAGATTAGTCAACTCTGAATTCAAAAAGTTATCACAAAATATTACTATGAAAAATCAAAAAATAAAAGATGGGAACTACCAAACATTCAAACAGTAATTCCTGAGTATCCTCGAAAAACAGCAGTTGCAACCTTCAGGTTGATTACAGGACATGATTGTCTGTGATCTGCAAGAGGAAATGGACCAAGACCATCTTCAAATATGCCCGGCCACTTCTAATGCCCTTACCATCCATCAGTGAAAAATATTGGAGAGCAAGAGGATTAATGACTTCATTGTCAGAAATCCAGTATTATCTAACAACAGATATTGGTTCCACTACAGCACCGAATATCTTCATTGATTTTTTAATTCTGTTTGACCATAAAACTTGGAGTGCAATAAAAGTGGGTTATAGTAAGATGAACATAATCTGAAAGTGAAGGTGTTTCCCGCTTAAAATCCTTTAGTTTGGCATACATTGTGTTGGACCTGCTTTCCTGAAATTCTAAATTAATGATGGTGTATGATAAAAAAACGGCTTATTTTCAAGGTCACATGTAGCTTAAGAGATGGGTAATGCCTTCTGATGTAAGACGCATAAAATCTCTACACATGTTTAATACAAATTATGTGAAGATAAAAGGTTAACTAGTACCCTTTCATGAGCACTGTTCAAGAAATTATACTATGAAACCCTCACCACAAGTAGATTAAAATCATGTTATCAGAATATTACAACTCAGTTTATATAGGTAATTCATATACCGTATTTTATCACGTAATTCCTAATTCCCCCCCTTTTTTCTCGAAAAATTTGCTTGAAAACACTGGGGAGGGAATTATGCGAGTGGTGCTTCTAGGAACTCAGAAAGGAACAGAAACCATGTAATATGTAAAAGTTATATAGGTAGGTATACAGTAATTTGTGAATGAACTGGATACATACCACGGTATCATTGGGCCTACAATGTATTGTTTCATTGTTTCTTTTCTCTGACTATTCTGCGGTCCCACTTTCATCACTATTTTCATTTATATCTGGCTCAGATAACACATCTTCATTTTCACTATTCCACAATGTCATCAGAACCATTAATGGAACACATCTGCAACTTCACATTTCAATTTTACAATACGTTGTGACAATGGCAATATGAGTATTTTTGTGGCAAGCACTGCGCCCATTGTTGTGCATTATCAAGTCATTTGAAGGCCGCTCCAATAAGAACGAACCAGGAGAGGGAATTATGCGGTTCAATACGTAAATAACTTTTAGTGATGAAAAATCATAGGAGGGAAATATGTGAGGGGGGGGGGGGGTCGTCTTATGCAATTAATTTAAAACAGGCAGCCTCAACTCAAGGAATGGTTAACTCTGTTTGGGAAGAACGGTAAGCTGTGCAGTGAAATGTTTAGGGTGAGGCAAGATTGTTCACACTTACAACACTACACTACTTATAGTGGTGAGTATGATGGTTATAAAGGAGTGGAACATGATATGATAGAGAAGGCACCAGAACTACTGAAAATGAGTTTCAATTGCAACTTATTGATCTGCAATATGATGTCCTTTCTTCACAAAAGAAGCTTGATTGATTTTTACTTAAAATTTCCTCAGTACAAACTTCCAGGCTACACAGACTTTGCTCACATATTAAGTATGTTTGGATCTACTTACCTATTGAGTAGTTGTTTCCATTAATGAAACCTGCAAACCTGGTCACAGAAGCCAATTATCTGACAACAGCTTAAAACGTAGTCTTTGGTTTTGTACAACAAAGACAATCAAGACAGTGAGAAGTGGTACAGAAAGCTCAATGTTTGAATCATGATTGAATTATTGTAAATATTGAATGCAATACCAGTATGTACTCAAATTGGCAGGTTCATTTGCTCTTTTCTATTCAGATAATGTATAATAGAATGAAATATTTCTATTTCACTTTATATACACAGTCAACGAAAGTGCAAGCCTTCTGATAGTGCAAATCGTGTAACTGCCACTGCCTTTCCTTCCACCTCTGTTGACCTTTGATTGTGCCACTTGTGCTGATATTGTTGTTTTTATTGTTGAAGCTGGCACACCTGCTGTGGCAGGCTACCTCACACAGGGAACAACAAAGACACTGCCTGATGCACCACCTCCGATGGACAGAGATGATCCTCCAGCAAGGACAGAAGCTATCTGATAACATCACATGGTCGCTAATTGGCTTGCAGCATTCCATGGTATTTAGTACAAGCAATGTCTCACTCTGTGATATCTAAACTTATTAATTGGGACCATCTAGAGGTCATGAGAATTTTAGGCGAAGAGGAAAACGTCCATAAGTGTAGATGCATTACTGGACATCTCTTGCTTTGTGATAATCCCATACATCTTTCATATAGATGTGTGACATTTACGTAGTGACAATAAGACAATTATGTAGATTATTAATGACTGTGATTTCTGTAACATTGAAGAGAGAGAGAGAGGGATAATCATCAAGCTTACAAATTGTGATAAATACCAGTGTAGTTATCTGCTATTCAAGAGCATAAACTTGTAAAGAAATGATCAAAGTACATACTAATACCATAATCACCTGGAAGAAGCTGATCTGTTATAACATGCATTGAGTGTGTACATATATCATCTACCAGGAAAAATCAGTGCTAATGTCAAATATTTTATTCATGAAATAAGATAATGAGGCCTATATTTTTCTAATACTGAAAGATGTTAACATTAAGTTTTAAAAATGTTCACAAATAAAATGGCTTAGTGTATGTTTTCAGCCTCTTTAAGGAAAATATGGCAATAGTTATAAATTATCACAGAATTAATTTATCTCTCACAGTTCCTATCAGTAATAGAATTAAATTAGAGGAGAACTGGATTTTTTTATATAAATGTTATCAGTTATCTTCTCTTTAAGCCGAAGAAACTCAGATTAATTTGTCTTGATTAACTTTATTAAATGAAATATTCAGGGAACATTAAACTGGGTTTATTGTTGTATATCCCAAGCAATATAACTATGAAAACGCTTTGCAAGTGTAATGGCAATGTTAAAAAATGTATAAATTTGGTTATTGCCATTTATTACTCCATTCCTGTACTTATGTATATATAAACTATGTTATTTTGCTCTTGTATTACATTGTTTTTCAATATCCCTCTGGATATTAACATAAATTTATGAAAGACCATTTTTATGGAGCATATAATGTATGCTTAGCTAAAAATGATACAGTGCACAAATTATTTTAGTTCTTCCAGATGTATTTAATGAACAATTCTGATACAACTTTATAAAGTAATTATTGTTTAATACAAAATATTACTACTTAAATTGTATTTTCTTTATTGTATAATAAACACTGTAATTGCAATATAAAAAAGTCTTGAGGAAGCTGCACTTATTATGCTTCAAGTCCTTCAACAGGTAACCATTTGGAACTCTCCAGTGCATCCCAGAGGTTGTAATCTCTCTCAATGAGTTCCCTGTTCAGCTTTTCGATGTCCAAGGGTAAGTTGTGTTCTGTAGGTTATAAATATCCTAGTTAGTTGCTAAGAAGTTAATCTGAGGACAAGGTCACATGCAAATGACCATAAATTGCTTGACACTGCATTTAAATATCAAGTAATTGCTATAATCAACAGGCCTATATTTGAGCACAAATTATTTTCTTTCTAAGGCTATAGTTTGCTACATATCAAAAATACATTTAAAGTTTACATGGAATATTGTACAGAAAAGATAAAGAGTATCTACAAATCACGCTGTCTCATAAAAATACTAGGCTTCTCTTTTCATATTACTGTAAAATAAGCTTCACTAAGGCATAGGCATTGGTCCTGTATGAAAGAATGGTACTAAAGCTACATTGCAAGAAAACTGCTATATAAGTAGCTACTCCTTTCTTTAATTAAGGACTGAGTAAACTAGACTTCCAGCAGTTGCAAGAACGACATATAATCTGTTAACTACTATCATCTTCAAGAAGAAAAGATGCCATTCGACAGACCCATGTAGTCTGGTGCATATAGTGTGATTTTTAAAAGAAGATACATGTCAAATGCCAGCTTCTCCATGTGGAGAGCTGCAGTGTTGTCAATAAGCAGATAGCGATAACCCTCAATGTTCCAGTTTATCTCACGGCAGTGAAAACATGCACATGTAATCTCTAGTAGCCTACCACATGCACCAACTCCTGCTTCCATAACTACGCATTTGAATATAAAAGTGTTCACGAAGTAGGCTAACAACACACTATGCAACTGAACATCCAAACAAGTTCCATTCCTCCCCCAGCTTAGGAATAACTGATCTGAGCAGTAAACTATTTATCAATGTGGCAACCTTTGTTTACATTTCCATACCAATGACCTTCCCCTCTTACCCTTAACCCCTCTTACTTGACTGCTGCCATGTATCTTCTTTTAAAAATCAGACTCTAGTTATCTTAATCACATGTAAGGAGGCAGAGCCCATATGAGGGCGCTACAACTGCCACACCTTCAGGATTGCACTTCTAATTTTGTTGATAAAATAATTTCATGTTTCAGTATTCATCTGAATTTAAGTTATCTACTGGTTTAACTTCTAATTCTGATGTGAATAAGTTCCATGTGATTCTGCTGATATTGGTTTGAGGTTTTTGTTTTTGTAGGTGTATAGAGGCAATAATGTCCAGATTCAGGATCTTCAATGATTTTCTTCTCTGTAGCTTAAAAGGTCTGGATCCATGAGTGTCGGCAGACTTTTTTCCAGGGGGGGGGGGGGGGGGGGGGCACATGTTGGAAATTTGCAATCATATAATATTAAACCATTATTTTATTGTCAAAATTTATATTTGTTGCAGATAACTGTATTAATACACATACACATTGCTCTTCGACAATTATTAAATCTTCCCTTAAATAAATTTAACAAGGCAGTAATTCTTTCAGATTCTAAAGCTGCAATTCAGGGAATATGTTCAAATACTACAAAGAAGTCAACAAAAATTAGAGAATGCTACAAAATGTTAACACAACTCCAAAAAGTTAATAAGACTGTTCATCTCCAATGGGTTCCAGCACACTGTGGAGTCATGGGGAACGAAGCTGCAGACTCACTTGCAAAGAAAGGCACAACAATAAAACAAAAGTCTAAATTCAATTTCTCATATTCCTCAATAAAACGCTTGATCATTAAAAAATTTTCTCATTCATACCTACAAGAAATAGAAACAAATGCCAAAGATAAAAAATGGATTACACTACTTTCCAACCCAGATATAATCCCCCAGAGACCAAGGAAAACAGCGGTTGCAGCCTTCCGACTATTGACAAATCACGACTGTTTAGCAAGTCATCTCTACAGAATAGGTATCTCAGCCTCACCAATAAGTGTCCTGTGTAACGATCCAGCAGAAATGAACGAAGACCACTTGAAGACCTGTGAAGCATTAAGATCAGAAGAAACTACAGTTCAAAAGTATTGGAAAGCACGAATGCTAATGGCTTCATTGCCAGATGCAAGGCACTAGAAAACAACAACTGTATTAATTTGTGCTAAATAAAAATTGTTCTTTACATCAAAATTAAAATATTTTAATAGTCAGTAACTGGCTGCATATTAAGTTCACCAACTTCCAAGGGGGGGGTGGCCGCGGCCCCCTTGCCCCCATTTCGCGACGCCCATGTCTGGATCTGTACCTGATCCTGAATAATGTATAAATGTAGGTGGATCACCTTGTTTATAAATCAGTTCTAGAGCAGTAGAATTAATAAGATTTTCTATTGTTTTCCCAGTTGTTTTTGTGAATTGAAATCACCAATAATAGTTTTGGTTTGTGTGTCAAGTTTAAATTTCTATTATTCTTAGGAGGATTTTAAGCAATGTATACTTTTAAATGTTGATTATTTTTCCAAATATCTATTTTTATCATTTCTAATTTCCCACTGATATCCATTTCTTTTACAATAATTGTAAAATGAGCTTTTAATTTATTTGATATTCCTGTTAGGGTCCCACTACTGATTTGTCTTCCTTTCTGTAATAGATGTGTTTCTATCCTGTGAATATGTAATATTGCAAGTTATCATTAGTGAGATTAGCTCTTGAATTACAAATATGTCAACAGAGTTACGATTGATAACATTATCTATTTCTGTTTTCTTTGCCTCCAGCATTCCATTGTAGTATTTTCAAAGTATAATAGTAATAGCAGTCTAACGCTAGTCCTGTTGCTTGGATATATTCCATTTTCTTCCCAGTATAGTTCCGTTAGTAATCCAGAGATTAACATCCTCTGAGCCATACAATGGGGGAGATGATCCTTGTTCATTATAAGAGCTCTCGTCCCGACACAATGCACAATTTGGGGAGTTGAGGATACCAATTTTATGAAGGTGTACAGACAGATTACCTGTCAGTAATCTAAATGCTGCAACAGCCTCATGTCTTGGATAATTAGATATTAACTTTTTGTTCTGTAATAATGTTGCCCAAGATTTATAAATACTGTGAGTTTTATAATACTGCTTTAATTTCTTTTAATTATGATTTTTGCTGAGTGGTATAGTAAGGTTTGATTTGGTTTTTGCAAGATGATCAGCAACTTATTCCCATACATCTCGCAATGAGAAGATATGCATTGGAGCTGGATATTTTTTATTTCTAATGCATTAGAGGAAGAGGAAGAATTATTTGATGCAACAGCTTGAATACCTGATGTTCAATCATTTAAAAGTACCTGGGCGACCGAGCTTTGCTCGGTTTTTTCGGCTCTGTTTTTGTGAAATCTTGTTTTTTGTGGGAGAAGATACTTATTTAGATAAACTGAAAGTCAAAACTTTAACTAAATAACAATTTTAGTCGCAATTGTGAAAAGTCATTTCCGAGATACAAATATTTCATAAACACCATCATTTCAGCTGTAAAACATCTACTGCTGAACGCAGACCTCCCCCATAGATATCCACCCAGTTTGATGTTTTCGTTGAGCATTTGTTCCATTATGGAGTTCAGTTCCTTGCTGCTGCGATTGACTCCAGGGCGTTAACACATTCGCCATGGTCCTTCGTCTTTCTGTCGAGTTCTTCCATGGCTTCCTTTACCCTGGCCAGTCGCTCGTTAGTATTCTCCGATAGATCTATCTTCATATTAGACATTCCCGTCTTCATCTTTTCTGTTTTGGAGTTTACATTTTCAATTTGCCTTCCATTCTTGTTCCTATATTTATTTCGTAGTTTACATTTTTCCAATTCGGTTTTCATATTTGTTTCCTCTGTCGCATTCCGGCATTCATTTCATTTCCCATTATGTCCATCTTGGCTAATATTTGTTTCATCAACTGTTCCATATCGTGCTTTTCGGCGCACTCCTGACATCAATTGTGATTACTTTACTTCTTCTTTTTTTTTTTTTTTAACTATTTCTTTACTTTTTATTTAAACACCGGAGCAACACTAAGCAAAACCACTGTTGAACAATAACAAATACTACAGGAAGAAAAGCTGGTTGATAAAGCCATGTCAATGTACTATGCGTTTCTGTTTCAATCATATAGAAAATTGTATAATTTGTTCGTAATTGTTCACCGAAGCGGGAGTAGTGAAAGAAATGTGATTGCATTTCGTAAAACAAAAATGAGTAGAAAAGCGTGTGAATGTTATACGCTGCACTTATATTTCAAGTGTTTGGAAAAATGTATGGATTGTTTGTAGAAGAGGGAGTAGTATGTTAGGTAAAAGAAAAGGTAGTAGAGAAAAGCATGTGAGCATAATAAGTTGGGTGGTAAAATGGATTACATAAAAACCTTCGCCATGAAAACAATTAGATATGTCACTTTTCATGGCGATCGGTCAACCTGTTTTGGAATTTATCCACTCTTCAACATACGATATGTATAGGCATTGGTATGTATGAAGTTGATAAAAGATAGGGAATAACATGTGAATTGTTACGTAAAACAAAAGTGAGAAAATAGTATGAATGTAATACACTGTATTTCTTTTTCAAACATATCAAATTGTATGAATTATATGTTGAAGGGCGAATAGCGAAAGAAGACCGATGGTGCCTTGTAAAGGAAGAATTAGTAGAGGAAGTCGTGTGAATGTAATACGTTGCATTTATATTTCAATCATAGAATATATTAATTGTATGTTGAAGGGCAAACAGAGGATAAATGAATGTGTTACGTAAAAGAAATGAGAGTAGAAAGCCATTTGAAAGTAATATATTGTGTAGTAAAATTGTTGCCATAAAAAATTTCCCCATAAAAAATACATATACATGCTGAATTTTGCGCTGATCGGTTAAGCGGTTTTCGAGCTTAACAGTTGGATATATATATAAACAACCAAGTTGTATAGATGATATGAATTGTGTGTAGAAGAGTGAGTGGAGAAAGAGATGTGAATGTGTTACCTAAAAGTGAGTATAATACGTAGCATTTCTATTTCAAACATGCACAAAATTGTATGACTTATTTCTAGAAGAGTGAGTAGAGAAACAATTATGAATGTGTTTCCCAAAAGCAAATAGAGAAAACAGTGTGCATGTAATACTAGCATTTCTATTTCAAACATGCACGAAATTGTATGACTTATTTGTAGAAGAGTAAGTAGAGAGAGATGTGAATGTCTTACCTAAAAGTGAGTAGAGAAAACAATATGAATATAATAGAGAAAGAGATGTGAATGTGATAGCTAAAAGTAAGTAGAGAAACCACTGTGAATGTAATATGTAGTATCTGTATTTCAAACATGCAGAAAATTGCATGACTTATTTGTAGAAGAGTGAGTAGAGAAAGAGATGTGAATGTGTTACCTAAAAGTGAGAGGAAAAAACAGTGTAAATGTAATAGCATTTCTATTTCAAACATACAGAACATGGTATGACTTATTTTAAAAGTGGGGATAAAAGTGTTTTTTGGTGCAAAATCACGTTTTTTATGGAAAATTGTTTATAGAAAAGTGAGTAGAGAAAGAAATGTGAATGTGTTACCTAAAAGTAAGTAGAGATAACACTGTGAATGTAATATGCAGCATATCTATTTGAAACATACAGAAAATTGTATATTTATTTGTAGAAGAGTGAGTAGAGAAAGAGGTATGAATGTGTTAGCTAAAAGTGAGAAGAGAAAACAGTGTGAATGTAATAGCATTTATATTTCAAACATTTAGAACATGGTATGACTTATTTTAAAGGTACGAATAAAAATGTTTCTTGGTGCAAAATCACGTTTTTTATGGAAAATTGTTTATAGAAGAGTAGAGAAGGAGATGAGAATGTGTTACCTAAAAGTGAGTTTAGAAAACACCGTGAGGGTAATATGCATGTATACAAAAATTTAATCAAATCTTTAAAGCCGTTTCTGAAATACCGTGAGTATATACAAGAATTGCGCAGTAGAAGCGGAAATAAAAAATGTTATTTTTTATGTAAAATCGCGTTTTTTCGGGAATTACGCCTATATAGCTAAACTTAAAAAGCAAAACCCTATCTGAATACAAAATTTGATCGAAATCGTTAGAGCCGTTTCCAAGTTGCACAGAATAAATATACATATACACACAAGAATTGCTCATTTAAATATATAAGATAATAGCATTATGAAAAGAATTTATTCTACAAATAAGATGTGTGTTACTGCTGCATGTATAACCTGAATTTCCCCATCAAAATGGGTTGAATTTTTTCTCACAGCTATATAATAGTTGAATAATTTTGAGTATATTCCAGCTCTTGCTTCATCTTCATTATCCAATTTGGAACCATCAGTGTACATATGTAGCCATAGTGGTTTGGGTTATAATTTGTGGATTGTTTCCAGAGAAATTTGTTTTCATTCAGAGGAAATCCTGTTACTTTTAAATACATGTTCCATCATGTTTAAGTTTTTAACATCTATATCGTCTCAGGCTTTTGATTTGGACTATGCCGTCTTGTAATTTATTAGCTTTCTATATGAAGCCCTGTTGAGTTTTCTCTCTTGTTTTGATATTTTTGCCAATAATTTTCTTGAGGTAGTCTTAATTTTTCACACTGAGTTAAAGCTTATTTATTAATCTGCTGGATTATTGGAGGGTTTTCACTAAGCATCTGTACCACCGTTATGCCACTAGATTTAACGCCACCTGTTATCAATCTTAAAGAGTTACTTTAAATTGTTTCTAATTTATTAAGGATTTTTTATTGGATGTTATCAGATTTTTGCTACCATATAGTAAAATAGGTTGTATGTCTTGTAGGTGTTATTTAGTACTTCCCTAGAGCAACCCCATTTTGTTCCTGTTAATCTCTTTAATATATTGTATCTTTTGTTTACTTTTCTGTTATATTTTTAGTATGATATTCCCAAGATACTTTTCTGTCATAGTACGAGAGTTGTCCGTAAAATAAGGCTCCCAATTTTTTTTTCACAATGCAAAACATTTATTGACATTGAATAATACATTTTTGGAAAGCTTACACTTTTTCCTATTTTCGACATAATCGCCATTCTAATCTATGTATTTCTTCATGTGGTATGCCTGCATCATAGAACTCTCCTGCGACGCAGCGAAGATAGCTTAAAACAGTTTCTTTCAGTTCCTCTCCAGTTTTGAAATGCGTACCTGCATACCACCCAGGTGTTTCTTCAAGTCAAGGAAGAGGTGGTAGACACTTGCGGTTAGGGCTGGGCTGTACGGAGGGTGTGTGACAGTATCCCATCCAAATTTGTTGAGATTGGTCGTATGCCTGTAGAAATTTGCGACCCACTTTAACATGTTTTTGTCTGTGGTCCTTTGTAAGCATTCTCGGGACCCACCTTGGTACACTCTAAATGATCTCTCAACATTTTGTTAATGTAAGTCTTGCTGACATCAAGGATCATCTCGCAGATCTCCCGAACCATCACTCTTCAATCTTTCAGCATTACTTCGTTCAAAACCGATGGCCGCCCAGAATGCTGGTCATCATGGATGTCTGTATATCTGTCTTTGAATTCTCTGCATCATTTACGCACGTTATACACTCTCATACGCTGCTCTCTGGACACTTCACACAGTTGGGAATGAATGTCCACGGGTGCAGGCTTTTTGCACACAAAAAAGTGTCACAAAATCGTAATTCACACCTGGCGGGAGAAGCAAGTGGAAGCTCCGTTTCTAACAGCTGCCAAGGCAAGACTGAGCATTGCAGACAGCTCACAGGTGGGGTATTGCGAGAACCAAGCTACATGCCAGTGTTGCCAGATCTCCTGTAACAGCGTTCCCCACAACTGCAGATCCTTGGTAACCTTATTTTACGGACAACCCTCATATATACCCAAATATTTAACATTAGCTTGTTGTTGAATGTTTTGACCATTTAATTTGAAGAACTCAGGTACAGTATGTGTTAAGGAAAAAATCTTATAACATTGGTATTAATTTTCATGCAGTTATCGTTACACCATTGTTCTAGTGATTGTATGTTCATTTGTCAAGTGAGTTTATGCTGAGTATTTCGAGGAGCAGATAATTAGATCATCTGTGTAAAGTGTACAATTAATATTACCACTTTTGTGTAATAACGTTAAAAAGTGTGGGGCTAATTACTGAGCCTTGAGGAAGTCCTATTTTTATTTATTTGTACTTAGATGTTACGCTACCACATTTTGTTGCACAAAATCTTTGACTGATGAAACTATAGATCCAACATAACATATTGTCATTCATATTTAATTTCAAAGTGTTAAGATCCACAAAAGTAGTCCCCGCCTGGAGAGGCAAATACAGGACTTGTCCGGAATATTTAACTTGTGTGGGTAATCAATAGCAGATTTATATGAACACCATTTTGTTAAAGTTTTGGTGACTATTTCATCCAATCAGAACCCCCAGTGTGTCTGGAGGACCGTACCTCTTGTTGGTCTACAAGTTCATCAAACATCCAATCAGAACCCCCAGTGTGCCTGGAGGACCGTACCTCTTGTTGGTCTACAAGTTCATCAAACATCCAATCAGAACCCCCAGTGTGTCTGGAGGACAGTACCTCTTGTTGGTCTACAAGTTCATCAAACATCCAATCAGAACCCCCAGTGTGTCTGGAGGACAGTACCTCTTGTTGGTCTACAAGTTCATCAAACATCCAATCAGAACCCCCAGTGTGCCTGGAGGACCGCACCTCTTGTTGGTCTACAAGTTCATCAAACATCCAATCAGAACCCCCAGTGTGCCTGGAGGACAGTACCTCTTGTTGGTCTACAAGTTCATCAAACATACAATCAGAACCCCCAGTGTGCCTGGAGGACCGCACCTCTTGTTGGTCTACAAGTTCATCAAACATACAATCAGAACCCCCAGTGTGCCTGGAGGACCGCACCTCTTGTTGGTCTACAAGTTCATCAAACATACAATCAGAACCCCCAGTGTGTCTGGAGGACCGCACCTCTTGTTGGTCTACAAGTTCATCAAACATACAATCAGAACCCCCAGTGTGTCTGGAGGACTGTACCTCTTGTTGGTCTACAAGTTCATCAAACCTTGCTAGAGATCAAACATCCAATCAGAACCCCCAGTGTGTCTGGAGGACAGTACCTCTTGTTGGTCTACAAGTTCATCAAACATCCAATCAGAACCCCCAGTGTGCCTGGAGGACAGTACCTCTTGTTGGTGTACAAGTTCATCAAACATCCAATCAGAACCCCCAGTGTGCCTGGAGGACAGTACCTCTTGTTGGTGTACAAGTTCATCAAACATCCAATCAGAACCCCCAGTGTGCCTGGAGGACCGTACCTCTTGTTGGTCTACAAGTTCATCAAACATCCAATCAGAACCCCCAGTGTGCCTGGAGGACCGTACCTCTTGTTGGTCTACAAGTTCATCAAACATCCAATCAGAACCACCAGTGTGCCTGGAGGACCGTACCTCTTGTTGGTCTACAAGTTCATCAAACATCCAATCAGAACCCCCAGTGTGCCTGGAGGACTGTACCTCTTGTTGGTCTACAAGTTCATCAAACACCCAATCAGAACCCCCAGTGTGTCTGGAGGACAGTACCTCTTGTTGGTCTACAAGTTCATCAAACATCCAATCAGAACCCCCAGTGTCTGGAGGACAGTACCTCTTGTTGGTCTACAAGTTCATCAAACATCAAATCAGAATCCCCAGTGTGTCTGGAGGACAGTACCTCTTGTTGGTCTACAAGTTCGTCAAACCTTGCTAGAGATCAAACATCCAATCAGAACCCCCAGTGTGCCTGGAGGACCGTACCTCTTGTTGGTCTACAAGTTCATCAAACATCCAATCAGAACCCCCTGTGTGCCTGGAGGACCGTACCTCTTGTTGGTCTACAAGTTCATCAAACATCCAATCAGAACCCCCAGTGTGCCTGGAGGACAGTACCTCTTGTTGGTCTACAAGTTCATCAAACATCCAATCAGAACCCCCAGTGTGCCTGGAGGACCGTACCTCTTGTTGGTCTACAAGTTCATCAAACATCCAATCAGAACCCCCAGTGTGCCTGGAGGACCGTACCTCTTGTTGGTCTACAAGTTCATCAAACATCCAATCAGAACCCCCAGTGTGCCTGGAGGACAGTACCTCTTGTTGGTCTACAAGTTCATCAAACACCCAATCAGAACCCCCAGTGTGTCTGGAGGACAGTACCTCTTGTTGGTCTACAAGTTCATCAAACATCCAATCAGAACCCCCAGTGTCTGGAGGACAGTACCTCTTGTTGGTCTACAAATTCATCAAACATCCAATCAGAATCCCCAGTGTGTCTGGAGGACAGTACCTCTTGTTGGTCTACAAGTTCGTCAAACCTTGCTAGAGATCAAACATCCAATCAGAACCCCCAGTGTGCCTGGAGGACCGTACCTCTTGTTGGTCTACAAGTTCATCAAACATCCAATCAGAGCCCCCAGTGTGCCTGGAGGACCGTACCTCTTGTTGGTCTACAAGTTCATCAAACATACAATCAGAACCCCCAGTGTGTCTGGAGGACCGTACCTCTTGTTGGTCTACAAGTTCATCAAACATCCAATCAGAACCCCCAGTGTGTCTGGAGGACAGTACCTCTTGTTGGTCTACAAGTTCATCAAACATCCAATCAGAACCCCCAGTGTGCCTGGAGGACCGTACCTCTAGTTGGCCTACAAGTTCATCAAACATCCAATCAGAACCCCCAGTGTGCCTGGAGGACAGTACTTGTTGGTCTACAAGTTGATCAAACATCCAATCAGAACCCCCAGTGTGCCTGGAGGACCGTACCTCTTGTTGGTCTACAGGTTGATCAAACATCCAATCAGAACCCCCAGTGTGCCTGGAGGACAGTACCTCTTGTTGGTCTACAAGTTCATCAAACATCCAATCAGAACCCCCAGTGTGCCTGGAGGACCGTACCTCTTGTTGGTCTACAAGTTGATCAAACATCCAATCAGAACCCCCAGTGTGCCTGGAGGACCGTACCTCTTGTTGGTCTACAAGTTCATCAAACATCCAATCAGAACCCCCAGTGTGCCTGGAGGACCGTACCTCTTCTTGGTCTACAAGTTCATCAAACATCCAATCAGAACCCCTAGTGTGCCTGGAGGAGCGTACCTCTTGTTGGTCTACAAGTTCATCAGACATCCAATCAGAACCCCCAGTGTGCCTGGAAGACAGTACCTCTTGTTGGTCTACAAGTTCATCAAACCTTGCTAGAGATCAAACATCCAATCAGAACCCCCAGTGTGCCTGGAGGACCGTACCTCTTGTTGGTCTACAAGTTCATCAAACATCCAATCAGAACCCCCAGTGTGCCTGGAAGACAGTACCTCTTGTTGGTCTACAAGTTCATCAAACCTTGCTAGAGATCAAACATCCAATCAGAACCCCCAGTGTGTCTGGAGGACAGTACCTCTTGTTGGTCTACAAGTTCATCAAACCTTGCTAGAGATCAAACATCCAATCAGAACCCCCAGTGTGCCTGGAGGACAGTACCTCTTGTTGGTCTACAAGTTCATCAAACCTTGCTAGAGATCAAACATCCAATCAGAACCCCCAGTGTGCCTGGAGGACAGTACCTCTTGTTGGTCTACAAGTTCATCAAACCTTGCTAGAGATCAAACATCCAATCAGAACCCCCAGTGTGCCTGGAGGACAGTACCTCTTGTTGGTCTACAAGTTCATCAAACATCCAATCAGAACCCCCAGTGTGCCTGGAGGACCGTACCTCTTGTTGGTCTACAAGTTCATCAAACATCCAATCAGAACCCCCAGTGTGCCTGGAGGACAGTACCTCTTGTTGGTCTACAAGTTCATCAAACATCCAATCAGAACCCCCAGTGTGTCTGGAGGACAGTACCTCTTGTTGGTCTACAAGTTCATCAAACCTTGCTAGAGATCAAACATCCAATCAGAACCCCCAGTGTGTCTGGAGGACAGTACCTCTTGTTGGTCTACAAGTTCATCAAACATCCAATCAGAACCCCCAGTGTGTCTGGAGGACAGTACCTCTTGTTGGTCTACAAGTTCATCAAACCTTGCTAGAGATCAAACATCCAATCAGAACCCCCAGTGTGCCTGGAGGACAGTACCTCTTGTTGGTCTACAAGTTCATCAAACATCCAATCAGAACCCCCAGTGTGCCTGGAGGACAGTACCTCTTGTTGGTCTACAAGTTCATCAAACATCCAATCAGAACCCCCAGTGTGCCTGGAGGACAGTACCTCTTGTTGGTCTACAAGTTCATCAAACCTTGCTAGAGATCAAACATCCAATCAGAACCCCCAGTGTGTCTGGAGGACAGTACCTCTTGTTGGTCTACAAGTTCATCAAACATCCAATCAGAACCCCCAGTGTGCCTGGAGGACAGTACCTCTTGTTGGTCTACAAGTTCATCAAACATCCAATCAGAACCCCCAGTGTGCCTGGAGGACAGTACCTCTTGTTGGTCTACAAGTTCATCAAACATCCAATCAGAACCCCCAGTGTGCCTGGAGGACAGTACCTCTTGTTGGTCTACAAGTTCATCAAACCTTGCTAGAGATCAAACATCCAATCAGAACCCCCAGTGTGCCTGGAGGACAGTACCTCTTGTTGGTCTACAAGTTCATCAAACATCCAATCAGAACCCCCAGTGTGCCTGGAGGACCGTACCTCTTGTTGGTCTACAAGTTGATCAAACATCCAATCAGAACCCCCAGTGTGCCTGGAGGACAGTACCTCTTGTTGGTCTACAAGTTCATCAAACATCCAATCAGAACCCCCAGTGTGCCTGGAAGACAGTACCTCTTGTTGGTCTACAAGTTCATCAAACCTTGCTAGAGATCAAACATCCAATCAGAACCCCCAGTGTGTCTGGAGGACAGTACCTCTTGTTGGTCTACAAGTTCATCAAACCTTGCTAGAGATCAAACATCCAATCAGAACCCCCAGTGTGCCTGGAGGACAGTACCTCTTGTTGGTCTCCAAGTTCATCAAACCTTGCTAGAGATCAAACATCCAATCAGAACCCCCAGTGTGCCTGGAGGACCGTACCTCTTGTTGGTCTACAAGTTCATCAAACCTTGCTAGAGATCAAACATCGAATCAGAACCCCCAGTGTGCCTGGAGGACAGTACCTCTTGTTGGTCTACAAGTTCATCAAACCTTGCTAGAGATCAAACATCCAATCAGAACCCCCAGTGTGCCTGGAGGACAGTACCTCTTGTTGGTCTACAAGTTCATCAAACCTTGCTAGAGATCAAACATCGAATCAGAACCCCCAGTGTGCCTGGAGGACAGTACCTCTTGTTGGTCTACAAGTTCATCAAACCTTGCTAGAGATCAAACATCCAATCAGAACCCCCAGTGTGCCTGGAGGACAGTACCTCTTGTTGGTCTACAAGTTCATCAAACATCCAATCAGAACCCCCAGTGTGTCTGGAGGACAGTACCTCTTGTTGGTCTACAAGTTCATCAAACCTTGCTAGAGATCAAACATCCAATCAGAACCCCCAGTGTGTCTGGAGGACAGTACCTCTTGTTGGTCTACAAGTTCATCAAACATCCAATCAGAACCCCCAGTGTGCCTGGAGGACAGTACCTCTTGTTGGTCTACAAGTTCATCAAACATCCAATCAGAACCCCCAGTGAGCCTGGAGGAGCGTACCTCTTGTTGGTCTACAAGTTCATCAAACCTTGCTAGAGATCAAAATAATCAACTTCCCCTATATGCCACTTGGGCATGTTTTCAAATGCTGTAACAGGCCAGCATTATATTTGAAGAGTGTGAACAGGTGGAGAAGATAGGTAATGAATAGAAAAGATCCCCTCAGCCTTGAATACTCTAAAACCTCAGGGTCTGAAAATGGATCAAGAGGGAGCCGATGTAATGGAAAGGAAGAAATACCAATTCAGTCATACAGTATAATTGTATATGTACTTTATAAATTAAGATTGGTTGCATGACTGGAATACACCCCTAGTATAACTGGTGTGTAATTGCATTTAAAAGTGGTGTATTTTACCACATAGTTCATTCTTTACAATGTACTGTAATTATTATTGCACGAATGTTCCCCACCACCGCCGCAGGATCGATTTTTGTCACTTCTAAGCTCACATTTCAATATGCTATGGAATTGTTATAACGTGGGGCTAAAGCCTGTCACCCAACAGCCACGTTATTTTGGGATTCTACTGTACTCTAAACACAAGTCTCATATAACCATCATTTGTGGTTCTGTATGGTAAGAATGGGCATTAAACTCTACTAAAAAGTGAAGAAGAAGCTTTTAAAAGAACTATGGGTATACATGCATCTGTGCTTGCATTTTGACCATATACATGTAACAACTTTCCTGTGGCATACCACATTTATTTCTACATGTTTTTTTCTTTTATCTCTTATGGTTTCTCAGTTATGTAAAATTCAATAAGATTTTGAGTCTTTAAGAATTATGTAATAACTGTAAATCTATTAAGGCAATGTATATATGTACCTATGATATTTTGAATACTATAGAGAAAAAGACTACAGTGGTATGGAGATGTTAAAAGAATGCCAGAGGAACAACTGCCAAAGAAAATACTGCATGACCAGAAGAAAGAAGAAAAAGGGGACATCCGATGACAACTTGGATGGATGATGTGCAAACAGCCTTAGCATCAAGAACTTTGGAGAAACAAGAGAGGCATGGAATTTGGCTTCCGGAAGACGGCGCCAGTTGTAATAAACCAGACATGATGATGATCTACAAAAATTAAAAAATTCTGTTTTCTTCTGATTACTTTGAATTTTTTTCCACACATTCAGAACACAAAATTTCAATGTCCCACATCAAACCATTTAAATTGTTAATATATTTATTAATACATCACTTTTTAATATTCTAATATTAAATGACCCTTGGAACCTACAGTTTATTGTATCTCTCCTAAATTTTTAATTTGAGCTCAGTATTACATATAAAGAAATTGTCCTACAGCCATTGCTTAAGTTTAATTAGTTTAAGAGAAAAAACATGTTTTATATACAATTTATTGATATTTTCAATTTTTTCAGTATGAGTTATGAAGAATATTTAATATTTATTAACTAGTGCATGACAAATTTTAATAACTTAATCCCTGAAAATTTCAAGCTAGTAAGTCATAAACTTGGGGTAAGGTTGTTTGCGTCCATAAGTAAACTACACGTGTCCCCTGGGTAAAGCACAATGAGCAACACAAAAAGGCCTGCAACCGTTAATATTGCAATAGGTCAAAATAAGACAGTGTTCAAAGGAGAGAGTCAAGCAATTGCATTTGCATTCACACAATTTCAATATAGACAAACATCATACGAAAGGGCAGTTATACTAGTTGGTTCAAAAGCAGTAATAATACAAGCAATCTCTTCTAGACAAAAGCCAAATTCAAGCACAATAGAAGAAATGAAGAAGCTCTTAACATTTATTTATGCCAACAAACTTACCGTTGGTGTTTTTAAACACACAAGCCGTGTGTGGGCAATGTTTGAGAGGTAGAATTTGAAGTAAAAAACTCAATGCTACAGCTGGGATATGAACTAGACCCTCTGCTTGCCAGGTGGGTGCCCCTGGTAAGTGGAGGGTCTGTAGTTCAAATCCCAGCTGTTGCATTGAATTTTTCAGTTCCAATTCTACCTCTCAAGCTCTTAACAATTTGCAAATTCAAACATATCGCAATGCAATTGATTCCAGCTGATGTAGGAATCCAAGGCAATGAAATGGCCAATGGAAAAGAAAAGGAACAACTCTATCAAAACTAAATAAAATTCTGGATGCCAAAGAAATTAAAAAGACTTCTGTATAGAAAGGCTCGCCAAGACCACAAAACTAAAATGCAGACGACATAAAAGACAAACAGTGAGCTAAAACACAAACAGTATGGCCTACCAATAAACATCATATACCACGGAAATAAGCAGTGGCATTATTTAGACTCAAGACAGGGTATGGCTGTCTTGCAGTACACCTGTGCACATCTGAGGAGTGTACACTTTGTTGACAGTCAGGGACCAGAATGAATGCTGATCACCTACTCAACTGCAGTAAACTTGATCCCAAACAGGAAGCAGTCAACCTGGCCAAATTGTACTAGACAGCGAGATTCCAAGATTCCAAATTAACCAGAAGTTTTCAGAAGGAAGGCCATTAGAATAAGTTGTTGGCTAATGCTGGATTTCTGACAATGAAGTCATTAATCCTCTTGCTCTCCAATATTTTTCACTGATGGATGGGGCATTAGAAGTGGCCAGACATATTTGAAGGTGGTCTCAATCCATTTCCTCTTGCAGATCACATAGAGGACAGAGTGGTGAAGAATATATCCCAATTCTGTTTAAATGTTTTGCCAGACAATCATGTCCTGTAATCAACCTGAAGGTTGCAACTGCTGTTTTTCGAGGATACTCAGGAATTACTGTTTGAATGTTTGGTAGTTCCCATCTTTTATTCTTTGATTTTTCATAGTAATATTCAATGTTCAAGACATTAGAACATGTAGACAAAGTTATAAACTACGGTCCAAGGAGTATTTTGAATAGTGAAAAATTCTGGAAAGAAAGATTTGAGAAAAATGGATTTCAAATAAATAAATTAAATAAATAAGGAAATAATGAAGCTATTAACAGTGAAGCAACGGAATCTAAAATAAGAACAAATTATAAACTAAAAGCTTCACTTATCTTAGTAATATTGCAAGATCTTTTGCAGCTAACACGTTTCAAGTTGACTCCAACTCATTTGCAAAGCTATAGCTATAGAGCCAACTTGAAATGTGTTAGCTGCAAAAGATCTTGCAATATTACTAAGATAAGTGAAGCTTTCAGTTTCTAATTTGTTCGTATTTTAGATGGATTTTAAAGTTCAACAATATGTTTCTGTACTTTATCTAAATTCAATCAACTTAAAATTCCCCAACACCATATGCGGGTCCACACCAAAGTCCAAGACTAATTACAGGTGCTATCAAAACCACACCAATAGCAGCTATGGAAATACTAACCAACCAATACCCCATTGAATATGAAATAGAAAAAGCAGCTCTTATTCAACACGAAAAGTTGACTCCCATTCAATACATGGCACAAGAGAAATTTTACACATACACTAAAGACTCAGGAGAGCTTTCTTTCCAAAATTCAAGACATCAAGAAGAATGTATACCTTCCTAATTCAAAGGAAAACTTCATATCTAAAGTCAATCCGACACAAACATTAGACATCACATATTATTTACACCTGACAGAAGAAGTTAAGAAAAGTGATACTCCAACTAGTGTTCTAAAATTATTGGCATTAGAGACAATCCATACTAGATTTCCAGAACACGAATGGCTCCATATTTATACTGATGGATCATTGATATCAAACCAAGATGGAGCAGGTGCTGGAGTCACATGTCACCTCTTTTCCTATTACAAATCTTTAAGTTATGGAACTACGAACTTTGATGGAGAAATTGAAGCAATTCGAATGGCCCTACAAACTCTTTTGTATAAAATTTTACATTGAAAACTTTTCTTTCGCCTTCCCATTGTTCACATAATTTAGAAATGTATTGTTCTTAGCTAACCTCTACACTATGCACTTTCACTAATTTATACACAAAACTCATAAAATATATTATTTCTGCTTTACTATAAACTAACCAATAACTTAAAACCTATTAAATACCAAAGAATGCCTAATATATAACTGGAACACTGAAATAACCTGGCAAAATTACAGAACACTGACTGCACTTCTCTTTTTACAAGCAAAACATGTGTGAGATTTGCAGGATTTCAGTTTGATATATCAAAGTGATTTCAGTACAACCAACTCACAACCTCTCTGAAGAAAAACTCTCAGCAAGAGAAATGCCCAAAGCCTGTATAAAGAAAATTGATTTGAAAGCTGTAGTGACCAAGTTTAGCAAGGAACGCCCACCCACACTGGAACATTTAAATGCCCTCCTGGAGCTTTAATAATGGCTGATATTGAAAATGCTATCATAGTTTTTATTACAAAACGTTGTGATGCTTACCAACTAGCTCCAAATCGTCTTCATGACTTGCTGTTTCATCTACAACCTGTGCAACAGCGTGGCTATTTGCAGTCTGGGAATAATCAGCTGCTGCCTGAGTCATGTGGGCTGAAGCAGTAGCTGAAGGGTCCGCTGTGGTATCGTAGTATCCTTGCCACGCAGAATAGTTCTGCCAGTACGAGGGATCATAGTACTGGCTGTAATCCTGACTAGAACTATATCCACTCGTACTTGTTGTGGTCGTTGCTGTGTGGTTGGCACTGAAAAATTGTACATCTTGGTTCACACAAGCCAATTAAAATGGATGGAGGAGGAAGTTGGAAAAACCAAAACCATTGCCATTTGCAATAGGGAAAGCAGCTATGTCAATTATGAAAGAATGTCTACTTTAAAATACCACAATTGCAAGTTACATGTAAAAATACCATGGTGGAAGCACGAATGCTATACAGTATTAACTCTAGATCATTCTGTGAACAAATTCTTAGCCTACGGATTGTCAAGCAGAAATAGCACAAGTAGCACAAAAAAAGTTTAACTACGGAGAGAATTTCCAAACACATCCACAGTATCTTAAATAAAGTGTTTATCTAACAATTGGTACGGTTTTTATAATATTTTTACGTAGCAGCAGGAATAATGTTTTTACTGAAAGATGGAAAGTTTGATTGATATCTGACGCTACTCTTATCTACGGGGTCGATGGATACAGAATGGAATGCACGAATCAACGTTCCTTTTATCACAACATATTTATTCGTAAATTTACACTTTTAGTACTATGTTCATTAGTTAACTTTCAAAATTCGATAGAATCTACACTGGTTAAAAGTTTGGGTGTAATTTACATGTTCACACGCTATCAGAAAATATACATCCTTTCACCTTGAGCTCACAGACGCTAATGATAAAAGAGTCCCTAGCGTCTCTATGACGCAACACCGCCATTCTTATGTATTCATCCGTGCAACAGTTCTCATTGGTTGAACTCAAAGTGACGAGAAAACATTGTCTATTTTGAATATTATTAAAAAAATAAGTCCCTGATACACCCAATTAAAAGAATTAGAAATTTACACACTCTTACAAAAATATTTACATGAACAATTTTCTATTGATCAATATTCTGTCTCACAATTTTAAATGCTTTAACTTACAATTAAAATTGTGTTATTGGATTTCTGATAGTGATATGCACTAGCAACTAAGTTAACATTTGAGGCTACATAACTTACCTATTTAATATGGAAAACATGCTCAGTTCCTAGTCGACTAGGAACTTATTAAGGACACCGGGAAGTAATTTTACCACAAGGGGGCTAAATTATTCCAATAATTAAACAAATTGTTTAGCAATAACCAATCATTGCAATAAACTAAAATTTGGAGCGAGTATAACAATGTCAATGCTACCAGGATTTATGGCAGAATAGGATTAGCATAAGCATTGTCATCCAATTAGGCAGCAAGTTGATTGAAAATAAAGCAGAATGAAGAATAGGGAACAGATGTGCTCTTGACAAGCAAACATTCCAAAGGTGCAGAAAAAAATCATAATCGTAAGTTCCTCAACTTTAGGGTAACTCGATTGTGCCCTCCTCATCCCCTTTGCACTGGGCTGCACCGTGGTGGATATGGCAAAACCTGACATATGTATGAATGTTGAGGTTTTGTCTTTGCAAAACATAAAAATATGGTGCTCTCTAAAAAGTGGTTACTATTACTGCTAAGTCTCTTCAATATTTATGAAATATTGGAGAGCAAGAGGATTAATGACTTTATTGTCAGAAATCCAGCATTAGTCAACAACAACTATTTAAAAATAAATGCTTCTGCAAATTTTGGCCACTGAAATGAAATTGGTTTGTGAGAGAAATTAATTCAAAGAAAGGTGTGAAATATGTTTTCTTCCTGAATGTTAATAATAATACTACTAATAATAATTTCTGATCTTAATTTATGGTAAGGTACATTGTTAGTCTTGAACAAATGTACTGCAATAATGATAGTCATTAAAAAGTGCATGAAACACAACTTTTCTGTACACCAATCACATGTGATAACAACTGTTCTTCACTAAATTCTAAAATAAGAACAAATTAGAAACTAAAAACTTCACTTATCTTAGTATGTTGATATTCTTTTTCTCTTTTTCTGACCCAGGGGTTTCAAGCTATATCCAGCTCATTCTCAAAGTCATATAAACAAAATCGTTGCCAAGCTACAATCTTTTATTTTTGTGAAAAACAATTATTCATATTCAATTTTTTATTTACCAATCTCTGAAAACAAAAATTTATAAATACAATCTATAGATGGTAATTCAAAGTTCATGACATGGTTCCTGTTTTTTAAAATAAAAATTTTTTCCCAAACCATTAAATCTATCGGATTACTTAACTGTTTTAATAATTTAACCTCTGAATTAATTTCATGATTAAATGACCAAAAATGATCTGCCACAGCTGATTTATCAGTTTGTTTATATTTAATATTTCTAAAATGTTCTTTTATTCTGGTTTCTAGATGACGTTTAGTTTTACCAATATAAACTTTATCACAATCTAAACAGCTAAATTGATAAATGCCAGATTTTTTATAATTTGGTATTTTATCTTTTTTTGAAAAATTAAGTAAATTTTGTATATTAAATTTATTTTGAGGGACCAAATTTATTCCATATTCTTTAAAAATCCTTGTAAATTTTTTATTAGCCCATGGATGGTAAGTAAACTTTTTAAAAATATAATTATCTTTTATTTTTTTAAGGGTTGAAACTTCTTTGACAGCTTTTTGATATTTAAATTCCCCTATCCTTTTATGTATAAAATCTGTATTAAAACCATTAATTACTGCAGTGTTAATATGTTTATATTCTATGTCAAATTCATCTTTATTAAGGGGTATATTTATTAATCTATAAATTAAACTATTAAAAACAGCAAATTTATCTGCAAAAGGATTAAAACTTTTATATTTTATGTAATTATCAGTGTGAGTAGATTTTCTGTAAATATCAAATTTCAATTTATTTTTATGTCTTTTAATTTTTAAGTCCAAAAATAAAAGGAATCCATTATTCTCAGTTTCCAAAGTGAATTGTATAGCTTTATCTTGTAAATTTAAAAGTTTTAAAGCATCATTTATCTGTTTATTAGGGACAACAGCAAAAATATCATCCACATATCTATACCATATTTTAAGTGAAGTTTTTAGTTTCTAATTTGTTCTTATTTTAGAATCTTGTTGCTTCACTGTTAACAGCTTCAATTTTTACTTAATTTAACTGTTCTTCACATTTATCACAGTGTCCTTTCACATGTGTGAAACAATAGTCAGCTGTGTTGTGAAAATGCTCACAATGTGTTTCAGCTGACCCCGCCAATACCCATCCGTATTGATGTGCACACTGGAGAGAGGAACTGCTGATATTGTGTCTCAATCAAGCAAACTAGTGCCATTATTTGTAATTCTTCAAAAGCCCTTTGACATGGGCAAAGGATGTCAAAGACCTCACGACAGCAGGCCCAATCACAAGCCATCACCCGCGCATTGGCTAGGACAATACAACCCAAACCATAGTATATATTTGGAAAACTGAGGAGACTTTTTCATCTTTTTAGTCCTGAAGATGGCCATGGAGTATACGATGGCCGAAAGCTCGACCTTCTTAAATTTAACACGGCTGATCACCCGTGAAGCATTGATCGATATACATAATACTCCACAATTATCAGAACACAGTGTAGTTAGTACCAATAAACATAAATGTTTAGGAATCATACTGGATCAAAGGTTGACTTGGTCGGAACACATTAATTATATTTGCAGGAAAATAAGCAAATCGCTATATCTGCTCAGGCATTTTTCAAGTTTCTTAGAAGTAAGAGAATTGAAATTGATATACTATGGAGTTATATACCCACATATGACATATGGGCTGGAGCTCTGGGGATGCAGTGCTAAATCACACATGGAAAGACGTTTTAAATTACAGAAGAAAGCAATTAGAACTATATATCACTTACACCCTAGGGAATCATGCAGACAGTGTTTTAGAGAAGAACAAATTCTTACAATATTTTCACTATATGTCTATAAAGCAATAATATATGCACTACAAAAAGACAGCTTAAGAAACAATAATGTCCATCACTATAACACGCGACATAACTGTAACTTTTATAGACAAGGCTTTAGATTAAATATTAGTTACAAAGACCCTTGTGTAATGGGGCTATATCTTTATAATAAGTTACCAAATTCAATAAAGCAAATTAACATAACTAATACTCTTAAGTGTCAGCTCAAGAACTATCTAATAAATAAATCATTGTATAATCTGGACGAATTATAAATTTGTAATTGAAGATGTATATTTTAATTATGTAATTGAATTTGTCAAAACTGTATTGCAGTTTACTGACATCCCAACAGCTGATGATGGGATTGAATGGTCCTGAAAACATTTCCGCTTTAAAAAAGCAGTTTAGTAGTGAAGGTAAGTGTAAAAAAGTGACTCAAAATAACCTCAAATTAGGAGCATTAGCTCAACGATGTGTTATGCATCAAGTATTATTATTATTTAGCACAATTCAGAAAATTAAATAGTAATCCTGTATGATGTGTTCTCTAGTTCAGTTGCAGAACTTCTCACCAAGAGCCTAATGTTCAACATACACTGAGTAAATTCAGAGTTAAAGGTACACTCAGCAATTAAAAAATCCAAACCTTTACCCCTACTTTTTATAGTAAATGCTATCAACCTGTTTTGAATTTTTACACTGTATTTATCTCGCTTGTGTGAATAACTCCAAAGTATCACTTTCTTAGGACTACTTAGAGACAAACTTACATCATTTTAAGTATATTTTAGTTAACAGAAATTTTACAAACTTGAAATTTGAAATGTTTAACTTTAATTAATTGATATTTAAAAAACCCAATTCAAAAGCCAATGTTATTTCTATTACATTTATAACAACACATCCAAAGAACATGAATTTCAGTTCATATCAACTTCAAAAAATCTGATATGTTGCGCTCACATGACTTTCTCTACTCTTGTACTAACCATCTTACAAACTCTTACTCCTATATCTTCTTCGTGTTAGTTGAGATAAACATTTGTACAAATTATCTTATTGCTTATTTCCTGGTAGGTACAAGGGGAATATCAGAATACAGTAGGCTTTGTGCGACAGTCAAATCTTTTAAAGCTTTGAGATTCCATTCTCTTTGCACACTTAACATATAAAAAAACTAACGATGTTCCATTTCACGAAAGTTTTAAGTTTTCCGAAACTGACACAAATAACAAGGAATATCTCCAAAATGGTTCACTCTACAAAAAAAATTTATTCAGACATAAATTGTGTTTTAGCAAGATCTACATGTTTTGTACAGTAAGATTTTGTCTATCTCTTATGGTTTGTGAGTTATTCAAAAGACATCCAGAGTAAGCAGGACTACATAGGCTATAGCCAGAAAATTCAAAATGTACATTTCATTTGTCATACAAATATCTTAAACATATGGCATTTTCGTATCTTCCTTTCTTAGGATCACAAAAGGTTGTCCGTGAATGTTCAAACTCTGTCAGTGGTATGTAGATGACATATTTGCAATAGTTCCAAAAAGACACATCAGTGATGCATTAAAACTTCTAAACATACAGTACAAAAGCATAAATTTCACAGTGGAAGTGGAAAAAGATGATAAATTACCATTTTTAGATCTAAAATTAATCAAAAACAAGGATAGAATAAACTTCGGTATTCACAGAAAACCAACACAGACGGACAATTACATAAGAGCTAATACTTACAATCCATGAAGCCACAAACAAGCAATCTTCAATAGTTTAACACATAGATTGAACATCCCTCTTCCAGCAGAAGAATACAAAACAGAATATTACAAAATAATTGAAATAGCACAAAAAAAGAGCTTCCCCAAAGAATTAGTAGATAAAAAAGTAAAACAAGCAGAAAAGAAAAAATTAGTAAAAGAAACAACTCTCACAGCAGCTGAAACAAAAATGACATTCAAAAAATTCACATATCATACATGGGCCTTTGATAAATTTAAAAAGTGTTCAAGGAATACAACATTCAGCTAGCACCAGTAAACCATTACTACATAAAAAACCTGCTGCTTTCAAACATCAAAGATGCTAACAAAAAATCTGGCATATACCAAATTGAATGCAGTGATTGTAGTGAAGTATACATAGGAAAAACCAAAAGAAATTTAGAAATTAGATCCAAGGAACATGATAGGAACATCAAGAGTAAACAATTAGAAAAATCAGAAAAATCCGGTGAAATCTCGACATCAAATTTTTGGGTGCAATACAATACTTCCTCTATTTACCCGTAGAGAAAGTAAAAATCAGAGTCAACTTTGAACTCCATTTTCAAAACAAAAACAAATTTATCAATAACAATTCACTTGAGAGCTCTGACTTTGTACTATCAATTATTAAGTTTCAATATGTGCTAACAATTAAGGAAAATATAAGCTATTAACAGCAAAGCAACAAAATCTAAAATAAGAACAAATTAGAAACTAAAAGCTGCACTTATTAATATTGCAAGTTGTTATGTAACTATGGTAACTAGTTTGGATAAGCACTGCTACAACTTTCAATATTAATAAGATAAGTGGAGCTTTTAGTTTCTAATCTGTTCTTATTTTAGATGTGCTAAAAGTTTCATCAAATTTGGCCAAACAGGAAAAAAGTTAAAAGACTCCTGAGTATGAGCGCAGTTTGATAAGTCCATGATTTTGATGAGAAATCGGACACATATCACAGGTTTCTTGTTGGCACCGAAGTCGTACACTGATTCTGAGAGACAGAACTCCAACTGAAACATTTAACACCACAGATGGGATTCTGTTGTTTTTAGTCCAGATTTTCAGTTCTGGTTCTACCACTGAAACATTTACCCACACATGGCTTGTGTTTAAAAACACCAGCAACAAGTTGGTTAGCATACAAAAATAATCATTATCATCTGTTTCTTACAGCATCATTGGGAGCCTGTAAAAGCTGTAGTTTTGTGTTGCTTCATAGCAAATAGAGAATAGTCAATTTCATATTCACATAAAGCATTATTTTATGTAAGGTGAGTCAATGAAGGAAATGTTGTTTTCTAGTGCCTTGCATCTGGCAATGAAGCCATTAGCATTCGTGCTTTCCAATACTTTTGAACTGTAGTTTCTTCTGATCTTAATGCTTCACAGGTCTTCAAGTGGTCTTCGTTCATTTCTGCTGGATCGTTACACAGGACACATATTGGTGAGGCTGAGATACCTATTCTGTAGAGATGACTTGCTAAGCAGTCGTGATTTGTCAATAGTTGGAAGGCTGCAACAGCTGTTTTCCTTGGTCTCTGGGGGATTATATCTGGGTTTGAAAGTAGTGTAATCCATTTTTTATCTTTGGCATTTGTTTCTATTTCTTGTAGGTATGAATGAGAAAATTTTTTAATGATCAAGCGTTTTATTGAGGAATATGAGAAATTGAATTTAGATTTTTGTTTTATTGTTGTGCCTTTCTTTGCAAGTGAGTCTGCAGCTTCATTCCCCATGACTCCACAGTGTGCTGGAATCCATTGGAGATGAACAGTCTTATTAACTTTTTGGAGTTGTGTTAACATTTTGTAGCATTCTCTAATTTTTGTTGACTTCTTTGTAGTATTTGAACATATTCCCTGAATTGCAGCTTTAGAATCTGAAAGAATTACTGCCTTGTTAAATTTATTTAAGGGAAGATTTAATTATTGTCGGAGAGCAATATATATAGCCTCTATTTCTCCATCATAATTTGTTGTGTCTCTGCCAACAGAATGATAAAAGGAAAAATGTGAACACGTAACTCCAGCTCCAGTAAGGTTTTCTTTCGAGGATCCATCAGTATATATGTGCAGCCATTCTTCTGTGGGATACCTAGTATTGATTGTTTCCAGAGCTAGAAGTTTTTGTATTTCTTTTGGTGTGTCTAATTTACTTATTTCCTCTATTAATTCCAAACTGAAGGTAGGTTGCAACAATTCCAATGGATTTTCTCTTATAAGTAGATTTTCTCTGGTGTTAGG
The DNA here is from genome assembly GCA_030765045.1 of Tenodera sinensis. NCBI lineage: Eukaryota > Metazoa > Arthropoda > Insecta > Mantodea > Mantidae > Tenodera > Tenodera sinensis. The sequence continues at coordinate 185,606,859 of CM060965.1, read as the reverse complement.
AATGTTCAATTTGGATTTAATCTGTGTTACCTTTTCTAGGAAACTACTATGAGTTTTAAGGATTGAAGGGGGGAAGTTCTCTTCTGTCCATTTAGAGTTTGGCAGTCGTAACATTTTCTCGTGTTGGAGCAATGCTTGTTCTTCTATTTTTGTTGTTATTGATGGGGTCCGTGTTAAGGCAAGCATGGCATCAATAGGTGTGTATTTAACTGCTCCAGTGATTAGGCGAAGAGCCTGATTTTGTATTTGTTCAAGTTTATTGATGTTAGCATTTGCTGCTGTTATTAAAGCTTCAGAACAGTACAAGAGGTTTGGTTTAACATACATTTTGTATGTTGTGTTAAGGACTCTCCTTGAGCAGCCCCATTTAGCACCAGCTAACCTTTTCAGGATTTGCAGTTTCTTTTCAACCTTTTCTGAGATGTTTGTTATATGTTTTTTCCAACTTAGCTTTCTGTCGAAAGTGATGCCTAAGTATTTGGCATCATCAACTGCTTTGAGTGGTTTACTATTATAATTTATGTTAATATTAACTGGTTTGTATTTTAGTGTAAATAATTCATAATTTGTTTTTTCCACATTGATAGTCATGAGGTTTTTGGAGCTCCATTCATGTACTTTGTGTATGGCTGTTTCTATTCTGTCTTTAATTAATTCTGGTTTTTTTGGAGAGCCTGAAGTCCAAATGACTACATCGTCAGCAAATAAAGCAGTTTTGGTTTCTAAAGTTTTTATTATTGATGGGAGGTCATTTATATATATGTTAACGAGTGTTGTGCTCAGAACAGCACCTTGTGGAAGTCCTTGGTGTGTTTGTTTATATTTGGAAATGTATGTATTATATTTTCTGGCACAAAATCTTTGTGAAATAAACTGAGTTATCCATTTAAGCATGTTACTTTTCACACCTATTGATTGCAACTTCTCAATTAATTTGTTTCTCCAGACTGAGTCATATGCTGATTTGAAATCAATGATTACTGCTAAGGTATCCTCCTTTCTATTGAAAGCTTCCTTGATGTCTTGGCTTAGTAGGAGTACAAATGAAGGAAATGTAAGAAAGGCTGAAAAATTGTTATGGTGACTACTGCATCACATGACATGGTTCACAGAATTTCAATGTGTCCATCCAAGCACACAGGACGGCCAGTTGATGTCAAAACAGAAGAAATGGTGAGCAAAGTTCAGGATGTTGTGAAGGAGGGCAGATAGTGGAAATCTGTGAGATAGTCAACACCCTACAGATCCCAAATGAATGATTACCTGATATCCTACAGGAATATTTGCATATGAGGAAGCTATCAGTAAGATGGATGCTGCAACTGCTCACAATTGACAACAAGCAGAACTGTGTGACCATTTAATAGAAATGTTTGAACATGTTCCAGCATAATCCAAATGACTTTTTGCAGCAGTTGATAAAACCAGAATCCATCATTGTCAGCCTGAGGCAAAGCAACAATTCAAGCAGTAATTTCCTTTGGTGGACATGCTCTAAAAGAAAGCGAAAACTTCTTCGCCAGCAGGAAAAATCATGGCAGCCATATTTTGAGATTCCGAAGACCCAATATCCATCCACTTTCTTTAACCTCTTGAGCGATGGCCATTTAAACGTCCGCGAGCCAAGAACTGCTAGCATTTAAATTGTTAAATGCACTTCGTATATACACAGCTGTATTTTGTGTAAATATTAAGTTATTTTAGTGAAACAAAAACTGGTATAAAACTCGTTATTTGCAGTATAAATGTATGTCATCAGCAAAGTTGAGTTGTATTTACAAAACGTTGAAATGGCACAATTTTGTTTCACTGTGGTGAAAAGTCAACTTTGCTCTGTCGAACGCATCTAATATAAGTTCTCGGAAGGAAACAGTAAAGAAACACCCATTGTATGTGTGGCTTATGCGTCAGCATACTGTGTAATAAATCGCTACTGCATGCGTGGTCGCTTGAGTCATCAGAATAGATCAACATTACAACTTTTGCTTACACGAGTTTCGTAACTGAGTAGAGTCCGTGTCTTTCTTTGTTGAAATACATACATATTCTTTCCTGCTTGTAGCTGAAGGGAGAAGTGGTATAAAAAGGTGTTTTTGCACCAACTGGATATAACCATATACAATTGTTTGGGGATTTGGACAGCTCTCTAAACCCACACAGGACAATGACCAACCTTGACTACCGACTATAAATAACTCGCAGCCTAATTGAACAATACCACGTTGGGGGTTGAAAATCCAAAACCCCTGCACCCCTCAGACTTCAAGGAAAACATTATCCTAAAAGGATACCACCAACAGCAAAGAAGTCCCGCCCATTTCGAAAGTGTTTCGTGTGCCACAAGAAGGGAATTCGCGAATGTGGAGATGTACGTACCCTTGTGTGTTTATCCCTGTTTTGAGGTAAATCACTGCAGAACGAACATATTAAGGTAAGCCAATAAAGTATATAGACCTTACTAAAATGTTTCATAAAGGGAAAATTATAATAAGTTGAGTTGGATAAGGGATAAATAAGGGTTAAATGCTTAAACGCACAGGACGCCCACATCGCTCATCCGCCATTTTAAATGGACGTGATTTCACGTCGATATCCCTCAAGAGGTTAAAAGGCTAAAATGATCACAGATTCATATTATGCCATAGTACCAGATATTCTTTTTTAATTTCGCGCCGTAGCCAAGTGGTTAGATCAGCCAGTCACTTCTCATCAAAGCAGCCCAGGTTCGATCCCAGGCAACCGCATGTGGGATTCATGGTGGACAGTGATGCTGGGGTGGGTTTCCTCTGGGTTCTCTGGTTTCCCCCACCATCTCATTCCACCGGTGCTCCATCTTCATTCCATGTATCATCAGGACCACTGCCTGCACTGCCGTAGTAGTAAAAGTAGGCATTAAACACTACAAAAAAACAATACCAGTACAATTTCATAAGGAACTGTTAAAGAAAAGACCCCATCTGGCTATGGAAAAGGTTCTCTTTCACCGGGATAATGCACACACACACACGTGTTGCACTGCCATTGCAAAATTTATGGGATTGAGCCACAAACTGCTACCTCATCCACCTTATTCTCCAAATTGGCTCCAAGCAGCTCCTTCATTTTCCCAAACCTCAAAATTTGGGTTGGTGGGAAGATATTTACATTCAATAAAGACATTGTGCAGAAATATAATGGCTTTCAAAAATCACATTTTATGGAAGGGTCAAAAAAGTTGAAATGTACAGCAAGGTATACTGAGTTGATAAAGTTGATTTCTTTTGGAAAAATATTTATCAAGCCATCCTTGTACATCCTTGAGAGAATTTAAACTCAAGAAGCCAGTTAGTTCTCCCACTGTTACACATGTGCATGATTGTGATCAAACAATGAATTAGCATATAACTACCTGGTTGTTTGAGGTCGTGGTTTTGGTACAGCATTACTGATTTTGATAGCCCTGCTTCCTAAACCCTTATATCCATTCATTTGCTGCAAGCAGTTTTTCTGCTCTTCTTCACTTGCAAATCGTATGAACCCATATCCTTTGCTGTATCCTGCATTATCCAATATAACTGAAAATGAAAAGGATCATTTTAATGTTTATTTAATCAAGCTTTCCTGCATTTTTAGAAATAAAAACAAGATAATTATGAATTCAATATCCTTATATATAGATGCGCATGTGATGCTAAAAGCATTTTCATCCTGCTTTCATAGAAAGTAACTTATTTGAGCTTTACCTTCTTGCTAAATGAACTTCCTTCGGGATAGTGCTCTCCTGCCATTTAGCAGTGCTTCCATCTAGCACCAAACTCCACACCAACTACATCATCCATCTGTTAACTCTACTTTATCACTGTTTCACATAGACTTCATGTCTTTCACCACAAGCCAGCATATGATTGAAGAGGGAAGCATTCTTGACCAATGGAAGTCCAGAAACAAAACCAAGATTCAAGGAGAAATTTCTGTACATTTCCATCCCTCCTCCTGGATGGAAGTCTGTGTAAGCTCATTTACTCTCCAGGCATGGCAAACTTTCTTGAAGCATCTTGTAGCTGTATATATTGTCACAAAACATTTGAATGAGGTTATTGTTGAGGTCATTGATTCTCTTTGCAAAGAGCAAGAGAAGAAGTGTCCTTATTCAACACTCCAGTCCAACCAGAAGAAACAGGATTCCTGCATCTGACAATGAAGCAAGCAATCACAGTAAAGAGAAGAAGTGTCCTTATTCAACACTCCAGTCCAACCAGAAGAAACAGGATTCCTGCATCTGACAATGAAGCAAGCAATCACAGTAAAGAGAAGAAGTGTCCTTATTCAACACTCCAGTCCAACCAGAAGAAACAGGATTCCTGCATCTGACAATGAAGCAAGCAATCACAGTAAAGAGAAGACGAGTCCTGTATTCAACACTCCAGTCCAACCAGAAGAAACAGGATTCCTGCATCTGACAACGAAGCAAGCAATCACAGTAAAGAGAAGAAGTATCCTGTATTCAACACTCCAGTCCAACCAGAAGAAACAGGATTCCTGCATCTGACAATGAAGCAAGCAATCACAGTAAAGAGAAGAAGTGTCCTGTATTCAACACTCCAGTCCAACCAGAAGAAACAGGATTCCTGCATCTGACAATGAAGCAAGCAATCACAGTAAAGAGAAGACGAGTCCTGTATTCAACACTCCAGTCCAACCAGAAGAAACAGGATTCCTGCATCTGACAATGAAGCAAGCAATCACAGTAAAGAGAAGAAGTGTCCTTACTCAACACTACAGTCCAACCAGAAGAAACAGGATTCCTGCATCTGACAATGAAGCAAGCAATCACAGTAAAGAGAAGACGAGTCCTGTATTCAACACTCCAGTCCAACCAGAAGAAACAGGATTCCTGCATCTGACAATGAAGCAAGCAATCACAGTAAAGAGAAGACGAGTCCTGTATTCAACACTCCAGTCCAACCAGAAGAAACAGGATTCCTGCATCTGACAATGAAGCAAGCAATCACAGTAAAGAGAAGAAGTGTCCTGTATTCAACACTCCAGTCCAACCAGAAGAAACAGGATTCCTGCATCTGACAATGAAGCAAGCAATCACAGTAAAGAGAAGAAGTATCCTGTATTCAACACTCCAGTCCAACCAGAAGAAACAGGATTCCTGCATCTGACAATGAAGCAAGCAATCACAGTAAAGAGAAGACGAGTCCTGTATTCAACACTCCAGTCCAACCAGAAGAAACAGGATTCCTGCATCTGACAATGAAGCAAGCAATCACAGAAAAGAGAAGACGAGTCCGGTGTTTGACACACAGCGATTGGAAGGAAAAAGAACCTGTTTTGCATGTTGATCAATACATTGCTATGCACATAGAAAAACTTTTACCCAGCAAAGCTATTAAATTGCTCTAATTTAAAACTAAGAACACTCATATTTGTTCTCTATAAGAGATTTTGCTTTGATAAAACTGTGGAGAGATTTGATAAGCTGAAATAATAACTGCACTCATTTAACCAGTAAATAGAACAAAACAAGAAAATGTGTATTTGGAGCTGCTATACTTCATTTAGCCCAACAAAGAGCACTGGTGTAAACAAATGCATATGCCACCATTACAGCACACTTTTCAACTTACTCAAATAGTTTGTTTCTGCACGCATATAGTATCATCCTTTAATACGAGGGGCGTCTCAAAAGTAAGTTGCACTATTTTTTTAAAAAATAACGAAACGTTTAAATATTTTAAAAAGAGTATATTTTGAAAGCTACATTCAGTACCTATTTTTCCACATAATTTCCTTGAACCTCAATACATTTTTGATACCGTGGTAACAGTTTTTTTAACCCAATGTCACACCACTCTCCCGCCAAACTGGATAGCCATCTTTCCACTTCTTGTTTCAGTTCACCATTTACGAAGCGCCTTCCCCCAAGACGTTGCAGCTCCGGAAAAAGATGGTAATCACTCGGTGCAAGGTCAGGTGAATAAGGTGGATGACCGAAAACATCCCATCGAAACTGCTCAAACAGGGCTTGAGTTTCACGAGCAGCATGCGTGCGAGCGTTATCATGGAACAGAAAAACTGTTTTGCTCAACTTTCCCCTCCTTTTGTTTTGTATGGCTCTTCTGAGTTTTCTCAGCACCTCACAATAGCGAGCAGCTGTCATTGTGGTCCCACGGGGCAGGTAATCGATTAACAGTACTCCCTTCGAATGCCAGAATATCGTTGCCATGACCTTGCCAGCCGATGCAACAACTTTTGCCTTTTTTGGTGTATGCTCATCCTTTCGTTTCCACACCATACTCTGTCTTTTGGATTCGGGTGTCCAGTGATGGATCCATGTTTCGTCCCCGGTCACTATTCTGTCGAATAAGCCATCTCCCTCATCCTCAAAAAATTGCAAAAATTGCAATGCAGCGTCAACTCTCTGCTCCTTGTGTTGTTCTGAAAGCATGCGAGGAACCCATCTTGCACACACTTTTGATAGACACAGATCCTTAGAAATAATCCTGTGAAGTGATGCATGGCTTATTTCAATATAAGGAGGAAGTTCAAACAAAACTGCATCAAGTGTAAGGCGCCAATCGGTGTTCACGACTGCTCGAACCTCGTCAACAATATCCGGAGCGCGGGAAGTGGAGGGTCGGCCACTTCGCTGCTCATCGTGTAATGTTGTTCTCCCTTCAATGAACGATTGGCGCCAAAGAGAAACCATTTGTCTTGACATAATGTCTTTTCCATAAACACTGCACAACTCGTGATGAATTTCATTTATTTTTTCCCGTCAAAAAGCGGATTACATCGCGAACTTCGCAATCGGCGGTAGGAACAAATGGAGTCTCCATTGTTACTGCCGTTTTAGTATCCCAGCAATAAACTTAGGTACCTAGGAATTTTACAGTGATGCTACTATACCCATACCTATATTCCCTGGGACTTTTAGACTTTTCCCGCCTACCGCGGATTTAAAAAAATAGTGCAACTTACTTTTGAGATGCCCCTCGTACTTCAAATAATAAAGTGATGAACTATGGTAGTATTTTAATAATCATTACATTTACAATTAGCTTAATTAACTAGTTTCAACTAATTATCATACCCGTGCAATAATTGGCATTCCCATTTCATTTATTGGAGGGAAGCTAATGCAGTTGCGATCAGTAGATCCAGGCCCATATGAACTAGTCATCAACAGGCACTTGAACCCCACTCACTCACTGCATAGTGACATCAGAGCAGTGTAATTACACATACAAGTGGCAAAGGCCTTAAAAGTGGTGGAAACGGAGATCTTTGAATGTGTTTAATCTTCTTATTTGAATATAATGTACATACTTGCTGTTCAGGATGTCATTAAATTAACAATAGAAGCAATTGGCATTCTGCGAATGTTTTATGACCAAATTGAAGACAGTGTGATTACAAACCTTGATGACAACTCAAACGATATCACCATTTTTTGTTGTAAACTGGGTGTTCTGGTATTACTCAATGACATGTAAGTATTCCATATTTCTTCCTCCATTCTTCAATTAGCAATTACAATTTAACAAGTATAGGGTATGTATTTCTTTAGTACTGAGTGCTGGTGCAGTGAAATACAGCAAGAAATACAATTGCCAATAATTGTAATTTCTTGAGCTTCCAATGGTAAGCAGCTAATTGCCTAATGCATTTGAAGAGCTTGCAATAATAATTACTAAGATAAGTAAAGCTTTTAGTTTCTAATTTGTTCTTATTTTAGATTCTGTTGCTTCACTGTTAATAGCTTCAATTTTCCTTGAATTAAGCCGATTACCTGTTGAGGCACAAGAGAGCAAGTTCCATTATGTGTTCACAAAATGTCAAAGTGTGGAGTGATACTACCATGCATGAGCTGTATTTGTATTTCCGATGCACTCTTGCCTGCTCAATTGTGCACCCTCTAGGAAATTTTTCATGACATGGAAACTGGAATGACTGTGGGTAACTGACCTCTGGAATATACTACATTGCAACAATATTGTTCACACACGTATCACCTACTACTATCAAAACAACATAATGAATATAAATAGAAGTAGACTCCGGCAGTGAAAGCCTACACTCTCTCAATGTAATGAATATTGAAGAAAAGAGAGCCTCTCTCTAGGACCTACCAATAGAAACGTACCTCGCAAGTTCTCCTGAACTTGAGTCCGAACTCTACATATCCTCATGTTATTACATTCAAATCTACTGACCTCTTCAACATCTTGTATTATGCAACGGCCATGGTGAGATTTGAAGCACCATCAGCAGGATTGCATCAGTTGGCATAAAGTCATGACGTCAATTCAGGTCAAATATTCAGAGCAACAGAATGCTGATGAAGCAAGCAGTAGCTAAATTAACGCACGCAATCTAGGGCATGACTACCTCCATAGCACAGTGGTAGCATGCCTGCCTCTGGCACAGCGGGCCTGGGTTTGATCTCTGGTACTGGTGTGGGGATTTTTGCCCTGCTGAGAGGTCTGGCATGGGATGCACTCAGCCTTGTTAGGACCCAAAGGGGCCAATTGAGGAACTATGTACTTGATGAAGAAGTAGCAACCCCAGGTCGTAAAAGCCACATAACTTGCTGACCACGTCTCACTCTCCACTACTGTACCCCACTCATGACGCCTGTGTGCAGCAGCTGGGCGGTAAGCCTTGGCCCTTCATGGGGTTTTTATTTAGGTCACGATCTCTAGTCTCCTAGACCATTTATCAGGTGATGTCATGCCAAGGAGTATATTTTCACTAGTGCCTCAAGATCCATGAGAATTGCTAAGGTAAGTTGGTGTGGTATTTAAGATTCTGGCCCTGGTTTCCGGCTTGTCCACAAACTTGAGATTAACTTTATCTTCCACCCCCTTCCCAAACATTCCTCTACCCACCCAGTTACACCCCTCTATTTCCAGATATCTTCCTCTGGATGAAGTTTGTTGCAAACTAATTTAAATTAACTCAGAAAAGGCACAGAGGATCAATAAACTCCTCAAGTATACTTCTCATGAACAAAGAGCTATTTTAACACAAAAAGTTGAATAACTTGAATTTCTCCATTAAAGGAGAAAAAAAGAATGAAAAATAGGTGTCCAAAATTTTGTAAAAATATTCCTTGTGAAGTTTCATGCTTAAAATAGATATTTTTTTCTGAGTTTAAGGTAGTTAGTTGCTTTCATTAAACATATTTTCCAGTATTTTAACCAATGTGCAGGTTTTTCTTTTCATTTCACGTCAGAATGCTTCTTACTTTTTTATTTTTAATCAATTATATTACCATAGTAATAATTCAAAGAAAGATAATAAAAACATACTTTCTGAAAGTATTAATAGCTCATAGAGGAGAATGAATTAGTTTGTTTTCCTCAAACTAACATTTTTGCACAAAAAATCTTTTATTTATTGTTATTTTGACAGCTACAGCCTGGTTCACAATATCCCAAAAACAAGGAAGGGAATGCATATTAATAAATCAGAAAATGAATTTTGTACATTGACTGGAGCATCATTTGTTTGTCACTCACCAATGATGTCTTTTCATCTGCTTCCACTTGAGCTAACATAATGCAGATAAGCATTAAATTCAATAGAGCACATATTTTCTAAATGTGGATCCACTATCATTCTAATTCTACAGGGCTCTTCCTTTAAAAGCTAATGGGTGCAAGCATTTTGCCTGTGTGCCACAGCTGGTTTTGCTCCTACATGTATAACACTTTGGAGATGTCATCAGGTGGGAATTTCAGTCTTCTCCACATAGAGCTACTAAATGTTTAATTCTTACAAGTGTCCATGGTTTAAAACAAAGTGACCCAGTATCATGAATGCATTATTGTGAACGGTTTCCTTCATCAGTGAATGATGGTTTAATTGATCCACAGCGTGGTTCCATGCCAACACCCATAACAGTTGATACTGGGCCTCTGAAAATCCACATCGTGTTCATTATGATCGGAGAGTTGGAGTTTGTGTGCTGTTAGCGCTAGACGCATAACCAGTCCAATATTCTACCAGCAGACTGTAAATACAGAGAGGTACCAAAATGACATTTTGACCCCATTTGATCATGAACTGACAGAAGAAGGAAGAGAATCCATATGGGTAGTTTCAACAAGATTCTGCTACTGCCCATACAGCAGAGGAGTCCATGAATCAAATTAGGGAAATGTTTGAATATAGAGTGATTACTGCTAGTGTATGGCCCTCTCACTCCCTCGATTTAACAGTGTGTGATTTTTACTTGTGGGGTAGCTGGAAAGACATAGTTTACGAGACAAATCCTCATACATTGGAAGAACTACATAAAACAAAATATTAGAAATGAAATCTGAAACCTTAGTATCCCAACTTAACTGTGTGAATCAGAATGGTTCTCCTGATAAAATGCTTGTTTTCCAGCATCTTCTCTAAGGTAAGAGTTTATGTAGGAACAAAGCTGGCCGTGGCACACGTAATTGCACACAGGCGAAATCACGTGCACCCGTTAGGTTTTAAATGAAGAACCCTGTACTTGAGAGGTGGAACTAGAACTTAAAAATTCAATGCCACAGCTGGGATTTGAACTACAGACCCTCCGCTTACTAGGCAGGTGCTCTAACCATTAAGCTACAGTGACAACCTGCCAGAATGACATTGAATTCTCAAACCAGTTTGTATTTCTCCTGATAAACCACAAAGGCAATCTCACATCAGAGACAATTACCCCAATGGTGACTTACTATTGCAAGTACTTTATGTCCCAGGATTAATTAACCTTCAGATGGTAATTATTATTTATTTATGCCAACAAACTTACTGAAGGTTAATTAATCCTGGGACATAAAGTACTTGCAATAGTAAGTCACCATTGGGGTAATTGTCTCTGATGTGAGATTGCCTTTGTGGTTTATCAGGAGAAATACAAACTGGTTTGAGAATTCAATGTCATTCTGACAGGTTGTCACAGTAGCTTAATGGTTAGAGCACTTGCCTAGTAAGCGGAGGGTATGTGGTTCAGATCCCAGCTGTGGCATTGAATTTTTAAGTTCCAGTTCTACCTCTCAAACATTGCCCACACACAGCTTGTGTGTTTAAAAACACCAACAGTAAGTTTGTTGGCATAAATAAATAATAACCCTGTACTTGTTTCAAGTATATTCATATTGTACAGTAATTGTTGTCCTTTATTCTTCTTTAATTCCCACCTATCATTTTTCTTAGGTTTTCCGGTGTAGGCCATGGCATCGGCAGCCAATGCCTACACGATGCAGCCTACACCAGTAAACCTAAGGATATCAGCCATGGAAGCCTTCATAAACAATTCCTACCAATATTTACTGTTCTTAGAAGTTTTTGCTAGGTTTTTCTTTTCCACTACATACAAACTACAAGTGATACTTTCACTAGAAGAGCCAATGCTCAATGAATCTTAGGGACTCTGGGAGTACATTTGCTGGAATTTCTTCCAGTTTAATTTTGCCAGTTTGAAACAACAGAGAGCTCTAGCAACACATTCATTCATAGTTACCTATTTTGCAAAGGCCTTAAATCTATTCCTGACATCAGGAAGGTTACAGTAATATAAGGTTTGAGGACTAGGTGACGCCAATTTAATGCACTACATTAAATTACTTCCATTATAGATACAGTATTACCATTTTCATTTCAGCAAACCTTTTATTTTGCTCTGGAAACACAAGTTGTGATGCTTTCAAATTCTATCTTCAACATGTATGTATCTCTTAGGGCCAGTTTCACCCACCAATGTTAAATTTTAACTCAATATTAAACTGATTTAACATTGAAATTAACCAATTTCTGTTTCATTAAACAATGTCACCTTTAACACAGAGATATGCTTGATGTTAAGGCATTTAATATAAGTTAGAACTCAGTAAATGGTTGCAGCAAACCAAACGGTTTGTATGAGTTTGCTGTATTCGACATTTAATGGAAGAATGTATGTGCACCATAATAACTTTGAAAACCTGCAAAACGAGGAACTTTTAAAGCAATACAGACTTTCTATAGCAGTTGTGAGAATAATTTTACAGCAAATAGCTACCTTAGGTTAGAATATGAGATTATGCTACTGGCACTTTTCATTTAATAGTAAATGGCAAATGTTGCAGTTTCCAAAGCTGAAAGTTTGTGAGTTTATTCAGAAGGTTTCCAAAGCAATTGCTTTAGTACAGCAAACAGTATTTTTGTTGTAGTCTGACTGATCCTTAATCAGTAATCATGTTTAAACCACTGTAAATGTTTTTTGTACCTGATTATTTTGGTACTGTTGGCATAAATGTTGGCATAGAATTGCCACAATTGCTTATTGGGACTGTGATCAAATGACAGATTTTCCCCCAGACTGCATCATTATCCTATTTTGCACACGACCATACTTCTATACTTAGTAACAAGCTCTATAATTAACAATTTTAAAGGGATGAACCATTAATTCCTCTGCATATGGATTGTTTCAATTCACATCAGGATTCTAACCTCAAACAATAAGTAAAATCACATGGCATGGACCTAATGAGTTGTTATTGACACAAAGCACAACAATTTGTACACAAAAGTGTATTGGGGTGCATTCAGAACCATATATTTCAGTCACCACCTTTCCAAAAGTTGCTGTTATCAGCTGCCTTTGATACCAACAATAGTTAACTAACATTTTGCTGTAAAAGCCTGATAAAATGCTAGTTTTAACATTTAATTAAATATTAGTAAACCTGGATTCCGAGTATTTTTAAGTTAGGTTGGTGAAACTGACCCTTAGTGTATTACAAACTGCTTGGCTTGAAGTTATTTCACATTAATGTCATATAGAGGTGACATACTTACCTTTTGCTGTCCTAATGGAGGGGTATCGTGAAGCGAATGTTCTGTAGAGGGTGTAGTCATCCACATCAGGTGACAAATCTCCAACCCAAAGAGAAAATTCACGCTCGAGAGGTGGTCGCCCAGTGGAACTTGCATGGTTCAGCTTAAATCGAATAGGCTAAAAAGAAGTTGTGTTGCATTCACATCACTTTTTCCACTCATTCTCTACAAACTATTCTTATGAAACATCATTCTTCTATTCACTTGTTGTTAATTGAGATAAACACATTTACACATTTTGTTGCAGGTATATGAAGCATACTAAAGACTAAAGTGATTGTACATGTGATGAGTTTTATATTACATACTCTTTGCATCAACACAAGACAAATTAATTGCGACCTACAACTTAGATAAAAGCATAAGTATCAAAAACTCAAACCATTATCAAAAGATATATCTTGGAAATGGTTAATGTCACAAGTACTTTGACTTATCTTTAACAACATCTGTATTTTTGGCCTAATAAAATTTGGTCTCTTACAGTTAACCCATGACGTAAGTCATTCAGAATGAAGATGGCTTCAGAGACTTTTCACAAAAAATCCAAGACAAACATATCTCTCACAATACAAATCATTAAGAGTGCTTGGAGAAAATAAAAAATAAATCTTTTTCTATGTAAAGGGCTATTTGGGTTGGCAGGATTTTCATGCTACAACACTCAAAGTTGCTGAACTTAAACACCAAGTCTGCTATTTAACTGTCTCCATTTTTCAGTGATACTGTTTACAGACACACAAATAAACATCTTAAAATTAATGTTTTCTGAATTTAGAGAACCTCAAAATGTGCATTTTCACTGAAATCTCCATATCAAATTTTTGGATGGAATTCAATATAGTATATAAGTATAAAGACAAAAATAGATGTGAACGTTCATGATTAGCTACAATAATAGCTTTTTGTTGTCTCCAACATTCTGAAATGTAGAGATAAGAAAATGAAGTATTTAATATGCATTATTAAAGTAAGGAACAAATTCAGACCTAGACATTACAGCTACCAGATAGTCCAAGCTTCTCCTAATGCAACTAACATTTCTTATTATATATATCTACATTTTGGGATAAGAATGTTCTAGATCTCACATTCACTTTGTGAAAACTAAACACATTTAAGTTTCTGATTTGACATAGTAAAAGTCAACTTTAGTTTCCAGCTGCAAGCCTTAGGAAATTCAAGCATGCACAATACTTGAACATTCTAATTATTAAAGAACTTCTTAAATAGCTAATGCACACGGACTGTCAAGGAAGTAGAGTACAGACGTGTTATTTAGACGTGGCAAATAGCATGAAGTTGCACAGTGGTTTATGGTCGAGTTCACTTTGTTTTTATAAATCATAGAGTTCTCAGGTTCCATCTCTCAGACACCTGTGCAGTAAACATTTTGGTATGGTGCGTGATTAAATACAGTGTCCGCTTGCACTATCAGCAGTCCCTTGTTTATTTCAAGTATGAAGCAGAAACAATTACCCCTCCATCAACTTGCACAGATCCTAGCAAGGTCATTAGCCACATCTAAAATATACATCTGTACATTTTGGTATAATAAAATGAAGGAAAAATTAAGTGAACAATTTTTATTTTAAATTTACAGCTAGTCTTAGGTTATTTACACACACTTGTCAGAGTTTGGTATAACTTTTTGCATTTCATTAGGTGCACACTTCTGCTGCCCAGTTCTTAAATTGTTTCGAAACAGCTTCATGAAATTTTAGAAAAGAAACATAAAATTTCTATTATCTTGATGATGATTATTTAGGTTTAAAGGCACTCAATGACTTGGTCATCAGCACCCTTACAAAATGAATCATAGCAAAAGCCAGAGATAAATTTCAATATAAAATAAAAATACTACTAAAAAACAAATATACATAAATATACCAAACAAGTGGCAAAAGCCAGAGTTAAAACGAAGTTACAAAAAGGTTGAAAAAGTATACAATTTTTTAACCTAGAGTTTTAAATTCTCAGGTTCATGTTTAGCTCGGCTAAAAACTTCAAAATCCATTTGACCGTTTATCGTCAACTAGGACCTCTGCAAGTGTGACAGGCAGTTGCAGAGAGTCTCGAAGATGTGCTAGGAGAAAACACACTCTAGCAGCACATGACAGAATGACAAAAGGTTGTCACAGATCAAACAGGAAGAGGGTCACTTTTGAAAAGGTAACCATGCGTAAAATTGCAATGGTCAATGCATAACTGAGCCAAAATCATCTCCTTGCAACAAGATATGCGAGAGGAAGCTCTAAGCTTATTACCGTCGAGAGCTGATCACTCTTCATGCATCGCTCTCCACACTTCAAGTCTATCTTGAATTTTGTTGTCAAAGAGAGATAGCCAACCACAACATTGCTTATACATTAAGTGTACTAAGCCATCCAATATGACACTAGAACTGGTTGTTTTCAATTGCATTATGCAGTATTTCATTATCAGTTATTGGAAGACGGGATGCCCTTTTGATGGGCCCCATTTTATGGGAGTCATCTTTCAACCCTTCAAAACAAAATAGTAAATGGCAAAAAAAAAAAAAAAAAAAAAAAAAAAAAAAATATTTTGCTGTTTAACGACACTGTCAATTGCCAGGATCACATCAGCGTTGCCGATGTGCCGGAATTTCATCCACAGGAGTTCTTTTACATGTCAGTAAATTTACTCACATGTGGCTGTCATCTTTAGCATGCCTAAAAACCATCGGTCTGGGTCAGATTTGAACCCGTGACCTTGGGATCAGTAGGCCATCGTCTAACCAACTGAGTCACCCATACCAAATGAATGATGAACATATACTTTTCTAACATTTAACATGCCACGTGTCTTCTAATTGTATGGGGTGCATCCTGGAATCAAAACAAACCAAGGCTGTGGAGATCTCTATCTCTTTCCCTCTCTTATTCTTTCTAATAGACACTGCTATGTTGTCAGTTTCCAGATAACAATGTGGTCTGTGCAAGTGTTCTGTGAACTGAGTTTAATTTTACTGTGATTAAGTTTATATTGATGCAACATAAAATGCACTAAGTTCTGTATGGCTGACGGTGAGTTGAACAAAATAGAACATAGACATGTGACCAGCGACTTTCCTCAAGCTGCAAGGACACACTGCCCCTTCTAACTGTAAAGTCATTAGTAGCACATTCTTTGTGTCTTTTCTAACTTTGCAAGAACTAAAGACCTGCATTGCATCTACTCCTTAGCATATTGCATAAATTTGAAGAAAGAACCTGATCAAATGAAAAGCTAGTCCTGAGAAAATTGAGAATCTTTAATCTCTGTTTTGGACACCATATTTCAATCATTTACTCAGTTTTCTTTTAAGAATCTGCCTTTTAAGTAAGTGTTTAATGCCTGTACTTACCACAAATGACATCACAGGTTGACACTGGTGATACATGCAATGAAATCACATGTGGAAAAGGAATTTTGGGAAAGAAATGTTCCAGGATTACGTTTAAGATACCTCCACAGCAATTGCCAATCATGAAGTCTGAGGAAGAATAAGGAAGAAAACCTCAGTAAGGTGGATGGTCCTGATGGGATTTGAACCATGGACTTCACAAATGCAAACCTCATGCATTTCTGCCAAACTATCTTGCTGAGTTGGTAATAGTGGTGTCTATGTCTACATCATGTGACGTTTGTTTAGGTTTCTATATAATAAATTGAAAGTTGAAAGGAACAGAGGAGTTACTGCATTTATAAACCAGTGTAGCAATCTAAGTGTTGACACAGCCAGAGATTGCGTCAAATGACAAAGTCTGTATCAACATAGTTATAGCCAATCATTAACATACTGCAACTGCGACAATGTTGAGCGAGGGTTCCCCTAGTACCAGAGAAGGCAGATAGTCTGGCATACCAGTTACTAGCAGCATTCCAGGTTAGTACCAGACAACACTGGGGTGCCTCACAACCAGGCTGGGCATCACCCTGCCCTGCCACGACCAACTCCACAATGGGAGGGGCTTCAATGTTCGGCCCAACATACTAGTTGTAATGTCAGAACCACCATGAGAACATAGGTCTGCACCACAGCAGTTGAAAGGATTGCAACTCCTACCCACAGTGACAATTATAACTACTATCCAAAAATAACTCACATTCTTAATTGCCAGTGTCTCCAACACTTTCAGAAAAGATCCCACAGCAATTATGCCAAAGAGGAAACTGTGTTCAACACAGTTAAACCAATCACTTTGAATCGTATTAATCTAGTTATGCTGCAATTATAAGGATTACTCTCCAATTAAGAAAAGCAGTTTTATCCGCCATACCACAATTAATATTGACTGTCTCTCATTGGATGTGCAACTTACTTAAGATCTATTAGGTAGTAAAGAGACTTCGTTTGGACACATGGCCAACCTAACATGGTGGAATCTTTAAATTCAAGCACATAGAGATTTCATACAAATTATAATTACAATAACCAGATCTTTGTCATATAAGAAGTTTGAAATTATGAACTTGTGCCCGCCACGTGCCTCACACCTTTTAGCTAAATTTGCATTAACACTCATTTTTAATAGCTATATAAATAAAAGCATATTGCATCCATAAAAAATAAATAAATGAGGATCAAAAGAGTGATCATTAATTTTATCCAAACCCAATTACACAAATTAACTGTACTCACACTGTGACATTGCAAATCCTAACTACAGTTAGCTTATAGATTTTTAAATTTAAAAATTAGTGGAAAATCAAGACAAGGTTTGCAAAATTACAGATTCCTGCGCATGCTTTCTCAAAAATTTCCTGGAACATTGTTCTAACTTTTCTCTAATCTCGAGCTTTCCCTCTTTAAGAATGTAGCAATTTAATTCCAGCTTCTTATCGATAATAGATCATCTTCTTCTTCCTTTTCTACCACTATCATGGCGTCAGGGTTTTACCTCTGATCTTCTGAGGCTCACATTTTCCTTTTGAATACGACTTCACTTATGGTGGGGGATTAGCCCAATGCTTAAGGTCTCCGTTTTCGAGTAGATCCTCAGTTCTTGAGGTAGGGATTGGGCACTTCCCCGCCAATAATCGGGAGGCTGTTTGCAGTGGTTTCCCACTGGGCAATGGGGTCGCCACTTCCCTATGTCAGATAATAGATCCTGTTTCCCTAAATCTGTTCACAAGATTACAAAACATTACTCTGTGAGCCACATGTATATAAATCACTGTCTCACTTTTCTATAGGAAATCATACGTCAGGATTCTGTGTACATAACAACACTAACACCAAACCAGGTGGTCTCACAAGAAGCAACCTTCATACAGAGGCTTCAGTCGACTGAACAGTCGGCACATAGTGCAGAGCAAGCAATCACACATCTAAACAAAAGCTCTGTATTGCAATATTGCCTATGTTCTTATAATAATCCCTAGGGCATCTCCCCTATCGCCCAGCCACTGCATCCTCCAACTGCAGTCTAGCCCACAGTGTATAAGATGAGGAAAGTGTAGTCACCCCGAGCATAACACAACCTCTTCACCTTTTATGGATGCTGCCTTTCCATTAAGATAGCTACTCAGTTGGCATCATGAGGTTGAATGCACCTCATGACACTATTGAGAATCAAACCCAGTTCCCCACAACAGGGGCAGGCATGTTACCGCTGCACTACAGAGGCAGTCCATACCAATTCTTGGAGAAACATTCTCCAAACAAGGCTTGGTGGAAAGCAGTAGTCTTGCATGTCAACATTTTAAAACAAGTTTAACAAAACCACTTGTCAGTGTAAACATTCTAACAAGCTGCTATCAACCACTTACCACAATACCCCATGTTATGCATTACAAGAAATTGCATACTTGTTAACTTTATGAAATTGAAGTAAATTCTCCCTTATCCAGCATAGTGTAATAATTCTGCATGCATAAAATGTTCAGAGCAGTAAATGCACAAAAATATCTACAAAATACAGAGAGACACAAAAACATCAGAACCACTGTGCACACGGAAACACAATACAGAGCTGCTGTACACAAGGTCATACAGTTGACTTGTATTTCTCTGCTCTAAAAGTGCAGTATTGAGCTGACAGTGATGTTGTGTGGTTGAATTATTACCAGTGTACTTTATTATTTTGTCCCGTACTTAGTCACAAAGTGTATTATGGCTCGCTCATCTACTACACAGTGTGTATTTATTTATGATTCATGTGTGTTAACTCAGTCAGCTCGCTAAGCGAAAGTGCAATTTGCAGAAAGATTTCCAGGTGTAAAAGTTCCAGACCGTACAACAATTCATAAACTTTACAATAAATTTCAGTCCACAGGAAGAGTCCAGGCTCACAAATCTAAAAGACAGCGTATGGTTCTTACTGAAGAAATCGAAGAGGATATTGGTCATCGTTTGGAGAATTCTTCCCAAAAATTGCATAGGCATCTTTCACAACAGGCAGGCATTTCTTATGGCTCTGTGCAAAGAGCTACTAACTTGCTGAAGTTAAAACCATACAAAATAACTGTGGCACATGCTCTTCAACCTGGTGATCCAGTAATTAGGCACACATTTTGTGAGTGGACTCTCAATAGCGAAATTGACCCACATTGAATATTTTCATGGACGAGGCTTGGTTCCATCTTCATGTGTGTACACAAAATAATTGTTATTGGAGCTCTGAGAAACCTAATCTAACATTGTTCATGAAATACCCCTTTATGAGAGAAAAAATTGGTGTATGGTGTGCCATTAGTGGAGAAAGGGTTATACACCCACTTTTTTCGAGTCAACATGAATACAATTTTCCCCTTTTCTGCATGAACTTGCCTTTTTTCACCAAGACTCTGCAACAACTCATACAGGCAATCTTTCGATGAGAACAATTGACAGTGTGTTTCAGGACAGAATTATTAGCAGAAATTTGTGGCCCCCTCGGTTCCCCAACCTAACCCCCTGAGATTTCTCCTCTGGGTTAACTTAAAGCATAAAATGTACAAGACAAACCCACACACCCTGGAAGAATTAAAACAAAATATCCATCAGGAAATTGCCAGTATTTCTCAACGTGAACTACGGTGAGTGATGGATAGTTTCCTAAAGAGGTGCCAAAAATGTATGGACAACGACGGTGACCAGTTTCAGCATCTCCTTTAACAACATTGGTAAGTAAAGCCTTTAATAGTAGTTTTAAAAATATATGGTTTCATTCGTGTTGTTCTATGACAGCACCAGTCGGTGGCGAGCGCCGAGGATGCTTACAGGCAAAACACAGTACAGTTGGTTCAGAGTCTTTTGGATCATCCATTAAATGGGAATTCTGTTTTATAAGAATGCTTGAAGACCTAGTCACATATGCTACAATTTTTCCTAACACCACAATAAACATATATTAAAGCAAAGAAGACAAATTTCCAAGCCATGCCCATATTTTAAGCTTCATTACATTCATTAGCTATAACAAAAACTGCCACAAAAATGGGAAACTTCTATCCCACAGCAGTAGAACATAAATAGGATAAACAATTTATGTGATGGAGTTTATTTTATAGTTTACACTGTCCATTACTTAATGTTTACACATGTTTAGTGGTGGTTATTAGAGGTCACTAGTGGTGCAAATTAAGTTGACTCAATTGATTGCTGATCCCAAGGTAGCAGGTTGAGACCTGGCCCAGACAGATTGTTTTTAAGTGCTTAAAAGCAACAACCCCATGTCAGTAGATTTACTGGCATGTAAAAGAACTCCTGCAGGATAATAGTTTGATGGACCGACAGTGCTAATATGATCCTGGCAATTTACAGCATTAACAAAATATTGAAATATTTGTATTTAAATTCTAAATCGGCAAACATAAAAGCTGGCAAGAATGAAATTGTAATTATTCCTTTAAGTGCACAAGATGTATGTAACTGAAAATTACCATTGTTAGGAAATTATAACAAGGAATGTGACTATTAAGACAAATAAGTCCAGTTACTTTTTATGTCACTTTATTTCCTCTAAAATGGAATCACAATTCACAAATTCTGACCTTGCAACTAGCAGCTGTTCTGCTGTAAACTTGACACAACTTCGCAAATATTGCATAACTCAACTCCTCTGTCCATGCCAACTCGCTTATATGGTCTATCAATTACTGGCAATTTTTCTGGAAATTGAAATTTTTGTGCTTCTCTTGTCACAAATTGCTGCATGTTGTTCTTAGCTACTATTGTCACCAGCTGTGTTGTTTACCAACTGGTGTGAGGTAGCTAACACACATCTTCCTTGCCCGCTTGGCTGCCGTGACAATACACTGACATTTCTGACAGCTGAGACCACTTCTTTTGGTGTCAAAAAGGATAATGTTCGGTGCCTTTATCTCTCATCACTCTTTTGGCTCTCTGTTCTGATAATCTCTGGGTTTGTAGCACCAACACCTAAAACCATCTCTTTGATTGCGACGCCTGACCATAACAATTTGTATATCAGTAATTGTCATGGGGCAACATGCTAGTCTCTGGTTCCCAATGTTGTGGGTTCAAACCCAAGGTGGAGTGATGGATATATCCTTAGCATGGCTTCCTTTAGAAGGGAAGTAAAGCTGGTGGGCCTGTGTTGTAGATTGACAGCATGTTAAAGAACCTCAAGTCTGATAAAAAGGCTTCTGAGCAAAATGAAGCAATCTTTCATGCACAATACAGAATGGGACACTAAGAACCACAGCAGTAAACAAGTCCATAAATAAAAGCTCAATTTCATTATACCAGGAAAGTACAAGAGCATATGATGCAGACAGTACTGCAGTAACAGATTAAAGGTCAAATAATTATTTGTGTTTTCCAATTTTTTCTGCTTCATACTTAAGAATCAATATATAATATTAACCTTTGGTGCATAAATTAATCTCAACTCCTGTTTTTATTTAAAGCAAAAATACTTCTCATTAGAAATATAATTTCACCACACATAAAACTGAAGCAAAGCCTTCTCCTCCATTCTGCCCTTTCTCCCCTGGTCAACACCTATATTATTAAAATTCTAAATGTCTTCTATTTTAATAATCTACTTTCGAAGTGTATAGGTCATGAGGCAAGACAAGAGCAATTCCCCTAGCTGTGCAGTGGCAACTCTTCATCTAAAAGGCTCATGGTGGGGGAAGTTGCGCAATCATGTATGCGCAGAAGTCATAACATTTCCGTCCACGAAGGAGTGAAGTTCGCTAGCATAGCTTTAGTGCACATTGCTAATGACATTATTTATTTATAAAAATTAACTTTATGATGAACAAGGTGATTTGGCTATAACTATGGCTATGTGCTAACAATTACTTTCATGTGAACTGCAATTGTTTCAGCTGTACACTGTTACAGTAACGTTGACTCATTCGTGGCAAGGTTGCCTGCCTTTTTTCCCTCTCTCAGCCACTGCAGAGAGAGAGAGAGAGAGAAAAAGTAGCTTCCCCTATGGGCAAGATTTGTTCATGTCTCACCTCATGACCTAGCTCAGTCGGACCACCCCACAGTGACACTGGACCGTCACGCTCCCCACTAGAATTACCCCTAAAGGACCAGCAAATAATGGGCATGAAACACTAACTACTGTACTAACTTACATTAGACTTACCTGGATCAAAACAGATGTTGAAATTGATGAACACATTCCCTATACCCCCCAAAACGATTCTGGTTTACTCGCAGAAGTTCATGTTGACTGATTGCCTGTATTTCTCTTGAGATGTTGTCCTTTAATTCTTGTAACATGTGCAGATTTGATGCTTACACTTTATTCTTTAACGTTCCCTATAAATAAAAATCGCATGGAGATAGATTAGGGGAAGGGAGAAGGCCACGATTCTCGACTAATTATTCTGTCACCATACACACTTCCCAATTCATACATAGAATTACCAACAGTATGTGATGTAGCTGAAGCCAGCCACACAATCTTTTATTTCTTGTTAGTTACAGAAAAAAATTATTGAAAAAAGAGTTTATATTAACATGTGAATCAACTGTTGTGTCGTAAAATATGTGAACGATAATTCTATGCACGCTCACTGCGCACCAAGCCCCAACTTTTGCTGCATGGTGAGGAACTTCATGAATAATAAGGGGATTTTCTGTAGCCCAGTATCAACTGTTCTGAGTAGAAATCAACCTTGAAGATAAAACCACACCTCATCGGTGAAGAATGTTAAAAATGGGTCCACAATGTCATTATCAACGAATTGCAAAAACCAATTGCACTAATTAATCCAACTTAAAGGATCTTGTGCTTATAAAGCATGAACTACAGTTACATAGGCTTGCTTCAGAAGTTTTGTTGCCACAAAAGCTGACATCTTGGAAATGTTAAAGAATAAAGGTGGCACTGCGGCCAAGCGGTTAGAGCATTCGCCTACCACTTAGGCGGTCCAGGTTCGATCCCAGGGACCTGCATGTGGTATTCGTGGTGGACAAAGTGGCATCGGGGAGGGGGGGTTTCTCCAAGTTCTCTGGTTTCCCCTGCTACTCATTCCACCAACTGCTCCATTGTCACCATTCCAATCCTGCATTTCATATCATCCTCTTCCTCATTATCATACCTGGTATTTGGCTGACCACCCACTTCCAGGTCTTCACTCTGTACAGTCCATAGGTTCCTGTGCTCCCCGACAGGCATCCAACCCTAGACACTGGCTTGTAAGTCCTAGGGGGTGTGAGTCCTACATAAGGGAAGGGTAATCAGGAAAAGAAAAAAAAAAAAGAAAAAAAAAAAAAAAGAAACAGTTAAAGAATAAAGAGTAAGCATCAAATTTGCATGTGTTACAAGAATTGAAGGACAGTATCACGAGAGAAATACAGTCAACACGAACTTTTGCAAGTAAATCATACTTGTTTTCAGAGATATGTGTTCTTCAATTTCAACATCTGTTGTGGTGCAGGTAAGCCTAATTTAAGTTAGTACAGTAGTGTTCCGTACCCATTACTTGCCAGTCCTTTACGTGTAACTCTGGCGGAGAGCGCACCGGTCCTCACGCAGTCTGATGCCACTGAGCTACAAATGCACTCTATAATACAGTCACAAAGCTCCATATGTAGAGAATTTGCATCAGTTTGACAGCTGAGCTATACTAGCACTCCTAGTTACTAGCATTAGCGTTACTAGCACTTATACTTTTGTTATTGTGTTCTTTTAGAAAAATAAACACCTCCTGCCATTACTGAAGCATTCTGGATATTTTATTTGATATTTTTAAATAAGTATAATTAATCACTAAGACACAACAAATGATAGCAGTAATTGTTTTCAGTTGTGTAGGCATATGACATTTACAGCAACCATGAATATTGCTTTTGTTTACAAATTGCATTTTCTCAAAATGAAGAGAATAAAACTTAATATTATTATGAATATTTTTTCCTAAAATCTTTCCTCTTCAAGTTTATTAACCACTTTTTGTAGCTAGAAGTAAAATAAGCAAGAGGTTAGGATATAACAAATGTAGGCTATGCATTTATAAGATAAGTCATCCAATTCTTTACATCAAGTCGACCACACTTGGGCTGTTAATGCCTATTATATGGTTACATTTTAATGTATGCAGAATATCTTTTGAACTTTCTGAAACTTGACAGATAAATGTGGCCTTTTTTCTTAATGTAAGTGAAAATAGCAGCAGCATGTGCATGTCTTGTTTTCTCTAACAACAAAGTAAGACAGTTTAGCAGCTAGGAGCTCTATCATCACAGTGGTAGGTAGCATAAAGAAACCCAAGCTTTGTGACTGTACAAAGGCTGGTGCACAATAACCCAAGAACAGCAAGCATAACACACATTTTGGTTTACAATACCCCATTAATAAGAACAGAAATGCATATTGATGACCCATACTGATAGCACAGACAAGAGTCCATTTTGTGCATTGGATTGTCATTTGTTTTTAAGTGACCAATAATATTGCTTCCAGTTCAGTCAGTGTCAATATCTGATAGAGTAAATATTTTGTAAATATAGATGCGTGAATACTTCTCATTGCTCTTAGTCATACCAAGCTTTATTCCTTTACTAGTGGCATACATTAAAGTGGTTTGTTCTTTGTTAATTCTACCACTTCTTCTCTCTTCTTTGCACTTTCTGCTATTGCTTTTTAGGCAATGGCCAGTTTTGAGTCACTTATAAACAAATCAAGATGATAATTTTGCTGGAAGATTCCATGCTTAATGAATCTGAGGGTGTCAGATGAGGTGAGGATGCACATTTGCAGTTTCATTTCCCCAGCTTTCACCAGAGTGTGCTGTTTCACATCACTGCTGCCATGACAGTCAACAGTCTAATACACACAATATGGATCTAATACACATGCCCTGGTACAACAATGACAAAATTACAACTTCAACAAAGTTTTCTTTCCTGTAGCCAGATAAGATTCTCATTAGTTGTGAATACTCAAGTTATGTTGTTCTGGTTTCCATTCTTGGTTATTATGAACCAGCCTGTGCTGTTTTGCTGGAGGAATAATAACGCTCCATACACCACAATGATGCAGCTGTATTCCACATTCAGTGCATCCAACAAACCAATATAGCAATTACACCTTTTAATATCAATTGTAAAATGCAAATCTTTCTGTCTCTAACATAAAAATTATTTCCCTATGTATGATACCAAGAATGCAGTCATAAAAGAATACACAGAATTAAGCGTGCACAGTTTAAAAAAGTAACTATTACTCAAGAAAATACTTCCTTGTCTTATGTGCAAGCTACATACCGGCTGTGTGTTAGGAATGATCTTTCCACTCAATTTATGCATTGCATTTAGAGCTGCCTCATCAGTTGCAAAGTGCACAAAACAATATCCAGCTGGTTCTCCTGTGTACTTATTCCTCATAACTTTCACATTTTGAGGCTGTTCGCCCATTCTTTGAAATGCAGCCATTACAAAGCTTTCTGTCATATATGGTTCAAGCTGGAGAGGAAATAATACTTATTAAACACATGCTAGCATATTTCATATGCTCTCAAATAATTTACATTGACTCCTCTTCTATTGAAAATCTATTAACAATTGTACGTACTTTTGCTGGAATTGTCTCACTAACAAACACAAATAGATCATGTGCCACTGTGCAAGGAGAAACTTGGTAACCACAGTCTAATATATAAATCACAAAACTCCCCATCACCTATTTATTTGCGCAACTCCAATACAGCAGAAGTATCATGGAGTAATATTCACATTCTACAGAGCCTTTGTTTGGATGTGTGGCCCCAACAGACTTAATGAGGATTTACATGCCCCACACCCAGCTCTGTTTCTCCTCTTTTCCATGTGTAACGTCAAGTGACACTAAGTTCTAGTGTGTTAGTGCTGTGTACCTTAGCACACAGAATCTTCATGTATGATTCCTTACGGACAACAAACTCGTGTAGAGAAGTGAGATGGAGATTATAGACAGATTGTCTGCAGTTCTTAAGCCTCTCAAAGAAATGGTTCGTAATATTGTTTATAGAATCAAAGGAACAGGGTCTATTCTTGATATGAAACTGAAAATAAATTGCTGTGCTCTAACAGAGGAAAATCTTGATGACATCAGAGAAAAGTTAGAACAAATCCAAAGGAATCTCTATGAAAGCTAGCACAGGAAACAGCAATGTTGCAAACCTCCGCCTTAGAATGGCACTTAACTTTTCAAATTAATAACTATAGTTCAGAAATTGCAACCACGCAATAATGCAAGGGATGTTTTGCTTCTCTAATTGGATGTTGGATAATGTTAATGATCACTCTAGTGACCTACATTTACATTTTTTACGTACGAAGCATGGTTTTATTTACATGGCTATGTAACAACACAGAACAGTAGATACTCGTGTGAAGAAAAACTCTATCTTGCAAACAAAATGTTGTATGACCATAAAACTGGTGTGAATGCTTACAGACTGATACAGCAAATAAATAGAGGTACAGGGATAACATAATCACACCATTCCTGGAAGAAACACAGGATTCTGCTACAGTGCATATAGTTCATCTCTCATTAAAACTGAGGAAATGTTTTAACATAGTCATCAGTAGGGGATTACAACCAGCAAGGTCTCCAGATCTTACTGTACATGATTTATATTAATGGAGGGTCTTAAAAAATTAAATTGTATCAGAATAACCAGCATAAATTGGAAAAACTGAAAGATAGTTTAAGACATTTCTGCAATTAAAGAAATTGAAGCTATTAACAGTGAAGCAACAAGATTCTAAAGTAAGAACTTGAAACTTTAGTCAGCTTTGCACCAAGAACTTGCAACATTACTAAGATAAGTTAAGTTTTTAGTTTTCTAATTTGTTCTTACTTTAGAACATTTCTGCAATTTCAGAAGAATTAATGAATGGTGGCACAAGGACATAATTTGCAACATGATGGGGATATGTGATTATTGTAGTTAGAATTTGCATGAGAAATTTATATACTTGAATTTAAGGAACTGCTTCCTAGTGCCAAGCTGGCCACACATCCAAATGGCTCTGTATGTCCATCTTGTTAGTGGCACAATCCTATTGCTCTGTAGAAGTCAAGGCAAATTAAATTTTAAAATGAGCAGAGAAGACATTTTGCCATAAATTGCAGCAATCCTAAAAAGAAGCACTCTGAGTTGTCATGCTTTAGGTCTCCAAATTATTCTGAAAGGTAAGTTTGAAGCATTAGCATTATATTTGTGATGGTTTTCACTTTCAGCAGTGTCAATGATTTATGTTGTTAACCACAAAGATCAGTGTACTTCTGCATGCTTTAGATGTTGCTTACAGTTAGTTTTGGATATTAACCATAGGTTTCATTTCTAACTTACGAAAACATTAATTCAGATTCTTTTAGACATACAAGGAATGCTAAAATAGCAATTATTAAGATTTGGATGCACAGTACCATTTCCTTAGGGTATAAACTGTCACCATGAAACTAAAGCTGCAACCTTATTTATTCAATTCACAACTACCATACTGTGAATATTGCAGGCTTGACTATATTTTTTAATTATATCCATTGAAGAAAAGTCAATTTAAGGTGGGAAATGTTAAAGCAATGCCACAATTAGTCTAATGCAATGTTGCCCTACATCCAGGCTTTGCATTTATTCACTTATTTACCTAAGGCTTGCATATGGATAACATGGTTGTATTCTTACTCATAATGGTTTATTATCAATTATGCAAGATAAAGTTAAAACTGGATTAATAGAAACACCTTAGAAGCATGTGCATATCCTAAAATACAACTATAAGCATATGTTTAACCTTTATCTATCTTATATGTATTCTCAAAGCAGTCTGAATATTTCAAAATTGTTCATTTCTACGTAATTATGGCATGCTATGTCTAATATACTGTGACAGGCACAGCGCAAAACAAAGGATGTCGGGGCTAAGCTACTTCACACCACATACCAGGCCAGTGAACAAACAAAGGCGCCCATAGTCAGGCTGCCTTACACGACTGTGTATATGTCACTAACAACAATTGAGAGGCAGGACCAAAAGAGGTTTTCTCCAGAGTCTTTGAGAAAGATCTGGCTGTCATCGCTAGTGTGTTTGTGAAAGTCAAGAAAGGTCCTGTGATGTTATCCCTACTATATAAGGAGGCTAGGAAACAATGGTGAGAGTTACAGCCACAAGTCAGTCAGTGTGTCAATGAGTGCAACAAAGCTGTCTGTATATCACCACGTTGTGAAAAAGTCTTAACGAGCATTGAGTGATTGTATCGTCAGAGTTAATGCTTAAGAGACAGAGACAGTGAAAGGACTGAGTCAAGGATACAAGAGAACTCTGAGTTGTAATATCATGAAAGATTATATACTACGTAACATCAGTAAAAGAGAAGTGTGCTTTGTGCATAAGTTTAAAAGAAAAATAAAGTGCCAGAAAAAAGTAATTGGACTTATTTTGCTATTTTGCCACACTGGTGTTAGGAGTGGGATGTGAACACCAGCATGGGGCATACTGGAAAAATTATTGGCTAGAATAGAAGAAATGAAATCCAGAATGAGAATGGAAATAAATAACAAGCTCTGGAATGGAAGAGATGAGGGTAGAAATGAATATGGATAAGGATAACATATACTCCAGAATGAAAAAAATGAAATCCGGTATCAACAAGATGGAAAAAAAAATGGAATCCGAATTGAAGAACATGAATACCGGCATGGACACAAGATGGGAAGTGAAGTAACAGCAGTGAATTCAGCAATAGAGAAGATCAAAGCAAAAATGGAGGGTGTAAAGGAAGAACTGAAGACAGAAATGAATTCCAGAATAGAAAAGGTGAAAATGGAGCTACTAAAGAAGATTGACGGGGAACTGATCAGCATCAAAGAACAAGTGAACTCTGCGGGAAGTGGAAGGCCTCTGCCAGCATGTGGACATCTATGAGTGTCTTAGCACCCTGGAAGGAAGAGTTGACAGCAGCATCAAGGAACTCGATGCCAGAGGTGGACAGGACAGCACGGACCTGGGGAGGGAGCACCTAGTGGCTGAAGTGACAATAGCACCTGTCTTGGAGAACGGAAGTGTACCACACTACAAAGACAAAGAGTTAGCTCTTGGACGTCATCAAGGATACCCTAGTGGAGTGCAATGGGGACTACCAGTAGGGAAGCCTACAAGCAAGGAACAACTAAGGACTGACTTGGTGTGGGACATGGAAGAACCATGAGAGCCATCCAAGCAGATCACGCTGAGTGTTGTAATAAAAGAACGGAGGACTACATCATCATGGATGGCAAGATGCAGGGGAAGCCATGCTAGGTATTAGTGGATATGAATGCAGCCGTGACCATGATTTGACCAAATGTGGCATACGACATGCCAACAAGGAAATTGGATTGACCCTACAAGATAGTGACAGCACTGGGTGACACCTTGCCTGTGGAGGACGCCTGGCTGCAGTTGACCTTGGGGCAGTGTTATAGGTCTGTGGGTGTTCATCATAAGGGTGGCTGAGGAGGTGATACTGGGCCTGGATGCCCTCTCAGGAACTACAAGATGATGGTTAACATCAGCAGGAGGATCCTGCAAGTTGAACAAACCAAGATAATGTTCCGAAGTCCCAGCAAGCATATGGAGGTCAGCAGGGTGACCCTGAAGGAGGTTGCAGTGAGGTGTACCAGAGGTTGGCAATCATGGAATCCCGGAGGTCATTTTCACGGTGCGCGCAGGATGGCACATCAACACATCTGGGTGAAAGCATCTAGAGGAAGACCTGTCACAACCGGCGCAGAGATTTCAAGCAGGATGGCAGCCATCGACCTACCCAGACTAAAGGAGCTGCCCTATAACAATGCCAAGGGCTGTGCCACCTGGAGAAGTGATTCGATGGCAAAGTCTATCACACCGAGGGAAGATGCTGGTGGTACATCAGGGCTGTCTGGCCAACTACAACAGCCAATCAGCGCTGAGTAGGGATCAGTTTTGACGCAGGGCACAGCAAAAAACAAAGGACTGTCAAAGCTAAACTACTTCACACCATATGCCAGCAAGCAAGCAAAAGCACCCAAGGTCAGGCTGCCTCGTGCAACTGTTTGTGTATACGTGACTTAACAACAATCAAGCGGCACAACCAAAAGGGGTTTTCTCCAGACTTCGAGAAAAATCTTGTTACGTCATCACCAGTGTGTTTGTGAAAGTCAAGAAAGGTCCATGTGACATCATTCACACTATATAAGAAGGCAAGGAAATAGTAGTGAGACAGTTACAGACACAAGTCAGTCAGTCAGTGTGTCAATGAGTGCAAGAAAGCTGTCGTGTATCATCTGCATCGTGAAAAAGTCTTAACAAGCATTGAGCAACTGTATTGTCAAGAGTTAGTGCTTGATAAAAAGGGACAATGAAAGGATGGGGTCAAGAATACAAAGGAGAGAACAACAATAAGTTGTAATATCAGAAAAGACTGCAGACTGTGTTAATGTCAGTAAAAGAGAACTGTGTTTTTGTGCAAAAGTTTAAAAGAAAAATAAAGAGCCAGAAAAAGCAATACGACTGATTTTGCTATTTTGTCACAATTTTTAAAGAAGAAAATATATACATTGTTACATTCATATGATCTTCTCTACCTACTCTTCCACAAACTATCTTCCATCTACTTCTTATTCATCAAAATAAATATCTGCAGAAATGCTTTTACTATACATTTTGTTATAGATAGAAGGGAGATATTTAGGGTCTTTAATACATATGGTAACCGGTTCCAAAAGCTCTCTCCATTGTGCGAGAGAACCAAGAGTTGCCAGGACAACTGTGTTATTATGTCGCGTTTACACGATGCCAGTTGCTGGGACAATTGTTAGAAGACAGTTGACTGGCATAAAATTATTGGCTACGTGTGAACACTTGGGTCCAATTGCCTAGCCAACTGCCCTCACAGTTGCCACAGCAATCTATTGTCTCGAGGAGCAGACCAAGGACAACCAGTTGGGCCCAGCTGCTTCCCCCACCACTCAGAATACAGTACTGTCAGGACAACTGTTGCTATGTGAACAGACAGGACAGTAGTTGTGTGACAAGAGCTGAGCCAGCCCGCTTGTGTTTTCAAGTACAACTTTGTGTGTTAAGCTATAATTTATGTAATTATGGTGCCAAAGTGGAGTGATGATACAAAGTTCGTCGAGTTGTATAGGGAGCCACAGCACGACATCCTATACAAGGACAAAAATGCTCGCCAAATGGTACTGCGCAAGACTGCCTCTCAATTAACCATTTAGGGCTTTGGTGCAAATGAAGTTAAGGCTAAAATTAAGTCATTTCATGGGACCTTCAATATTGAGTTTGCTAAGCAGCAAAAGAGTGCGAAGTCTGGATGAGGGTCAACAGACGTTTATGTGCCTAGCTTGAAATGACACAACATAATGAAGGAAGTCTGAGAAGATGTGCTGTGACTGTCTCTTCTTAAACGCCATTTCCTTGTCCACTCTCACTTTTTCTCTATTTCTTCCACTAGAACTTTGCATGACTCAGCAATAAATTTCTGACTAAGATCATTATAAATCAAACGTAATTCCTCACAGGACACAATAGACACTGCACACCCGGCCATTTCTGCCATGGCAATAGTTTCCCCGTATGAACGGGTTCTCGTTCAACTGGACTGGCCAGCAACTGTCTCACAATCGTTTGAGGACAAGTGCCCCCCGACAACTGGCATCGTGTAAACATGGTTTAACAGGTGTAGCTACTAAAATCCTTAACTCATAGCAGATGCTGTAAATGTTGACCACCTGCTCTCAAACAGGCAGCATGTCTCACCCACCTAAGCTCAGCAGCAGCAGCAATCCTTGTTCTAACCCTCGTACACTACAGGAATGTAGTGATGACATTATGTGACAACATTTTTACAAGATAAGCAGATGGTCAACATTTCCAACATCTACAATATGGCAAGGATTTTCCCAGTGACTCTCGATTCACTCACACAAGAGAGAGCCTGAAGAATAGGTCACCATGCATATTAAAGACCCTATATTTAAAAAGCAGGCCCAATATGATGGCTTTGAAATCTCTTTGAACAGAGCCAGGGAGAGAAAATAAGCAAATAGCAAATTAGCACTTGAAAAATTGTAAAGTACATGAAAATTCATACCAATAGCAGTGAATATCTCAGAAATAAAAGCAAAAAAATAACATTTTCAAAATTGTGCGAGTTAATCAGATTCACATTTTTTTCTGCAGTAACTTTTTGTCTATTACAATTTAGAAGTACACAAATCATTCAGAATAAACAGAACTTCAGACTATTCACAAAAAATTAAAGATAATTCTATGTAAAGGGTAGATCAGAGTGGGGAATGTTCTTGGAAGTCTTGTCATACACTTGGTAGACACTGCACTTAACAGACTTTTCATTTCCAAGTTATGCTGTTTCCTCTCTCTCTCTCCATCAATCTTTTTTCTGAAAATGTTCCCAAATCATGTAATTCCGGTGAAACCTTGATAATGAATTTTTGGATGGGATACAAAACTTCCTCTACTTGCTAAGCACACTATAGAGGAAGTAAAACTTATGCTAAAGTAAATATTTATGTACAATAGCAGGAACATTAAGAGACTGTGTAAAATGCATAGTAAACATTGGTATATATTGCTGACTTTGGGGCAGCAATCACATTTATCTTACTCCATAGTGCTTGATAGAAACAACTGTCAAAGTGATGCATTTCTGTACCTTGGAAAGCTTTGTGTGTGAATGTATTAGACTGTGATCTTTACTTTTTTTCCCAGTATTGTAGAAGTAAAAAGCTAGTTTTTTTTCTTTTTTCCCTTCGTAAAAAACTTTCATATGGCATAAAAAACCATGGTTACAGTTCCGTAAGCAGTATGGTCCCGGAATTTCTAAGTAACGCGCATGCACATAATTGTTTATTGCACGAGGTATCCCCGTAACTATCCATAACTATAGAGAAATATATTAATTGCCTTAAGCCGAAGCGTAGCCGAGGAATGTTTTTTAGAAGAACAGGAGGTAATTTCTGCCGAAACTGCCAAGTGTAGCTGAAACATCGGTGTAGTTAAAATCCAAAGATCGTTAAATACTCCTTATTATAACTCAGGTTTACTATACACGTACCCTGAAATGGTTAACCTAGGTCTTTCGCTTCGCCCTAAGGAACTAGGTCCAGAACTAAATGTAAACTAAAACGTATGTGAAACA
Source organism: Tenodera sinensis (assembly GCA_030765045.1). NCBI lineage: Eukaryota > Metazoa > Arthropoda > Insecta > Mantodea > Mantidae > Tenodera > Tenodera sinensis. The sequence continues at coordinate 185,573,404 of CM060965.1, read as the reverse complement.
GTTTGGACATATTTGCCAAAAATTTCAACAGCATCCAATAATTACTACATGTTTTTCCTTGCACTGTGCGATATTACATACTTCAAGTTCCAGCATCGTCAAATGCATGTATTTTGTGATGCCGTGGGCAATCTAAGAATCCCCAAATTACATGAATTACTTTGGGCAAATATTGGGCAACTTTAGAGAAGCTAATTTCTCTACCGCTAATTGTGTAATGACATGGGGCAGGTATATCTACAATTGAATGGCTATTCAGAACTTCTAAATAGGTGTCCGATATTAAATAATAATATCATGCTTGCGAGTTTTATCAATATTTATGCAAACCACAAAACAAAGGTTATGTTGAGGATTACTCACACCACCCATCCAAAGCTGACAGTGAAGTAATCCTGAAGCCATCCCGTATTGCTCAAAAATTCCACTGATTATATCTTTAATTCAAAGTCTGTAAGCAAAGAGTTCCGATATGTAATACAAACAATCACAATATAATAACTCTTTTTCTTAGCTATTCAGTGTTGTTTACATCTTGTACGCACTGACGCACTTGCCGCATTTTAATTTCTTCTGTTTTAGAATCCTAAAGACAGAACCTGAATCAATGAATCAACGCCGCCAACCACAGCCGCCAACATATATTAGTGACCAGTGACCACTTAGTGACTCAGTTCCTGTTGCAGAAACAAAATGTAGCTATTTAAGTTCATTTTCAAATACCAAAATTAATGAACTCTTAAAAAACTTTTTTCAAGAATATAACTTAACAGACGTAACAATAATATTACCAAAATACGGATATAAATGGAAGTGTGTTACATCAGAGAAGTCGTCCGTTTGTGATTGGCTGACTGCCTGCTTATTGAATAAGAGAAAATCTATCTCGGTTCAAGATAAGTTCTGCTAATTCGGCCAGACCTGGATTTTTAAAATAGGTAAAATTTAATGACGAATAAATGTATATAGTGTATAAAATTAGAGATGTATAGTGGTACGAAAAATTATTAAATTCTGATTCATCTTTATTTTCGCTGTAACCAAAAAACTAAATGCTGAATTATCTATTACCTGGGAAAGTAATGGCTGGAAGTAATATGTTTGAATGCATGTCTTAGCGACAAATGTAGAAGAGGAACAAAAAGGTCATTGTGAGTCATAACAAACCTTAACAGTGAAACTGCTAAAATAGGATGTTACTTATTAAATTGTGGGTCTGGATGGCTCAGTTGGTTAGACACTGACCTATTGATCCCTTGGTCGCTGGTTCAAACCCGGTTTTTAAGTGTGCTCTTGCAGGACGAAATTCCGACGCACCGGCGGCACCGATATGAACCTGGCAATTGACAGCTTCGTTAACAAAATTAATTAATCTGCGAAGACGACACAGGGTTACAATTACTCAATAGGGCAGATGCATACTCTTACTAAGTTCAGAAAATCTTTGAATTGTACTTCAAAGTAAGCTATTTTTCGTAAACACTGGCATACTAACCAAGGTAAAGAGTATAATTTGATTTTAGCAAGGTAGGTAGTACAAATAAAGTAACATGTTAATTTTAGTATTTGAAAAGTTTGGTTTTAGTATCAGGCAACCTATTTGAGCCATCAGACATACAGAGTATTTTAATGCCCATAAGACAAATGGCCTAAAAACAACTACAGACACATTCTTGTCGACCATTTAACTTCTGCAATCCTGTTAATGCAATATTGGATATAAACAGTCCACAAACATTTCAATCATGTCTTTTGTTTTTGCCATTAGTTTTCTCAGCTAAATTTCTATATTGTAAAATAACTTGCACAAGTAATTCTAATGCAAATACAATTCTTTTTTATTCAGCAACTGTGTGGATTATATAATGTATTAAATCTTAATATCACTGCACTTTACATATTTAACGTCATGAAACATACTTTGGTGCAATTGCATACAGTTATAACTAGCAATACAAGTAATTTTACCCAAACGTCACACATCACTCCCAAAGCATCATGGGAGCATCTTCACAGCTGGCCATATATTGCAAACATCGAGGGCCTAAGCTCCAAAGCATAGCCAGGGATTCTTTTTATAAGAACTAGAGCATAGGCCAAAACATGTGTAGCTAAAACTGAACTAGCGGGATTATATTTTTAAGCCACCACCATTGCAAGAGTAAACTTCACGACATGCTAAAATCACATCATGTGTAATCTGCCATATATTTAATATTTACCTGTTGATGAGATGTTAAAGAATTCCTCAACAGAGAAAATGAGTATATTTTTGTTAAGATTTTGTGTTGACTATGATTGCCTAATAGCTTTAGGTAACTTGGAAGGTTATATTAATCCAAAAAGGTGAGTGGATTAATAACACTACACAACACTTATAATTTTGCAGAACATGGTTTTTTTATCTATTATCAACCAGACATTGACTGGTTCTCCCTGGTGTGGATGGTGATGTTTTCTCTTAGGTCTCCTCTGGTGGTGGTTCAAAGAACTTGCTGAAAATATCTTTCTCAGGGATGTCGAAATTGAATACTCTGTTTCTGTTTTTCAAAATGAAAATTTGCTCCCACATGGACAGCTCTTGTTTTCCCATTACATGTTTGAGGAATTTTGGTTGCTTTGTGTTGTGATTTTTTGTTTTTTATGTTTCTAAAGTGTTTCTTGGTTCTTTTGGTTTTTCCTATATACACTTCATTACAGTCACTGCATTCAATTTGGTATAATCCCCGGCACTACAGCTCTTGAAGAGCCAAGCCTTACCGCCCAGCCACTGCATCCCCCACCTTGGCCCACTACAGGCGTCATTGGTGGGGTACAGTATTGGAGGGTGGTACGTGGTTAGCATCCCGATCCCTCCCGGCCAGTTATGCAGTCTTCAGGGCCTGGGACTGCTACTTTTCTATCAACTAGCTCCTCAATTGGTCCTCCCGGGATCTAACGAGGCTGAGTGCACCCCCTGCCAGACCTCCCAGAGGGGATAAAATCCCCATGCTGGTACCAGGGATCAAACCCAAGTCCTCCACGCCAGAGGCAAGCGTATTATCAACCGCTCTACGGAGGCAGTCAATTTGGTATATGCCAGATTTTTTATTGGGTGGGATGCCATCTTTGATTTTTGAGTTCAGTCGATTTTTTTATGGAGTAGTGGTTCACTGGTGCTAGCTGAATGTTCTGTTCTTTGAAAACTTTTTTTGGATTTATCAAAGGTCCATGGATGGGATGTGAATTTTTTGAATGTCATTTTTGTTTCTGCTGCTGTGAGTGTTATAATTTCCTTTTTCCACTTCCACAGTGAATTTTAAGCTTTTTTCCTGGATGTTTAGGAGTTTTAGTGCGTCACTGATATGTTTTTTTGGAACTATTGCAAATATTATATATTTATATATAATAAAGGTTTGTGGGAGATTAAGTTAGCTTTAACTTATGTTAATGAGCAACCAATTGTTACACCAAAGCATACGAGCGAAGCAAGTGGTAATTCCCTAACAGTGCTTAGGATTGACTATTCCATCTCAATATGGAGGCTTTTTGCTATATGTAAAGGGATGGGCCTACAGCAGTGGTGTCCAGCTTGATGTGCTTGGGCACATTTCAGGAGGCATGGGCATTAGGGCAAGTATCCTTCTTTTGAGAGGAAAAGGGAAAAGTACTGGTTAGGGAAGTAATGAATACAGCTTTAGGTGTACTTGGAAAATATTCAGAAGGAAATAGTTTTGTCTTGAAATTTGAATTACTATTAGGAATAATTGGAATAAAAGTTTGCTGATGAAGGGTGCTAGAAAAACACATGATGGGTCCATGTTGGACAGCGCTGGCCTAGGGACTTGATCGTGGTAACTTCTTGTGGTTAAACCAGGGTTATTATACAGCTAGCTAATGTAAATATTTCTCACATAATACTGTTTTGTTCCAATATGAGAGTGAAACCTCCAGTTCTTAGGTCCAGTGCTGTTTCTATTTAGTTCTACTTTTATTTATTAACATTTAATGCATATTTTGTGCTTATCACAATAGTTTCAGGAAACTTCAGGAATGGGCATTTTTGCTATAACTATGCATTAAACTTAGTCAAAACTCTCAGCTTGAGATTGTCACTTTTAGCCCATGCAATGGGCATCCTATTATTACCACATACCTATTTACTGTTATTTGCTGAATTTCATGTACACAGTGCAAAATACCAAACTTCTGTTTATTGAAATCAAGCCAAACTTTTGACAGAACTTAGCAGATAAAACTGTTGTTTTAACAGCACACATCCCATCATGCATAAAGCTTATGGCAGTCTGCAGCTATCTTAATGTTGGTAAACAATAGATCTCATGTTCTTTGGTAGGTAAGTTACCTTTTATTATTGTAACACTCAAATACTTGTTTACAGAATACTGTTGGATTATTCAGTACTAAAGCTTATACTTACATACATTCTTTAATATAGAAATCAGAACACCTTTAACTCCAATATTGCACTATTGCATCTCTCTTGCAGTTTTGCTTTAATACAGTAAGAATAAAACAAATGAAGCATAGCTCTAACAAATGTAATCAACATTCAGTTTTTTTGAACTGTTCAGTAAGTATTATTTTATTCTTGTTTGTGCTCTGCTTTTTGTATGGAAATTATTTTGTGAAATGACATAGGGCTGCCTTTGATGAAAATATTAATTGTAGGAATATTAGGATATACAGGAATGAGAATAATTCAACATTTATAAAAGGCTGAAACCTGTAAAAGCTCATTTAAAGCTCTAAACATACTGACTTGCCCATGCCTTTACATACATAGATATATACAACATGAATGTATAAAATATGCAATAAAATATCATAAAGGTGCAAAAATTAATATACATACTCATAATAGACCAAGCCAAAATTACTTCAGAAACAGAGTACAGGGCTCATTAACCAATAAGTCTAAAGAACTATAGGCTCATTTACTATCACAAAAGACATAAAAAATAAAGGAAAAAAATTAAAGCCATAAAGTCCTTCCTTATCCAAAACGCCCTCTATTGGCCACAAGAATATAAAAGTAGTGGTCATTTACTTCTCCTGGACTTTTAACTGTATACACATATACAGAAACAGGCGAAAGTATTCAAATGTCGGTATAATGCTACTAAAAGAAGGCATTTAACTACCAAAATATACACAATTTTTAACACACCGTTATTTCTTGTTTCATGTATAGGGTTTGGATTTTAGGTGCTAAAAACTTGGAAAATATTTATTTTTTATGTGCTAAAAATGTCAAAAATATGTGCTAAAACAAAATATTTTTAATATCTGAATGGCCAAAATAATATAAATGTATGTGTGGTACTCACCAGAAATTACTCTTGGAAGGGATTATCAAGTTCTGTAGAGTTACAGTATATGACCACATGCTTCCTCAAATGTTCCATCCTGAAAGATTAACAACTGTCACTAAGAAATGTCTTGAATTTCGAAAATTATTGTTCCACATCACAAGAAGTAACATAATTATAACATGGAATGTCACACTCACAACGATGTCTTCATGTTGCCCATCCAACACATCTGAAATTTTACAGACTATGTTAAATCCACTAATATTTTCGAACACTTCCTTACATTTGCTTTTTACTTTCTCTGCTATGTAGAGTAAGTAAAGGAAGGTACTCCACCCAAAAATTTGATGTCGAGAGTTCACCAGAAATATATGTTTTGAGGCCCCCTGAATCCCCCCCCAAAAAAAGCATGTTTAGAAAGAGGTGTGTGTGTGTCTGTCAGTTTTGGGGCAGCATAACTCAAAAACAAAAAGGCAGTTAAATACCAAAGCTGCTATTTAAGTTTAACATCTTCCAAGGATGCAACACAAAGATTTTTAAGAAAATTACTCCACTCTTAAACTATTCTTTGCATGGAAAATTTTTCAAAAATGTTAATTTTCTTCAAGATGGCTCTAACAATTTGGATTAAAATGATGTGTTTAAGATATTTTTATGACAAATAAATGTCTATTTTGAATTTTGTGGCTATAGCCCATATAGTCCTGTTTACTCTGAATGACTTTTGAATAACTCGTAAACTGTAAGAGATAGACCAAATCTTACTGTACAAAAAATGTTGATCTTGCTAAAACACTATGTCCAAATAAATTTTTTGTAACGTGAACTATTTCAGAGATATTCCTTGTTATTTGTGTCAGTTTCGGAAAACTAACATTTTCGTCAAATATGCCTGGCCACTTCTAGTGCCCTTCCCATCCATCAGTGAAAAACGTTGGAGAGCAAGAGGATTAATGACTTCATTGTTAGAAATCCAGCATTAGCCAACAACAACATTTTCGTCAAATGGAACATCTTTCAGTTTTTCATATGTTAACCATGCAAGGAGAACGGAATCTCAAAGCTTTAAAGGATTTGACTCACTCAAAGTCTACTGTATTCCCATATTCTGTTTCTAACTACAAGGAAATAAGCAGTAAGATAATTTTAGCAAATGTTTATCTCAACTAACACGAAGAAGATATAGGAATAAGAGTTTGTAAGAATGGTTAGTACAAGAGTAGAGAAAGTCATGTGAGTGTAACACATCAGATTTTTAAGTTTTGTATTGCAGGAACAAAAAGAACCTTGAGTTTTTTGTGAAGTGATAACAGTTGCAGTGGAGGAATTTCCTGTTCTTATCTTGCAGGCTCATGTTGCTAGAGTAATCAGGATGTTCGTATTTTCTTCCAATAATGAATAGCAAATTATGACATCCAGCCTGTGTAATTGAGCATTAAAGAAGTGGATGGTGACTTGTTAAAAGTGATTTGCTGCTGCTTTTATGTGATTTATGTGAAAATTATTTTTAAAATGTTTCCTTTATGCGATTTTTGTGTAATTTATGTGAATATCCCAAAATATTTATTTAACCCTTTCATGCCCGGTGTGTCTTATAAGATACATAGGCTTTTTTTCCTATTTGTACTAGTTTTAACTTTTTTTTCCTGCTATATTCTTGTTATACTGTCTGTCACCAATTAAAAATACATATTTGAGACGGTTTGAATTGTAAAAAAATTTTTTTTTTACAATTTATATTGTAGTGGTTTTTTTTTTTTTTTTTTTTAAAAAAAAAAGAAAAGAAGCAAAATCCATGCAACCGCAGTCAAATGATATCCCATCATCATCCACGAGTGCTATCACACCGATTATTTTACGTGGGCCCTCCCCGTCCTTTACCACAGGCACGTTTTACTGCGGTTGCCAGGACTCGAACTCATGACCTCAGGCTTTGAGTGCATGGCCAGTGCACTACGAGTTGCCTTAACGATCATGGCTATCCGAGCCAGCAGGCTGAAGTGTCCCACACCGCCTAATCTAAACTGGTTTCGAATTAGAGGAAGAACGGCATATGTAGGAAAATAATTCAGGCACGAAAGCGTTAAATAAAAAAAATCTGATGTGTTGCACTCACATGACTTTCTCTACTCTTGTACTAACCATCCATACAAACTCTTATTCTTCTATCTTCTTCGTGTTAGTTGAGATAAACATTTGCAGAACTCATTTTATTGTTCGTTTTTTTGCATGTTCAACGGGAATATGGGAATAAATTAGACTTTGAGCAATAGTCAAATCTTTTAAAGCTTTGCAATCCCATTCTCTTTGCATGCTTAACATATAAAAAAATGAATAGTGATGTTCCATTTGACTGAAGTATAAATTCTCCAAAACTTACACAAATAACAAGGAACATCTCCGAAATGGTTTACTTTACAGAAAATTTATTTAGCAATAAATTGTGTATTTTAGCAAGATCTACATTTTTTGTATAGTAACATTTAGTCTCTTACCAGTTATGCAAAAGTCATCCAGAGTAAACAGGACTACAGTTCAAAATATACATTTCATTTGTCATACAAATATTTTAAACATATGGCATTTTAATCAAAGCCATTTTCAAGAAAATCAAAATTTTCCTGTAAAGGGTAGTTTAGGATGGAGCAATTTCATCAAAATCTTTGTGTCGTATCCTTGAAAGACATTAAACTTAAATACCAACTTTGGCTTTTAACTGACTTCGTTTTTGAGTTATGCTGTCCACAGCATGCGCGCACACACACCTTTTTCTAAAAACCTAAAAATGCTCTTTTTCTTTTTGGATTCAGGGGGCCTCAAAACATTTATTTCCAGTGAAATCTCAACATTAAATTTTTGGGTGTAATACAATACTTCCTCTACTTTATTAAACATAGTAGAGAAAGTAAAAATCAGGAAATTTGCATTTTTATGTGCAAAAAACTTATAATACTCTGGTGTGAATATCCAGGATATTAAACATAGTTTCAAGTTCATACTAGTATGCAAACAAAATACATATTTACCTCAAAATCTGAGCCCTATTCATGTATTTACTTAAATGAAATACATTTCTGTAGTGGAAAATGAAAAAGATTCCTCCCAACATTTGGACATAGGTATTCAATTGAGACAGAATATTGACCGATAGAAAATCGTTCATGTAAATATTTTTGTAAGAGTGTGTAAATTTCTAGTTCTTGTTTGGGTATATCAGGGACTTATTTTTCAATATTCAAGATAGCCAATGTTTTCTTGTCACTTTGTGTTCAACCAATAGAAACTATTGCGCGGATGAATACAAAAGAATGGCGGTGTTGCGTCATACAGACGCCAGGGACTGTTTTCATTAGCGTCTGTGTGCTCAAGATGAAAGGATGTGGTTTTTTTGGTAGCGCGTGAACAAGTAACTTTCACCCAAACTTTTATACAGTGTAGATTCTACCAAACTGTGAAAGTTGTTGATTAATTAATATGGTGCTGAAAGTGTAAATTAACGAATAAATATGTTGTGATAAAAGAACGTTGATTTATGCATTCCATTCTGTAACCTCGACCCTGCAGATAATCGCGTCTGATATCAAAGTATTTCATCTTTCAGTAAAAACATTATTCCTGCTGCTATATTCCGGTATGCTATGTACTGAATTATAAAAACCGTACCACAATGATGATAGTTTCTCGGGCTAACAGCCAGGTCAGATTAGGGTAACTACCCAAGCTTTCAGCGACTAACTCTGCCGCCATCCTCAGGGGAACTGAATCTAGAGGCTCCTGAATCTAGGCTACTGATGTTGCGATATTTATACCTAGAGCGCGGCCAATAAGAACCGCCCACTTTTTTACCATTGGCCGAGCTCCGGCCGATGGAGGCACGTGCGGAACCAATCAGGTGATTGCCGATGCTTCTCTGCACTGTGGAGGAGAGATATGCTGAATGACTGGTGTCCATGCTTTGCTGATTTGAAGGCCTTCATCCCTGTTGAAGTTGTTTTTATTCGCTTTAATGTATAGAGCTTCTTTAATCACCCTATCGTAGTACCTAGAGGACTTTTCAAGAATTTTTGTAGAGGCAAATTTGATTTTATGATCTGTATTATATGTGTGCTCAGCCACTGCGGATTTTTCTGGGTATCCTAGTCTAATACAACGTTGATGTTCTTTGATGCGATCTTCTACAGTTCTACCTGTTTGTCCTATGTAAACTTTGCCGCAACTGCATGGGATTTCATAAATGCCTGGTGCACGAAGACCTAAATTATCTTTAGCAGAGCCTAAAAACTGTTTTATTTTGGTTGGAGGTTTACATCAGTAGCCTAGATTCAGTTCCCCTGAGGATGGCGGCAGAGTTAGTCGCTGAAAGCTTGGGTAGTTACCCTAATCTGACCTGGCTGTTAGCCCGAGAAACTATCATCAGTAATCAACGCCGGGAAAGCTTCAAGTCATTAATAGGTATTCAAATAAAACACTGTACACTAGTACTTGGTTATCATACCTTTTGTGTGAAAACGGTTGCCAAACACCTTGACAGTGTCTGTACGTGCTTGCTAGTTAAGTTGGAATGAATTTTATTGCAGTCCTGCAGAATAATGTGTTTCAGTGTTGTTTTGCTTGTGGTGTGGTGTTACCTCGGTTTATCTTTGAATTCTTGCCAGATACTTTTGATCACGCTGTCAATTGCCAAGATCATATCAGCATCGCCGGTGTGCCAGAATTTTGTCCTGCAGGAGTTCTTTTACATGCCAGTAAATTTACTGGCAAGGAGCTGTCGTTTTTAAGCACACTTAAAAACCATCGGTCTGGGCCGGATTTGAACCTGCAACCTTGGGCTCTGTAGGCCAGCATCTAACCTACTGGGCCACCCAGACCAACATTGATCGGGCTCAAGTTAGATGAATGCTTGAGGTTATATTTTGGGTATATTGTAGATGGTCCACAACCTAGCAACTTCCAAGGTGTGCTTAGGACCATCTTGTTGAAAATAAAAATTATCTCCAAGATTTAATTTTTGAGTGCTTCTCTACAGATGATGTAATAATGATACAGCCGCAGTGATGCATGTTGCCATCAATAAAAGCTAGCTGACCCACACAACTTGACTGCATACATCCCCATTCTATTACACTGCCGCCCCCATGTTTAACCATAGTTTCAATACTCTTAGGATCCCACTCAGTGTCTCACCTCAGTATGCACTGAACTTGCTTTCATCTGACCATAACACACGATCCCAGAACTTGTTCTTTGTGGCGGCTGAAACATGACTGCACCAGTAGTGCAACAACACTTTTCCGAAATAGTTTGTTCTATAGTGCACTACGACGACTTTGACGACTACCACTACCAACAACTTTACCACTCAGGAGATAATGGTAGGAAGAAGCTTGAGAGATGGTTTATGATCTGATTTGTTTTATTTTCTGCTATTTTGTCCAGAACAACAATAAGCTCCACTCTTATTTTCATACAATGTGTTCACATTGCAAGAATAAAAATTCCACCTTGTTTTAGATGGTGTAGGTAATCTTTTTTGCATATTTTGTCAAGTATTTAGGTTCTCTGTGGAGAGTTAGAAAAAATGCACAGATTCCAGATGAATATGAGTTTAGCTATTTATCGAGGAAAGTTCATTTGATGAGCGTAACAATGTATGAAATTTGCTTATGGATATTTGTCGCAAACAAACTATCCACAGAATCGTATGCAATTGATTACTAAATTTAGCACATACGTGTTTCTGTCTACTTGCTGGTTAATGCTTTAGGATGGCTTGCTGATACTGGAAGTCAAGTTTAGCTCGGATGTCCGCACTGCCTAGTACAGTTAAGTTCTATCACGTTATTATGCTGCTTGGATTTCTCGTGGATCTTAATTTTTGCCAAACACAAACTAAATCCACCACTGTTGTTCACTATATAATGACATTCACCCACAAAATACTAATATAATAATGTATGCCAACGATGCAACTACTCTGTGCTGGAGGAGACAACAGAATTGTTAAGCAGGAATTTAAACAATACAGCCAACTTGCTAATAAAATACTTTAAATCTATAAACCTAAAATGTAATATAAAAAAAAATAAACCAATGTGCTTTAACATGTCGGAAAATAATTCAGATACGGGGTTAAACGTTTATGGTGAAAGTGTGGAAGAAGTAAAATCATACAAATTTTTGGGAATTAAGTACGTAACCAACTAACACGGGCTCAGCACGTAGATAATGTGTGTAACTTGATTAGTAAATCTACATACCTACTAACACATTTCCAAAACTACAAGGACATAGAATTATTAAAAACAATATATTATGGATGCATATACTCACATCTAAACTATGGCATTGAAGTATGGGGTGCAGCTGCCAAAAAGGGGAGGGTAATCACTTCCTCACTCTCATACTTGCAGGTGTTCACTCTGTCTGGTTCATATGTTCCTGTGTTCCCTGACAGACGTCTGACTGTAGACACTGTCTTGTAAGTCCTACATAAGGGGAGGGTAATCACTTCCTCACTCTCATACTTGCAGGTGTTCACTCTGTCTGGTTCATATGTTCCTGTGTTCCCTGACAGACGTCTGACTCTAGACACTGTCTTGTAAGTCCTACATAAGGGGAGGGTAATCACTTCCTCACTCTCATACTTGCAGGTGTTCAATCTGTCTGGTTCATATGTTCCTGTGTTCCCTGACAGACGTCTGACTGTAGACACTGTCTTGTAAGTCCTACATAAGGGGAGGGTAATCACTTCCTCACTCTCATACTTGCAGGTGTTCACTCTGTCTGGTACATAGGTTCCTGTGTTCCCTGACAGACGTCTGACTCTAGACACTGACTTGTAAGTCCTACATAAGGGGAGGGTAATCACTTCCTCACTCTCATACTTGCAGGTGTTCACTCTGTCTGGTACATAGGTTCCTGTGTTCCCTGACAGACGTCTGACTCTAGACACTGTCTTGTAAGTCCTACATAAGGGGAGGGTAATCACTTCCTCACTCTCATACTTGCAGGTGTTCACTCTGTCTGGTTCATATGTTCCTGTGTTCCCTGACAGACGTCTGACTCTAGACACTGACTTGTAAGTCCTACATAAGGGGAGGGTAATCACTTCCTCACTCCCATACTTGCAGGTGTTCACTCTGTCTGGTACATAGGTTCCTGTGTTCCCTGACAGACGTCTGACTCTAGACACTGACTTGTAAGTCCTACATAAGGGGAGGGTAATCACTTCCTCACTCTCACACTTGCAGGTGTTCACTCTGTCTGGTACATAGGTTCCTGTGTTCCCTGACAGACATCTGACTCTAGACACTGACTTGTAAGTCCTACATAAGGGGAGGGTAATCACTTCCTCACTCTCATACTTGCAGGTGTTCACTCTGTCTGGTACATAGGTTTCTGTGTTCCCTGACAGACGTCTGACTCTAGACACTGACTTGTAAGTCCTACATAAGGAGAGGGTAATCACTTCCTCACTCTCATACTTGCAGGTGTTCACTCTGTCTGGTACATAGGTTCCTGTGTTCCCTGACAGACGTCTGACTCTAGACACTGAGTTGTAAATCCTACATAAGGGGAGGGTAATCACTTCCTCACTCTCATACTTGCAGGTGTTCACTCTGTCTGGTACATAGGTTCCTTGTTCCCTGACAGACGTCTGACTCTAGACACTGACTTGTAAGTCCTACATAAGGGGAGGGTAATCACTTCCTCACTCTCATACTTGCAGGTGTTCACTCTGTCTGGTACATAGGTTCCTGTGTTCCCTGACAGACGTCTGACTCTAGACACTGACTTGTAAGTCCTACATAAGGGGAGGGTAATCACTTCCTCACTCTCATACTTGCAGGTGTTCACTCTGTCTGGTACATAGGTTCCTGTGTTCCCTGACAGACGTCTGACTCTAGACACTGAGTTGTAAATCCTACATAAGGGGAGGGTAATCACTTCCTCACTCTCATACTTGCAGGTGTTCACTCTGTCTGGTACATAGGTTCCTGTGTTCCCTGACAGATGTCTGACTCTAGACACTGACTTGTAAGTCCTACATAAGGGGAGGGTAATCACTTCCTCACTCTCATACTTGCAGGTGTTCACTCTGTCTGGTACATAGGTTCCTGTGTTCCCTGACAGACATCTGACTCTAGACACTGACTTGTGAGTCCTACATAAGGGGAGGGTAATCACTTCCTCACTCTCATACTTGCAGGTGTTCACTCTGTCTGGTACATAGGTTCCTGTGTTCCCTGACAGACGTCTGACTCTAGACACTGACTTGTAAGTCCTACATAAGGGGAGGGTAATCACTTCCTCACTCTCATACTTGCAGGTGTTCACTCTGTCTGATACATAGGTTCCTGTGTTCCCTGACAGACGTCTGACTCTAGACACTGACTTGTAAGTCCTACATAAGGGGAGGGTAATCACTTCCTCACTCTCATACTTGCAGGTGTTTACTCTGTCTGGTACATATGTTCCTGTGTTCCCTGACAGACGTCTGACTCTAGACACTGTCTTGTAAGTCCTACATAAGGGGAGGGTAATCACTTCCTCACTCTCATACTTGCAGGTGTTTACTCTGTCTGGTACATATGTTCCTGTGTTCCCTGACAGACGTCTGACTCTAGACACTGAGTTGTAAGTCCTACATAAGGGGAGGGTAATCACTTCCTCACTCTCATACTTGCAGGTGTTCACTCTGTCTGGTACATAGGTTCCTGTGTTCCCTGACAGACGTCTGACTCTAGACACTGTCTTGTAAGTCCTACATAAGGGGAGGGTAATCACTTCCTCACTCTCATACTTGCAGGTGTTCACTCTGTCTGGTACATAGGTTCCTGTGTTCCCTGACAGACGTCTGACTCTAGACACTGACTTGTAAGTCCTTCATACGGGGAGGGTAAACAGATAAAGAAGTGTACTACCTTTGTATGTGTATAAAACATGATAATACATCAGGGGAATCGTGAAATTATAAGTAATTCCATGTTCTGTGTTGATTAATTTACAGATTCATAGCTTTGAATATTTCTCTGTGCCTTTGTATATTTCTGTTAAATTTAGAGTTTAAAGTCTAAATTGTTGTTGTTGTTTTCTAGTGCCTTGCATCTGGCAATGAAGCCATTAGCATTCGTGCTTTCCAATACTTTTGAACTGTAGTTTCTTCTGATCTTAATGCTTCACAGGTCTTCAAGTGGTCTTCGTTCATTTCTGCTGGATCGTTACACAGGACACATATTGGTGAGGCTGAGATACCTATTCTGTAGAGATGACTTGCCAAACAGTCATGATTTGTCAATAGTCGGAAGGCTGCAACAGCTGGTTTCCTTGGTCTCTGGGGGATTATATCTGGATTGGAAAGTAGTGTAATCCATTTTTTATCTTTGGCATTTGTTTCTATTTCTTGTAGGTATGAATGACAAAAATTTTTTATGATCAAGCGTTTTATTGAGGAATATGAGAAATTGAATTTAGAATTTTGTTTTATTGTTGTGCCTTTCTTTGCAAGTGAGTCTGCAGCTTCGTTCCCCATGACTCCACAGTGTGCTGGAATCCATTGGAGATGAACAGTCTTATTAACTTTTTGGAGTTGTGTTAACATTTTGTAGCATTCTCTAATTTTTGTTGACTTCTTTGTAGTATTTGAACATATTCCCTGAATTGCAGCTTTAGAATCTGAAAGAATGACTGCCTTGTTAAATTTATTTAAGGGAAGATTTAATAATTGTCGGAGAGCAATGTATATAGCCTCTATTTCTCCATCATAATTTGTTGTGTCTCTGCCAACAGAATGATAAAAGGAAAAATGTGAACACGTAACTCCAGCTCCAGTAAGGTTTTCCTTCGAGGATCCATCAGTATATATGTGCAGCCATTCTTCTGTGGGATACCTAGTATTGATTGTTTCCAGAGCTAGAAGCTTTTGTATTTCTTTTGGTGTGTCTGATTTACTTATTTCCTCTATTAATTCCAAATTGAAGGTAGGTTGCAATAATTCCAATGGATTTTCTCTTATAAGTAGATTTTCTCTGGTGTTAGGAATGTTCAATTTGGATTTAATCAATTAAAGTCTAAATTTAGACATGTATTTTTTTGTGTTTTTGATGAACCACTGTAAAGTGTACTTGCATGGCAAGTGACGTCTGATTTTGAGGAACGGTTAACTGTCAATATTCCAAGCAGCAGTCTCAACAAGGCTTTTTACCTGTTCATATCTACAAATAATTGTTGCATGCAAGCTTTTAAATCAATTGATTAATGAGTATTACAAAAGATATTCCTTTCTCTCCCTGCTTGTTTTTCTGTGCTTTTCTGTTTTTCCTGTTATCCCATTTTTGCACATCTACACAATACACACAAACACATATGCCCAATGCAGGAATTAAACCCACAACCTTCTGCATGGCAGAATGGCCATGTTTACAAGGGCTGGCATAAGTTAAAATAAAAATTCTGGATCTATAAATACTCAAACAACTCTAATGTATTGTATTATTCATATAAAAACTTACATTAGAAGGCTAACTAGAACTGTGCTATCCACCTTCTTCATGGTCCTATGTCTCTTTGTCCGTGGGGTTTGTAGAGTAATGCTGGGCTAGGAAATCTCAAAGGTCCCATTCTTTACACATGATCTCTCCACTGTCAGGATATTGCTGTATTTCCTCTGTTATATACTGTTCTCCCAGTGTTCATTAGCCTCATAACAGGTCCTATGTCTCTTTGTCCGTGGGGTTTGTAGAGTAATGCTGGGCTAGGAAATCTCCAAGGTCCCACACATGATCTCTCCACTGTCAGGATATTGCTGTATTTCCTCTGTTATGTACTGTTCTCCCAGTGTTCATTAGCCTCATAACAGGTCCTATGTCTCTTTGTCCGTGGGGTTTGTAGAGTAATGCTGGGCTAGGAAATCTCCAAGGTCCCACACATGATCTCTCCACTGTCAGGATATTGCTGTATTTCCTCTGTTATGTACTGTTCTCCCAGTGTTCATTAGCCTCATAACAGGTCCTATGTCTCTTTGTCTGTGGGGTTTGTAGAGTAATGCTGGGCTAGGAAATCTCAAAGGTCCCACACATGATCACGGATATTGCTGTATTTCCTCTGTTATGTACTGTTCTCCCAGTGTTCATTAGCCTCATAACAGGTCCTATGTCTCTTTGTCCGTGGGGTTTGTAGAGTAATGCTGGGCTAGGAAATCTCAAAGGTCCCACACATGATCACGGATATTGCTGTATTTCCTCTGTTATATACTGTTCTCCCAGTGTTCATTAGCCTCATAACAGGTCCTATGTCTCTTTGTCTGTGGGGTTTGTAGAGTAATGCTGGGCTAGGAAATCTCAAAGGTCCCACACATGATCACGGATATTGCTGTATTTCCTCTGTTATGTACTGTTCTCCCAGTGTTCATTAGCCTCATAACAGGTCCTATGTCTCTTTGTCCATGGGATTTGTAGAGTAATACTGGGCTAGGAAATCTCGAAGGTCCCACACATGATCACGGACATTGCTGTATTTCCTCTGTTATGTACTGTTCTCCCAGTGTTCATTAGCCTCATAACAGGTCCTATGTCTCTTTGTCCATGGGGTTTGTAGAGTAATGCTGGGCTAGGAAATCTCAAAGGTCCCACACATGATCACGGATATTGCTGTATTTCCTCTGTTATGTACTGTTCTCCCAGTGTTCATTAGCCTCGTAACAGGTCCTACGGCCTACCACTTGTTATGGCAGAAGAGGAAGAACCTATTCTTCTATCCATTGTCATGGCAATGAATATTAGTGTGAAATGCTACATTTTACTAGATGCTGATATTGTAGAAACAATGTGAAAACAGAAAAGTACAGCTGTTTATATAATGCCAGCTGTTAGTTACTAACAAGCCCAAATATATAGCAATCATACAACTTTTTCTACCAGTTCAATGTATTTTTATTCTTTCATTGTTTGCTTTTGATTCTGTGAATCTTGTTGAGAAAGATAATGAACAATGCTAATTATATATCTGCACAATCAAGTGATATAAATTGCTAAAATACCATGTTGCTCAATAATTTGTATTAAACAGCCTGTACATTCTTCACATCCATATTGTAACGCCAGTGACAGCGCACAACAAAGGACTGTCAAGGTCGAGCTACCTTACATATACCAGATATTCAAGGTCAGGCTGCCTTGTGAACACAGAACAATGAGCACACATGACAGAGGGGTTTTCGAGATTATTCAAGAGATGAGTGTATTTGTAGAGGTTCCAGAAAAGGTGAAGTTTGAGAAAGGTGTGTGCTACATGATCCCTGCTATATAAGAAGGTGAGGTGAAGAGAGGAGTGGTGGCAGCAGTACCAGACATGAGTCATTGCTATAGGCAGTGTTAGGAGTGTGTGTGAGGGCAGGGGTGTGGCGTGTGCATGCGTGTGTGTCTTCGGGAGAGATGCGTTGCACCAAAGTAAAGCCAGTGAAGTAGTCTTAGTAGTGCCAACTGATTGTATTGTCAAACTCAGCTGTTTGAAAGACAGAGAAAGTGAAAAAAGACAAAGGAGTGAATCAAGGTTACAAGAAGAAAACAGTTTTAAGTTGTAATATCACAAAAGACTGTAGACTGTGTTAACATCAGGAAAAGAGAGCTGTGTAGGTGTATTTTCAGTGAGAAGAAAATAAAGTGAGAAGAAGTAACTGGACTGGATTTTATCATAATATTAATTTCATCACACAATTCAATAAAGCCACGCTATTATTTAAATGATAATCAAGCAATGCAAGATGAATATATGAAAGGAAAAAATGAAATCGCCAACCCCTTTTGCCCTCCTTCTTTCCCTATATTCCCATTTCTCACTTTCTCAACGATAGTGAGCAGAGAAAGTCACATGAAGGTAATGCATCAGATTGTTTCTATCCAGATCAGTAGTTTACTCTCCAGGAGGCTCAGAATTGCAAAATTATACTTTAATCTGTGCCTATAATTATACTGGGTGGAAGGGAAGTCATTACATTAATTTAAATCACTAGTAGATCTCCATTTTTGGAAAACATTTTGTATCTTACGTTTTTGTGTCAGACCATTTCCTACGGAGATATTTTAGCTTTATCGAAAACGAGCTGGTAACAGAGCTGATTTTGTGGGTGTAACTTTCACTAGGTCAGTACATAAAGACGCTTCACTAGGGCCATCATGTATCTCGTGAATGTAAATAAATAAGATGCCATCTCCTTTCATGTTTAATGTGCGAGTATAGGCCAATTACAATCATTAGCTCCCAAAACATTACATGACTCTGCAAGCAACCGACCTGTTGACATCCACAAACCAGTTCAATTCCCTGACCAACCTCAACACAATGTTGTGGGGTTACTTCACATCTGAAAGAGCTGTTCAGATTATTCCTTCAATTCTTTTAAGTGATTAATTATTTCAAAGCCCTGTGTTATGTCCCATAATTATTACCAAAGCTGTGTCAGAAATAAGTTACTCTACGCATCTTACTAGTAACAAACTGTTATCTTCGTACATTCTTGCGGAATTGCGCATTCAATTTGGAACAAAAACGATTTATTTTTTCGAAATCAGCTGACCAAAGAACAAAATGCCATTAGACTTTTTTGTTTGTAATGCTTCTATGAAGCACATATTAGAAGGAATATAATAACTTCCCTTCCATCCTGTATATTACTATAAAGAATACATGTTACTGCTTGATGAACTGAAAGAGACATTAATTCCCATCAGAATGAATAAAAATATAAATTTCTTTTTTAGGAACAGTGTTAAAAGAAAAGAAAAATGACACATGTGGTGCCATTCTTCCGGTCTCCATTTACGGACTTAACTGCGGGCCTCATAAATCACCAGCTCACAAAGAAGTGTGATGAATTTGAACTACGATTAATGAACTGTCTTGAAGCTTATGGTACAGACAGAGGACTAAGAAAATGTGCAGATCTTATGGCTGATTTACGAGAGTGTCAGCATCATACAAAACAGGCAAGTATGCTAAGTAAATGGTATATGGCATTCTGGCTATGCTTGCTCTTATTGCCACATTTTAGTAAGATGTAGTTTTAATAAACTACAATTTAAGGTTTTTTAACAATAAAACAACCCCCCCTCCTGTCTCTCTCTCTCTGAGAAAAGAACAAATGCCTTCTTAGTGGCAAGGAACTTTAGAAGTGTTTTTGGATATCTCATGGTAAGAAAAGCTGGGGTACTTAGGGATTCAATGGTTGGTTATTGTAAACAGACCTTAGAGAAGAGCTGAACAAGTTTATAGACAAATCAAAGATTTTCTTCACATTTCTCCTCATTAGGAACCAGGGTTGCCAACTTTTAAAAGTAAAATTATCGTACCGGCCACTCAAAATTATAGATTTGGATTCAACATTATCGTACATCATAAACCAAATGCTACAACAATGAAAATATCAGTACAGCATTTATGAAAATGTAATAGTATTGATGTTTATGGTATCCACTTAAAAGATTGGTGACCTCAACCAGTATTACAACTTTAGCACTTGTGTGAACTAAGGCTTTCACGGCCATCGTCTATCCAATAAAATGATGTTCACAATAGGTCACCTTCCTCTGAAGATGCTCGTCGGAATGGCGGGCGAAGCGTCAGGTATTTACACATCGACTGGACCATGGCCAATAAACCCGGGAACATCATTCAATTGGATTTAGCACTTATGTTTCTCGCACTATTTATCTGAAAGTTCATCATCTTCCTCAACTGTTGCAGCATTATACAAATTTATTGTTGAGATAAACGTCAACATCTTCTCGGTAACTTGCAGATTTTCGGACCACATTCTTTCATAAGCTGAGACAACAGAATAAGTCCATTTACCGTATCTAGCGCCAATCTGTTTCTAATTTTGGTTTTTATTAAGCCCAGTTTAGAAAAAAGTATTCCACAAGAAGCGTTTCTGTGGAGCAACGAAATAACTGAGCATGCAAACTCCGCCAGTACTTTTAAATCATTATTTCCACCAAGGTAACATATGTGTTTAACAGCACTCCAGAAACTGTCAGGTTCAGGTATGTTCTTTATTTCACACGGAATATCACTTATTCCTAGTTTTCTCCATTGATCATCAATTTTCTGAATAGTGCCTTCTTCATTGAGATTACCAGATCTGGGCACACTGGCGATAAGAGGATTAAGGGTAGAAGGATTAGTATGGAATCATCTTAGAGGGGTGGAGACTGGCCATGAGGGAAAACTGATGTCGCTATTTCCATTTAATTTTATTTCGCTGGTGTGGCAAACCAGTGAAAATGATATTTTGCCGGTATCGAACTATCAACATTCAAATTATACCCCCATAATTATCATACGGGTTGGTTACCATGAGTTCAAATATTAAAATGATTGTATGTCCCCATAATTATCGGTTGGCAACCCTGTTAGGAACGCAGAAGTTTGTAGATAATATCAACTGTTAATTGACTCTGTAGGATAGAGGGATGGGATCATAATACTCGGACCAGAGTTAAATGACTATTGAGGTTCCTTGTGTAGATTTATCACAGTTGTAATTTTGGATGTAGTGAACCTTTTAACAAAATGTCTAGTGCAAACTTGCACTAAAAATATATTCCAATTAGAGGTCAGCTGCCCACCCACCTGCTGCAGTATGTGAGCTAGAGGTCTGCATGGGCTCGGGCCTAATTTGAAAAATATTTGCCAGGCCCGGGCTTGAAAATTAAGAGATACAAAATAATTTCTTAGGTTTTTTGGTCACTGATGCTGAAATTCCAAGAATAGCACAATTATCGCAGCATTTCTTTACTAGGAATTCTATATGAGTATTCTGATGAAATGTTTCAAAAAGACTATTAGCAACAAAGGATGGAAAAATAAATAAGGTTGATAAATTCAAACATCTTGGTGAAACAATTCAAATTAATAGATTGGGTAAGGAAACAAATAAAGCAAGATGGAGAAAAATGGAATTTGCATATCAATTAACTAAGGATATTTACAATAAGAAAAACACTTAAAATAAAACCAAAATCAGACACTATAACACAGTAATCAAACCAGAATGTCTACATATATGCAATAGAGTGTATGTTTTTCTTTCAAATAGGACATAGAAGCATTAGAAGGAAGGAAAAAAAATTTTAAGGAAAATCTTGGGTCCAATTCAAACTGAGAAAAATGAAGACCTATATAAAAGTAAAGAACGTGAAAAGATTTCAGATACAATCAGGAAAAGAAGAATAAGATGGTTCAGTCATTTAATGAGGATGGATAATAATAGATTTGCAAAACAAATTTTCAAGCATCTATAAGAAAGTAAGAATGGTAAGCAATGGATTCAAGGGATAAGGAAAGACTTAAATGAAATGGAATTAACAGAAGAAATAATGCAGGACAGAGCAAAGTTAAATAAGCTGATACAGAATTTCAAAGGTTTCCAGCTGAAAAAAGAATAAGAAAACAACTACAATTTGGACAGAAGAAAGAAGAAAAAGTCACTGTCACAGGATGAAGAAATATTGGAAAGATAGATATGAATGCAGTGGGTTGCTTAAAGTGGTCTGTAGATGGCCTGAAACGAAGAAAGAAAAATAAGTAAAAAGAAACCATATTACACAATTGAGCTGGGGTTCGGCTGGATAGGCTGGGCCGGGCAAACCTAAGAATGTCAGCCTGTGCAGGCCTCTAATGTGAGTATGTTGGGATGGTGGCCCAAGGCCTGTCAAGGCTGTAGCAGCACAGGATTAAAGTTCACGTCAAACCTCCTGCATATGACCTTCAGAGGCTCCGTGGTTGTAGCGAATCACAGGCGTGCAGCTTCCCTAGCCAAAACTAGCTTCGTCTCGCTTAGTACTTACTGGATATTAATAGTGTATTACAATCTTAAAACTTCTGTCTTGTATAAACAGAATGGTCGTGCATTTTCCCTTTATGCATTCAGTATTTATATGCAATTATATTTAGGTGCATTTTGTCAGAACCGAAGCGGACCTTGAGCTGTTATCAGAGGTGGGAATAAGTGTACCGTCATGCTTGCTCCTTTCTCCTAACACACCTCTAACTACTGTGACAGGTGACACAACAGGCAGATAATGTGCAGCTCTGTAAATTTGTAGGTGCTTGTAACATGTCGCATGTAACTTGCTAAGTAAAGAAAGTGATTGTATTACTGATAGAAGAAGAAAAAATAAGGTTTTATGTACTTGAGCATGACAAGTTGTCCTTTAAAAGAACCCGAGTGACAAAGAAAGGTGCAAACTTGATTCTGAAAAGTGCCAAGAGTTAACTGCTTCAGCGTGTGGAATAAATCAATTCATTTCTATTGCCATTTATTTAGTTTAACTGATTAGCCAAATTTTGCTTCAGTTTTGATTTACAGTTCTTTATGATAGATCTCTGTAAAACACACAGCAAAACGCTATTCTTATGGCACACATGCTATTATGTCTCTCTTTCACACATAAGCACACAATATGACTACATTGTAGCGTGCTCATTTGGCCACTGCCATATGCAGGAGATTTGATGTGGATCATAGTACTTGCCTATTCTACTCTGTTGTTTAGAATCATAAGCTTTGTATGTATGAGGGTGATCCCAAAAGTAAGGTCTCCAATTTTATTAAAAGTGTAAAGAAACATTAATTGACAATAAGTGGTACATAGTTTTGAAGCTTGAACATTTTTCTATTTTTCCACTTAATCGCTATGCTATTGAAGAAGCGTTTGACCTCATCTTTTTTTTGTCGTCGTCACTAAAGCATCTTCCAGCGAAATGTTCTTTCAACTTGGGAAAAAAGTGATAGCCACTGGGTGGTAAGTTTGGACTATAGGGTGGATGGGGGTGATGTCCCATCCAAACTGTTGCAGAACATCCACGGTTTGACAGGTGGTGCATTGTCATGGAGAAGGCTTATGCCCTTGCTCAACATTCCTCTTCTTGGTTCTGAATTGCCTGTGAGATTTTTTAATGTCTGACAGTATGTCACCATTTATTGTTGTCCCAGGGTCCATAAAGTCGACCAACAATATCCCCTTTCTATCCCAAAATACATTTGCCATGGCTTTACCAGCAGACTGTTCATTTGAATTTTCACAGCTTGGGTGAATCGGAATGCTGCCCCTTACGTGATTGCTGTTTGGTCTCAGGTGTGTAGTGCAAAGCCAAGGTTTTATTACCCGTGACTATTGAATCCAAAAGGTTGTCCTTTTCATCTGCATAGCATTGAAGAAACTGGCGGGAAGTTTCAGTGTGTTGCCTTTTGTCAGCATTATTGGGACCCATCTTGTGCACACCTTCCAAAATAGAACTCTTCAAAGTTGAGTGAATGGTGCTTTGAGAAATCTCAGGAACAACAATGCAGAGCTCGTCGAGAGTGATCCACTGACCTTCAAGCACATTTGTTCAACCTTTGTGATTTTCTCGTCAGGAATTGACAGTCTCCCGCTTCATTCCTCGTCATGAATTTCCGTACAACCAACTTTGCACCTGGCAATAGTGGCTCCATTACAACTGGCTGTCAAACCAAAACTGAGAGTTCCAGCAGATGTGTGGTGGTTTCTGTAGAGAGTGGAGGGAAAAAGGAAAAAAGCAGTGTGATCAACATCCATGCAGTTTCCCCACGACCCCAGCATTTTGGAGACCTTACTTTTGAGATTATCCTCGTATAAATATGTTCCATGTTTACTGGAGTGAAATATACTAATTTTATGGTGCTTATAATTACCTATTTTCATTGTGTGTGCCTTTTTGTAATGTCTAACCACCAGAAGAAGGCAATCGGATACTGAGGTAAGAGAGGGGCTTGAACTGTTTATTACAAAATGTGTGCATATATGCGACAGTGTTGCCAACTCTGGTGATTTGTTGCTAGATCTGGAGTCTTTTGAAGTCATATAGTGATAGAATTTCAGAAATAGCATCTAGTGAATTTTTGGTCAATTTTAAATTCAAATTTTTGCCTTGATATATTTGCTAACTGAGGAATAATTGGTTTTTAAATGCATTTAATAATTAATCAAATACTATTATTTAACTTGAATTATTATTTAACTATTTATTACAAACAAAGCCTGGGACTTAACTATTTATGAATGTGAGTTGCCATTGGGGTAAGTGTCTCGAATGCAAGATTCCCTTGTGATCTATCAGAAAATGTGAATCAGTTGAAGTATTTAAGGCTGTGCTCTCAGGCTGCCATGGTAGCTCAATGGTTAACAGCAGCCACACGTAGAGCAGAAGATCTGTGATTCAAATCCCGGCTAAGATATTGAACTTTTTATTTCTGATTCGACCTTTCAAAAGGAAGGTTTTATTGCACTACAATTGAATAAAAGTAGTGAACTTTTAAGATAATTCTGTAGAAGATATTGGTGTGAGTACTCAAAACTCAATATTATCATTAAGTAAAGAAGTACAAGCTTCTCGGTGTCATTTGGACAATAATCTACACCATTCTGTTCGGGTAACAGTGAGTAAGTAGACATGCATTTTTAGCCATTGCTAGAAAGTCAAATTCTTCAATTGGTGAATGTCATGTTTACATTTGCACCTCTTCCCTAACGCAAATATGTATTCCTTTTGCAAGGATTAATGGAAAGATTAACTCCGCCGTTGCCGGTCCCAAGCCCGGATGAGAAAGGAGGAGGGGGAGGAGTAACAACCTCAAAAAAAAACCTGGGTTCATCTGGCCCGGATGATAGCACCCAGTGAGGGCCCCTTGCCAGGGTACGGCGAAGACCTCAACGGCAGAATCGCTGAGAGGAGAACGTGCAAAACTGGCAGAAGAGGCGACCTACTTTCTTAGGGCTAATAAGGAAAGAACCACTGCCTTGTGGAGAAGGTAAACCTTCAAAGGCTGAGGAGAACCCTGAAAGAAAACACTGGGCAGATGGGGCTCGAAAGTCCAGGAAGACCACTCATCTAGGAGAGAACACTCCGAAATTAAACAGGGGTAGGCTGAGCTCCAAAGCTGGGTAAAGCCAGTCAGCCTAGGGAGGAAACCCCAAACAAAAACCCACCTTGGAAGTGGGCTGGCAACCCGCTTCAAGGTGTAACTGTTCGCAGTCCCCAGAATAAGGCTTCGGAGCAGGAAAGGATTATGAAAACAACCTCAGCAAAAATAAAAGTAAAGGAACAAACTGAAGAAATAACAATTGGTCAGGAAATTAGATAAGGCGATTCCTTAAGTCCATCCCTTTTTAATCTTATAATGGATAAATTAATTAAAGATCTGCCAAAAGAGTGAGGTTACAAGATGGGAAACTCAAGATTTCATATAATATGCATATCAGAACCAGCAGATGGATTGCAAAGGCTATTATACCAATTCAATATAAAGGCAAAAAAATATAATATGGAAATAAACACACAAAAAACTAAATGCTTAAGAAAGAACCATTGAGGTGTAAATTAGAAGTGGAAAGAAAAATTGTTGAACAAGTTTCAGAATTTAATTATTTAGATATTCAAATAACAAGCACCAAAAAGTTTAAATTGAGAAGTAAAAAAACAGGCTGATAAAGCAGCGCAGATATCAGAATGCATAAAAAGACATAATTTGGCAAATAAGAATATGGCAGTAGACAGTAAAGTCTGCATTTATGAAAAATTAGTTAGACCAATCTTAACTTATGCAGCAGAAACCAGAGCTGACACAGTCAAAGCAAATATTAAGTACATGCTAATTGAAGATATTAAGAACAATTCAAGGATAAACTTTATTAAATACAACACATGATATACAGAAACCAGAGAAAATTGCCAAATTCAGGGTATAACAAAATGTAATAATGAGTGACAGAAATACTGGAAAGAAGACATTATTAACAGAATGGGAAACAATCGTCTAGTAAAAAGAGCCAAAGATGGGAAAAGGACAAGATGAAGACCCGCTAGGGGATGGATTGACAGCATTTATAACTCATCTGAGAAATGAACAGGATATTATCCTATATACAAAGAAGAATGTGAAGAGCTAGCAATGAGTAACAACACAATAATTGTAAGTTGAATGTCAGTGATTTTGTAAAATTAACCTGATTAACACAATTATGGTAGCAATTTCTCATGAATTTCCATGTTTATATTATTTTCTTTAAATTTCAAAAGAGCCTTTGTTGTGCAAAAACTGTTTTGAACAATGAACAGACAGTAAGATCTTTATGTAAAAATGCTTTTTTTAATGCTTGCTTTGGGGGGGGGGGGGGGGGGAGACTACATAGACCTCAAAACATATATGTTTGATGAAATCGGGACAACAGATTTTTAGGTGAAATACAATATTTCTTGCTACTTACTATTTGTAGTAGGCAAGGTAAACATTAATATCCAGGGGGAAAAAAGGTAGGGCATTGCCAAAAGGAAGATGTGCTATGAAGTTGGTAAGAAAATGTTTACACATAAAACAGTTATGTACATAAGATGGTTGAAAAAGGATTTATATAACCTTGGTAGAGTCAAAATGGACAGTGAAAGTAAAATAAGATGGAGAATAGAAGAAAGCTGAGACTATGTTAGCATTAGCCCGCTAGATAGAGATGGAGACATCTGGGGTACGGGGGATGATTGAACAACTCCCTGAACATGAGGCGTAATAAAGAGATTAGACATCCACTAGAGATGAATGAGACAATTTACATGGAGGATTTTGGCAGAGGGTACAATGTTTGTATGCATTAATGAAAGACGAGCTCTGTTGTGAACATTGTCTTGCCAGTCGCACATGAAAGGAGGCTCACACCTCATGCCATTGCATTGCACAACAATGGCAGCTAAGAACAAACCATTTTCAAACAGTTCAAAAAACTTTGCAAAATGCTGCAAAATATCACTGGTACCTAATTCTCAGCTTTATAAGGGAGTCAGCATAGACAAGAAGTCAGTTTTTATTAAATTTACACTCTGTTTTCAGCTTGCATTTGATTTATACATTATACAAGAGGTTTCTTTGCCCAATACAGTATCATTATAAGTTTATGTTGCAATATTTTAAGATTTGCACAAACTGTGGCTTTCACAACTGGCATCTTAATGTATCTGGGGTTGTAGGCCGCCGTCTAGTGGGTTTTGCAGGTTCCCGACGTTTCACCAAGGACTGTGCTTGGCATCTTCTCAGGTGATTCAGTGGCTGGTCCAAACTTGAATGAGTTTTCCATTGAGGATAAATCCCATGTTATGACAATGGGCGGAGCCTGTCCAGTATTGTGTTCTGATTGGTCAGCATCGGTTGGTAGGTTGTCCAAAGGAATACTTTTGTTCTTCCTTCTTGTTTCTTTTGTAGTATTGGTATCTTGACTTTGTTAAGTGAAGGGCTTCATCTTTGCAGTTGAAGTTATTTTTATGTTTATGGATTTCTATTGCCTCTCTTCATGATCAGGTCAGGTAGCTGATGGAGAAAGACAAAATTTGGATGTCTATGTAGTGTACATCATAGGGAATGTTCTGTTTGTCCTAGTCTGCTGTGTATTTCATGTTCTTTTATTCCCGTTGCCATGCTGCACATAGTGGTACAATGTAAATCTGGCCGTAGCTGCAGATGAAAGGCGGTCACATCATTGGTTTGTAAACTGTGTCAACATTATGGGCTTCAGTTACTTCCTTAATGCATGGAAGGAATGAAGGGCATTTTTCTGTTTTTGCCATGGTATTGGGGTGGAATGGTTGCTGTATCTGTTGTCTGAGTGTCTAAGTTCCTCTTTCAACTATTTTCCACTGTAGCTTTTTATTAACCCTTGTTTCTGTCTGGGATGGTGATTAGAAGTTTTATGCCAATAACGGTCAGTGTGACTTGGCTTTCTGTATGCGGTACATTCTAGACGGAGGTTTGCTGTTTATCCATCTAGGAAGGCTAGCCTGTTGTTTTCTTCTTTTCCCATGCTACGCTGAATGCTGAATGCTGGGGGTCCAGCTGGTCAGGTGTGACAGCGTCCTCCCCATGTTTCCATATCACAACAGCACTCTCAAGTGCTACCTATTCAAACATCCCATGAAAACATTAGACTCAGCAGACTTGCCATGGCAACGCTGTTTGTTCATAGAGGTCTCCATCCCATAGAAAGTAATTTGCAGAGAGTCTGTGATGTCATTGGGGAAAACCTCTTGGATTAGAATTATGGCTTCTTTTAATGGTACCTTTGTAAATAATGAGACAATATCAAAACTTATTAAGCAGTCTTCAGGCTCTTATTGGGTGTACTTGAGTTTCTCTGTGAAATGACCAGAATTTTTCATGTGTGAGCTAATCGTGCCAATGTAATCATGTAGTAGCTTGTGGGTGAGCCTATACTGTTTATTA
Organism: Tenodera sinensis; assembly: GCA_030765045.1. Classification (NCBI taxonomy): domain Eukaryota; kingdom Metazoa; phylum Arthropoda; class Insecta; order Mantodea; family Mantidae; genus Tenodera; species Tenodera sinensis. The sequence continues at coordinate 185,544,808 of CM060965.1, read as the reverse complement.
TGGGGCATCCCTGTGAACTATCGACAGACATATATAACCTCAGGGGCAAGGCTTTGCTGCTGCAGATCTTTTTTTGTGTTTTCCTGTAAGGATGATGCTTTTATGGGAATCTTCATGGTGGGATTCTTTGTGAGCTTTTTAAAAGTGCCATGATGTAGTCATGACATCTGTGGCATTCCCTTTGTCGCCCGTTAAGATCCATATTCGGGTCTTTCATTGCTTTTCTTACTTGTGCTGTGATGTTTACTTTTAGGTTTGGGTGCCTTTTGTGGAATTCTGGAGGCTTCACATTAGATATCTTCCACTTGATTTGTGGATAGTTTGTGTATGGCTGCTTCAGTGTTGAGTACAATCTCCTCCGCAGGGATGTCTCGGGGAGTTCTAGCAATATGGACACATTGGTCTGAGAGAGAGGGTGGCAGTGCAAGCATTCTCCAGAGTGTCCCTTGGCATTGTTCAAACTTCTGTTTTTGTCGCCAGGTCGCTTGATCATGGAAAGGTATGTGATGTCAATCCTCTCTTGACAGAGTGCAGCAGAGGTTACTACGGCAAGCCATTAAGCTTAAAAACTCAACGAGAGATCGTGTTCTAAAAGAACTTTATTTATTTGCATTAAATGCTTTCATTGTTCCCGTAAGTAATGACATAGTGGAAGTAGTTTTGCAAGCGACTTCAACGAAAGCAAAATTAAGAAATTGTATAGACTTGAATCTTCTAGGATCTATTCTTAGAATAAAATGAAAGAAATAACAATACATATGTTTTGAAGGTTTGTTTGCTAGATGTCTTCATAGCCTCTTGTACCTCAAGATATTGCACGGCACTGTCATACCATTACTTAGTAACATGGTGTCTTTCTGGCTGTTTTTTTTTTTTTTCCCCACATGGTGCAATGCAGCTAAACACTCACGTGGTTCATTCAATATTTCAACAAAAGTATGTAATAAATGTGTTGGATATTGTTGAGACTGGTGGTGAAGCAAACTCAGCCTTAAAAAGAAATAACAAAACATAAAATTTAAAAAACAAAATTGCATCTTTAACTAGGCAGTGCCATGGCTGAGCAGTTAGACCATTCACCTACTATCTAGGCAGCCCAGGTTCGACCCCAGAGACCCATATGTGGTATTTGTTGTGGACGAAGTGGCATCAGGGCAGGTTTTCTCCAGTTTCCTCCAGCACTCATTGCACCAATTGCTCCATCCTAATCTTTCCAATCATCCATTACACCTGCATTTCACATCACCCTCTTCCTCACTCTCATACTTGACTCTGTCCGGTACCCAGGTTCTCTGCTCCCCGTCAGGCGTCTGACCCTAGGCACAGCTTGTAAGTCCTAGGGGGTGAAAGTCCTTCATAAAGGGAGGGTAATCAGATGAAGAAAGCATCTTCAATTAGCTCAGACTTTATGGACCCTCAGATTTGCAAGACTACTTTAAATTAAAAAAAATAAGGTTTAGTACGAGTAGTTTGTAGTAACTGAATAAAAATAAACAATAATTGGTAGAAACTGGTGAAGGTAATACATGATATTCTTAAGGTCACAGATTCAATCATTTAGTTAAAACTAAATGGGCATGGTCAACTGATAAGCACTCGTACATTGTAAGAATTACTGCTTTATAAGAACTATTGTAGTTCTGACTTGGTGAAGAACAAATGTTGGTTGCAAGCCATATGTTTGTTTTAAACCTCCATTGGTGGCCCAAGTAGCAATAGGAGGTGGGAGGGGTGATCACACAGCATGATTAGCCATCCTCTCGTCACTAGGTGAACTGGTCAGTTATACTCTTAGAAGACAGTGCACATTAAATGGGGCGCAACGTTGCAACATGTACTATATGCATGCCTTCTTTCATATTCGAACCCCAAATCATGTAAGAACTGACACGGAGTGACCCTTAAGAAATCGGTAGAGTATCATCAAAATGATATTCAACATGGGTGAAATATTTTCAAACAGTAAGGAATGAACAATCTGCTGGACTCCACTTTGCAGTATTCCATCATATTGCGTTAACCTAGCATTTTTTGTTGTCCCGCCCTTTTTGCTTTCTTTTTCGTGGCGTTCTTAGAGGTCCTTTCATTAGTTCCTTTTTAATCCTATACATTACTGCTTCTAAACACCCCATTGCTTTAGCTGTTTCTTTTACTGCCTTATTAATACTCATTTGACTTGAAAAATAATACAACAGATTCATAATCATTTGGCATTCCTTCTTAATTTACCAATATATTGTCTCTTCCTAGCTTCCCCCTCCATAACTATAAATATTTACGGAAAATGTTAAATAACGTAATAACACTTCACAGGTTCCACACAGTATAAGCACATACACTTCTTTATGAACTAATGTTAACTTTTACTGCTGCCTTCCGTTGACGCCGTTTAGCTGAATAGGTGCACACCTTTTGTTTGCCTTTGCATGATAAAAGAAAAAGGTTACAAGCTTCTGGTTTATTTTAAAAACTGTCTCTAACCCTCCTCAACTTTTGCTCTCGCTTCATCCTCGATGTAAACTCTATAATAAAAAGTTTCCCACTGCGTAACTTTTTGTAGTGTACAGAGGTATTTTTTAGAGGTGGCGTGTGTCGTAATGTTGCGCAGTAGTTCATGGTCGAGTCCACTTGTCTATTGCAAGATAAAAGGAGTGTCTGGTTAGTATCTCTTCGACTTCTAGCTCACTAGCCAGCAGGCTGCTGGTGGAAACTTACCCCCACCATCGCTTTGCGTGATGCTCGGATATGCGCGAGTGACAAGGTCACACGCCACCTCTAAAAAATACCACTGTACAGATATATCAGTTTTTTTGAAAACATTTAATTTAAAAAATTGTAACACTTGACTGAGTAAACATAAAGAATTCAAAGTAGGCAGGTAGCAGCACCATAGTTTATACTCTAGCTAAGAAAAAATACAAATGTGTTCTAGCAGTTAGTCTACTAATTAGTGTGTGATGAGTATAGAAACAGCAAATATCGGACTTTTACTGAAAAACATGTTTTCTGTAAAAATTTGGGCCTATAGAAATGTATAATGACTCTAAAAAGGATATAATCTGATGATGAAAAAATTCTACATAGGATGTGTTCAGAGCTGAAATTTATAACAGCTGAATATGTACAACATGGTATTAGGGACCTGGCAACAACGCGAGAGCAGAAAAGGATGAAGCTAATGGCAACTTGTATGCCGTAATAGAGACAGATATATCCCATTTAACTCCATACAGTCATCTAAGGGTGAGACAAGCTATAGTTTAGCTATGGACACTCATAGGCTCCCCCGCCTGTTATGTTTCTACAGGAATATCAGTTACTTTGTAGTGGACACCAGTTTGCTTTTACATGGAGCCCAGGCCATGTGGGTATTCCTGGCAACAAGGATGACTGCTAAGTCTATATGTCACCTGCTGGAATTTTCCACACATGTGCAGCAGTATTACCGTCGCCATCTATTTGCTGTCTGGCAGCAGTCTTGGGAAGTGTTAACTGGTACCCAATTGCAGACAATCAAGGACACTGTACAATCCTGGCAGACCTCTTGCAGGGACTGCAGACAGGAAGAGGTGATTTTAATCTGCTTGAGGGTAGGCCACACACAAGCCACCCTTGGGCACCTTTTGCATGGTGAACAAGTACCTGTCTGTGCTATGTGCTCTGGTTCACTCACCATAGCTCATGTTTTTATTCATAGTCTGCTATATACTTGTGTGTGCCAGTACCTAGGCCTGGTTCTAACCTTGCAACAACCCAGTCCTGAGGTTTGTCTGCAGTATTGGCTTTGGTAGGCAGGTTTAGCTTGTATTTTACTTTGGAGCTTTTTAGCCTTTTAGGATATTTTATGTTTTTAATGTTTTTAACGACTTACCTAAAATATCAATCAGTTTTAAGATTTAGCTGTTTTTGACTTTTAGTTATTTTAGCTTCTTCAGGGTGAGACGTGACAGGTTTTAGGTTTCACTGTTTTTATCTTTTGACTGTGGCCCTAATGACCTAGTTGTAAATGCATACACTCAGACACTCTTCGGGAATAGGGACATAATTTAGTGGAAATGCACCACAGAATGAGCCATGTGTGTAATGAGAACTTTGATGGTGTGGTGCAGGAAATTTAGAAATGGCTGAAATGCATCCAAATGATAAATATCAGCACTCTCCCTACAGCCCAGTGACTTTTCTATACCCATCTATACAAAACTGTTTGTGGCGACAGTATTTCTACTCCAATGATGTTAGGACACTGTGCAGACCTGGTTAAAGAGACAAGCAGCAGTGTTTTTACAGAGGGCACTGGAAAGCTGCTGCATAAGTAAGAAAAAGGTTCCAGTCATTGTGATGATCATGCTAAAAAGTAGTTTATGGGTGTATGAACTTTTGCTAATAAAACCATTGTGCTATTCACTGTCATTTTGATTTCATGTTCTGTTGGAGATTGAAAAAAAAAACATAGCCCTTTTAGTTTCTAGACAATACGAATAAATACTTAAAAACTATTGAGGTGCACCTGGCTTAGGACATTGATCTTTTGACATTGTTGAAGTAAACTCTTTACTGTGTTTCTTTCTGTTGGCAGATACAAGTAATTATTAGGTATGTAAGTAAAGGCTTTGATGTTTGTTTCAGCTCTTACGGATTGATGCTATGAGAAAAGAACGTGAACGACAGTGCAAATCTGGGGAACTGACAGAATGTTACGCCAAGGCACCAGCTATTGATAGTTATTAAATAATGTTTTACATTGATGTTAATAATGTTTCACATTGATTGTTATTAAATAATGGTTTACATTGTAAGAAGCGATCTAATAAGCAATCTGTGTGTATTAGCTGCTTTGCTTAGCTAAAATAAAGAGCTTTACCCAGCTGTGACTTGTTATCTTTGTTGCAAAATAGCAGGACTGCTATTTATACTTCTTTTCTTAGGTCCAATGCATACATCAGCACAAGTGGAAAACCTAAAAATCTCCTACTTAATGAAAGTGCAATTTTTTTAGGAATCAATTTGCTAAAAAGTGTGGACATAAATTATTGATTAAGGTGGGAACAAGCATATTGCATGGTACTGAAATGTTACTGTGAATATGGTACCACCACCCATACTCATTTCATGTCTGGTTTTTTAATCTCTCTACTTTTTGCACTCTAATAAATGAGTGAGCAATTGATGAATGTCATTATTTATTTATGCCAACAAACTTACTGTTGTGTTTTTAAACGCACAAGCCGTGTGTGGGCAATGTTTGAGAGGTAGAACTGGAACTTAAAAATCTGATGTGCTGCACTCACATGACTTTCTCTATTCTTGTACTAACCATTCTTACAAACTCTTATTACTATTACTTCGGGTTAGTTGAGATAAACATTTCTACAAATTATCTTATTATTTCCTTGTAGGTGTAAGAGGAATATGGGAATACAGTAGGCTTTGAGCGATAGTCAAATCTTTTAAAGCTTTGAGATCCTGTTCTCTTTGCACGCTTAACATATAAAAAATGAACAATGATGTTCCATTGCATGAAAGTTTTTTAAGTTTTCCGAAACTGACACACAAAACAAGGAATATCTCCAAAATGGTTCACTCTACAAAAAAATGTATTGAGACATAAATTGTGTATTTTTGTGCATTTCTTGTATAGTAAGATTTTGTCTCTCTCTTACAGTTTAGTTATTCAAAACTCATCCAGACTAAACAGGGCTACATAGGCTATAGCCAGAAAATTCAAAATATACATTTCATTTGTCATAAAAATATCTCAAACATATTGCATTTTAATCAAAATCTTTGAGCCATTTTCAAGAAAATAAAAATTTTCGAAAAATTCTCCATGTGAATGGTAGTTTAGGGTGGGGCTATTTTCTTCAAAATCTTCGTGTTGCATCCTTGAAAGACATTAAATTTAAATACCAACTTTGGTTTTTAACCGACTTTTCGTTTTTTAGTTATGTTGTCCACAGACACACACACACACACAGATCTTTTTCCAAAAATGCTTATTTTGGATTCAGGGGCCTCAAAACATATATTTCTGGTGAAATCTCGACATTGAATTTTTGGGTGGAATACAATACTTCCTCTACTTACTAGTAGAGAAAGTAAAAATTCAATGCCATTATGTCATTCTGGCAGGTTGTCACAGTAGCTTAATGGTTAGAGCACCTGCCTAGTAAGTGGAGGGTCTGTGGTTCAAAGCCCAGCTGTGGCATTGAATTTTTAGTTCCAGTTCTACCTCACGAACAAGTCACTTATTCTGGTGCACAACCACCCAGTAATGGTAACTAGAACAGCAATGAGAACAGAAGGCATATTATTAATAGAAAGTAGAGGTCAATATTGTGCATTGGGAATTCACTTGTTTCTAACTGACCAATGATATTTTTTGTAGCTTGTGACTAGAGAAGGTCTAG